>VZQC01000676.1:37793-91779 GCA_009823505.1 Rhizomys pruinosus | reverse complement strand
AACAAGCAACTGGAGAAAGAATTCAAAGAGACCTTCCCACTCACAATAGCCTCAAAAACAATAAGATACCTAGGAACAAACCTAACCAAAGACACCAAAGACCTCTACAACAAAAATTTTAAACCCTTAAAGAAAGAAATTGAAGAAGACCTCAGAAGATGGAAAAACCTCCCATGCTCATGGATTGGGAAAATTAACATTGTAAAAATGTCCATTTTACCAAAACTCTTGTATAGATTTAATGCAATCCCAATCAAAATCCCCAAGAGTTTCTTCACAGGCTTGGAAACAAAAGTTCTTAAATTCATTTGGAGAAACAAAAGACCCCGAATAGCCAAATCAATCCTGAGTGAAAAGAGCTACACAGGAGGGATCTCTATACCAGACTTCAAACTATACTACAGGGCTATAGTCATAAAAACAGCCTGGTACTGGCACAAAAACAGACCTGTTGACCAATGGAACAAAACCGAAGATCCAAATCTGAGCACATACAATTTCAGCCATCTCATATTTGACAAGGGGGCCAAGAAGCCACAATGGAGAAAAGACAGCATCTTCAGCAAGTGGTGCTGGCAAAACTGGATCACCACTTGTAGAAGAATGAAATTAAACCCGTACCTCTCGCCCTGTACAAAAGTCAACTCCAGATGGATTAAAGACCTCAACGTGAAACCCCAAACTCTGAACGTGATAGAAGAAAAAGTTGGCAGCAGACTACAAGACATAGGCATAGGAAAAGACTTCCTAAATCAGACAGCAGCTGCACAAGAATTAAGGTCGACAATGGACAAATGGAACCTCATTAAACTCCAAAGCTTCTGTACGCCCACTGCTGTTTGTAAAGGGAACAGATCTTAGTATAGGTTTAAAATGCTCACTGTGTGCTTGCCATGGTGTTTTCCATAACTTTCAGGTTATTTGCCTGTTAATTTTGCTTTGTCTTCACTTCTTTAAAAGATAGAATTAAAATTCGCTGTTTAAAGTGTATGATTTTCTTGTTCTCCTTTGCTCACAAAGGAGAACAATCTACTATAAATCCATAATACTTGCCTTACCCCGCCCCTTGTCTATTCTTCCATTTTCTGCCCTCTCCACCCTGAGTTCCAAACAACCACTAATTTGCTTTCTGTCACTTCAGACATTTCCTAGAAATTAAATCATTATTTTGAGATCATTAATATCAGGCTTCTTTCATTAAGATTTTCAAACTTCATTTTGACTGTAGTATGTATCAATCCTTCATTGATTTGAATGCCAGAATAATGTTTTATTATAAGGATATAATTTTTTCAAAAGCCATTTTTTATTGAAGCTTTGTGCATTTCATACAAAATTTCCAATCAAATCTAGACCCATGCCCCCTTCCTTGCCCCCTCATCCCACCAGAGCTCACACATTCTGCCAAACATGTCTTTCATCTTTTTCTCAGTCTTTTAAAATTTTTGATGCAGAAGTTTACTGCTTTGAGCAGAGGTTCAGCACTTCAGTCAGTTCTTTGACACAGTCCTTCTGCCATTGTTGTTGTTGTTGTTATTCTCTCCAATTTATATCACTCCAAAATATCCATATATGCATGCCACATATATCATAGGTTTTAGCATCTTCAGCTTATGATTTTTTTCTTTATTAGGCTGAAAGATGTCATATTCAAAGGCTCCTCCTTGCCAAGCCCAAACAACCATCAGTTCTGCCCTTGTGCTCCACACTGGGGTTTTCCCTTCTCGTGGTCACCAAATGAGGTCCAGTAAGCAGCATGTCCTGTCTTGATATTCCTGTACTGGTCTCTGTGAAACAGCCTGGGTAGTCCAACAATGGCAGTCTATACTCTGAAGAGGCCAAAACCTCAGTAGTAGCTCAGTCCACAAGCTGGATGTCAGATATAATTTATTTATCCATCCATCTGTCATGAGTGTTTGTGTTGTTTACACATTTTAGCTATTGTAAATAATCCAGAAGTAAACATCAGAATGCAATTTTCTGTGTGAACTTGTATTTTCATTCTATTGGGTCCTCTGGTCTTTATGCTTAATGTTTTTAAATACTCCCAGAGTGATTTTGAAATGAGCTTCACCATCTCCACTCCCATCAGCAGTGAAAATGGTGGTTTCACTTGCTCACATTCTCCACTGCATGTGTTGTTATCTGTTTTCCTATGGCTGGTATTCTGGGAGGGTGGGATAGGAAAGTGATATCTCATGGTAGTGGTGTTTTTTATTTCCCGCAATGACTAGTGATAACGAGCATGTTTTCATGTGCAGAAATGTCTACTTAAATCCTCATTAGTTGGGTTTTTATGTGTAGGTGGGTTTGTTCTTATTTTTGTTGTTTGGTTTGTTTGATTTTAAACTGGTGAGTTTTAAGAGTTCTTTACACATTCTGGATACTGGATACATATCAAATACGTGATTGATAAGTATATTCTTGCTCCCCGTGGATTCTCTTTTCAGTCTCCCAGTAATGGGCTTTGACTTCATAAAAGTCATAATTTTAATGTAGTTCAAATAACATATTTTTTCATGCACTTTAAGGTATCATAAGTGGAAAATTGTTACCTAATTCAAAGGCATAAAATTTGCACCTGTGTCTTCTTCTACAAACTTCAATCTAAACTCTTACATTGAGATACTTGCAGTTAATTTTAGTCTATGGTGTGATACTTCATTTTTTTTACACGCAGATATCTAATTATCCAAACACTGTTCATTGAAAAGGCTGTCTCTTACCCTGAGTGAATTGACCTGACACTGTTGAAGTCAGTTGGTCATCCTGTCTGTTTCTAGACTTTCAGTTCTACCCGCATTGATCTGTACCCTTATTCCACTGCTGGGATGTGTTGAGAATCACAGACCTGCGGCACTGGAAGCTTGCGCTTTTGAATGAACATGCGGCAATGGTGACGTCGAACATAAAACCCATGCCAATTCAACCAGACCGGGGCCCAGAGTGGAGTGAGGGAAAAGGGCGGCAGGCTGGCCCCAGGCTGGGAACTGTTGGAGACTGGTGACTACTGGGTGAGGAAAAGAAGACCTTACTTATGTTCTCTACATGGGCTGACTAGACTGCAGTGGATGAACTTGCACTGAAGGACACCTGGGTACAAATGCTTGACTGGATAGGACTTAACACGTGTGGCAGAATGCATGTGGTCCAGCGGGGGCAGGGGATGGACAAGGAAGGGTCTAAGTTTGATTGAAAACTGTTGGATGAAATGTACAAAAGCTCAATAAATTGTTAAGTGAAATATGAGAATATATGTCAACTTGTTCTTTCTCAAAGATGTTTCCCCAGCTATTTTGAGACCTTGTATTTCCATATGAATTTTCAGATGGGATCACGTCAAATCTGTAGGTAGTTTGGAAAAAAACTGTCATCTTATAAATATTATGACTTCTAATCCCTGAACATGAGGTATCTTCCACTTAAACTGATTTTTGAATATTGTGTCATAAACTTGCATAATCCTTTTTAGTTCTGCCAGGGTTTTAGTTTGGAATTTGTACATATTCTTTCCTTAGAATTTTCCACATATAAGATGATACCATCTGAAAGTAAAGACCATTTTTTTTTCCAATCAGGGTACTGTTTGCTTTTCTTTTTTTGCCCAATTACCATGGCTAAAACCACCGATAGGTACCACGTTGTATGGGACAGCACATGTTCTTGTTTTGTTCCTGTCCTTAGAGGAAAAGCATTTGATTTTTCTACATTATAGAAGATGCCAGCTATGAGTTTCTCACAGATTGTCTTCATTCTATTGAGGAAGCATCCTTCTATTTCTAATTGTCTAGTGTCTTTATCATAAAGGGTGCTGGATTTACTCAAAAGCATTCTCAATGGCTTTGATATGCTTTTGTGGATGTCTCCTTTATTCTATTAATATGGTATATTCTGTTGTTTGGTTTTGTATATGAATGTATACATCTATCTGTGAATTTTCCCCCGCCCCCCCCCCAAACTCTTTCTCTGGTTGATTTCTGATTTCATTCCACTGTGTTCAAAGAACTTACTTTGGTTACAATCCTTGAACTTATCTTCTGTGTTATTTTATAGCCTATATATGATCAATCCCAGAGAACATTTGAGAAGAACATGTGTTGTTCTTGTTGTGTTTTGGAGAGAGTGTTTGTATTTACATCTTAAGTAGCCACACATGTACCTTCCTTTCTGATTTTTCAATCTTTTAATAATTAGAAATATTTATCCATGCTGAAATTATTTAAATATTTACTTCAATCTACTTCTGCTTTTTAAACATGACTGACATGAAACACAACCATATTTTATGGAAGAATCCACAAATTCTTCCTAAGAAACTAACTCCATTCTAAACATTCACCAACCACAAGCCACAGACTATAAGGAAGAAGCTGATGTAGTGGCTGCCCAATGGCCCCTAGTTATATTATTAAGTTCTCACTTGACTGTGTTAAACTGGGGAAGCTGTTTCAGAAGCTAGTAAACAGACATTATTAAAAGGTGGAGTGTATCCTGGACAGGAGTTTGTTAGGGATTTATTGGTTTGCTTTGACATAACAAACCAGCTCAGCCTGGATGGCTTAATCAATAGACATTTATCATCTCACAGCCTTGGAGGCCAGAAGTCCAAGGCCAAGGTATGGCTCCTTCAGAGACTGAGAAGAAGTCTGGTCCCCAGCCTCTTGTGGCTCCTTGACCTGTGGCAACGTCACTTTGACCTTCACAAGGCATTCCCATTATGCGTGCAGAGGCCCAAATTTCCCTTTTAACAGAGGCACTGCTATGTTAGATTGGAAGTCCATCTCAGCTATTAAGTATAGCTAGTGAAGTATGACTTCACTAATTATATCTGCAACAACCCTATTTGCAAATAAGAGGTACTGGGAATTAGAATTTCAACATGTGAATTTATGGGAAGACAGAATTCAACTCATATCAACTTAAAGTCAGTAAAATATATAGAATAGAATAATCTTAAGAGTGGATTGCTATTTACTTATATGTAAACCCTATAACCACTCAAGTCAGGGTAATGAGCATTGCCAGTGCCCAGGCAGCTCCCTCATGGCCTTTGACCTAATTCTTTCCCCAATGTAATACTATTTCACATACATATAAACCCAAGATTCACATTTATTCTTCAATATCTGTTTGCAACTGTCTGTCTTGATAGAGACTGCTATCCTGGAATCTTGTCTTTTCTAAGCATGAGATTCACTTGCAGATCTGCCTATTCTGTGAGAAGACATCTGTGAACTACTTCAGGTGAACCTGAGGTGGTCCTACAGGTCACTATGATGCTGATAAGGACCATTCTTCACACGGTTCCCTTCTAAGTTAATAGAAAAGGCGAATGAGCTTACACAAGGCCCAGGGCAAATGGTTTATTACTGCCCTGTCCCCCCACGCACCCCAGAGCAGCTCATGTTCCTGCCTGTCTTGTGGCCATTACCAGGCACATCACCCTGAAGGAGATTTCCAGGGACCAGATAATGTGTCCATTTCCAGAAGGTGATAGTGTGCTCCCTCCTGTAGCACAGGACTTACGCCCAGGGTCTACATCTTCACTGGCTGCTTTCCCAGTCTGCCAGTTCCTGCTCGCTTCATAGGTCTTCATAGCTGGATGAATGCAGAATGGAGATTAAAACTGACCATTAATGGTGATAATTTGCAACACTGACTCCCCCTTGTTCCTTAAGATTGTTTTGGTCTTAGTTGAGTAAACTGCTCTTCTATCCACATACCCACAAAGAAAATATACTAGGACTTGTCTAACTGCTCTGGTTTTCCTAAACCCATCCCATGCCTCACCGAATACTCTACTTATGAGAATTCCTGGGTCCATCCCTGCCCAGGCCAGCATCTGCCACAGCCTGTCCCTTCTTGTGTGCTGTGCTGTCAACAAGTAGAAGTTTCTAAAATGGAAAGATGGTTATATTGTCGTTATATGAAACACCGTCCAGAGTCTCCTCATGTCCTTGACATTTAAACCACAGAGGGGATTCTGTCAGCAGACAAACACCTTCTTGAACCTGGGAAAAATTATCTTTATGTCTCAGTAAATTTCCCCCTTCCCGGAAGAGCAGTGAGCCCTTGCTCACACACACAGTCCTGTAGCCATTTTTGCACTCCGCCTCCTCTCCAGCCCTGCTTCAGACTCAGATAAAGGGACAGAGGACAGAAGGTAATTAGGGGATTGTCAGCAAATTATTGGCTGTTCCTATGAGATGAATGGGAGAAGCCTCCACCTATGGGCACCATGGGTGCCTAAAGTCACATCCACACTGGGTCATGGCTCTCCAGAGTCCCATACTCTATGGTGCTGGCGGGTTCCCAGAGAGCACCGGTGTGCCATGTCCCCTGCTTTTCTTGAGCCCTCAGTCCCTCTCCCTACATAAGCTCCTTGGGATGAGTCACTGGATTTATGGCTCTACCTCTGCGGCTGGCAAGGTCTGCTGTTCAGGAAAAGTCCATTCAAAAGAAAGTTTAAGTTACCCCACACTCTTCTCCCCCCCCCCTTTCTTTTGGTCCTTACAATCTGTATGCACCAGCCTCTTCTGTGAGAGTCCCTGGGCTTTGGGGGGGTGGGGGGAGGGCAGTGAGAGTGAGAAGTAGGATGATCTAATTTTTTCCTCTGAAGTGAGACAACAAGCTCCAGGGTCTGTCCAGGTTGTGTTTCCAGTGGACTGCTGCCTCATTTAAGGGATATTTTCCTGCTAATAAAACACAAATAGAAAGAAGCACGAACATCTGGACAAACGTTAACCATTATAACAGGCCACACTATGGACACAAACAGAAATGCTTGGATAGTATCTTAGCAGAGGAATCACAGCCCTTTAACAAACAATTGTAATGACTTTTCTATTGTGGCCTGTAATGTCCCCTGCCACTAGGGGTCAACCTGGCTTATGGTATCAGTTGGGTGTTCCTCCCCAGGGACTGGGGCATAAATCCAATTGGAATTTTTCTGGATGCGGATATACCAGACTGCTACCACTACGCTAGAACCTTGTCTGGAGTGTGAAAGTGCAGCACGTGAGGTCTGTAGAGCTTTGGGGACCATTTCTCCATAGCACTCTCCAGCACCACAAAGGACAGCTGTCCAGTAGCTGAGCTAGGTCCCAGCACTATCTCTCTTTCTCATGCTCACATTATCCCATATCTTCAGTGATAGGGTCGTACCAACTGCTTCCTGTGTGTGGCCAACGTCAGAGTCAATAGCCTTTGTTTGGGGGGCCTCCAGAGTCTCCCTGGTCAACAGCTCCTGATGGGCCAGCCCACTCCTGGTACTGAGCTTTTTACCAATTGTACAATTTGGGGGGTCTCCATTTTTAATTTTTATAAAATATCTGTTTATGGGGCTGGAGAGATGGTCTAGTGGTTAAGAGCGCTGACTGCTCTTACAGAGGACCTGGGTTCAATCCCCAGCACCCACATGGCGGCTGAGAACCATCTTTAGCTCCAGTTCCAGGGGAATTCAACACCCTCTTCTGACCTCCGAGGCATTATACGACACAGGTGCACAAACCTGCATGCAGACAGTACATTCATACACATAAAAAAAAAATAAATTTTAAAAAATAATAAAAATAAAATATCTGTTTATGCTTTGGCACCTACAGGGCCAGGACATTGCAGAATTTCCTCAACCATTTGGGCAAACATTGCTTATGTCTTATCTAACCATAAAGCTCCCAAGGATTCCATCATTACACCTGGCCCTGGTATCCTTTTGTGAGTTTACTTTTTATCTTTGTTCCTTCAGGTATACTTGATATGTCTCCAACAGGTCTCACATCTGTAAAACATTCAGACATTAACATTATATATTCAATCAAACACAAACCAGGTCTAACATAACATAGGAAGATTTTATCTATTTGTACCAATCGTGGTCTCAAAAGATCCATGTTGGATAGACTAGCAGGGATAAGAGGGATTAATTCAGTCAGCTCTTCAGTATCTGGAGTCGTTTTCCTGAATCCATTTGGTATCCTGGGGTTTTTACATGCAGATTCCCTGTGTTTCTTCCGTTTCAATAGACTCATTGGGCCCGGCCCAAGCTGCCTAGCCCTGCACAGGCCCAAGAAGTAGTAGGTCTCCCCTTTGACCTGTGCTGTGTTTGCTGGTCCACTAGGTCAGGCAGTCCTGAGTCCTGGATGTAGTCACACCTGTTATCTTTTCATTGACACCATCCAGCTGCTTGGGGAGGCCCCAGTGGGTAAACTGCCTTTTCTCAGCAGAGAAAGGTTGTACAGGTACTCTGTTTAACCCAAAGTGATCATTATCCACCCCCTGGGCAGTTTTTATCCCCTATATGCCTCTTGTGAACTGTTCTTCAAGCTTTAACGCCTTCCAGAAGAAGCTCTTTAGCATAGAATTTGGCTTTTTTATCAATTTTTCTTTAGGAACTTGGGCTTGATGTAAATCTTGCCATACCTGCCTTTGAGTAACCCAAGCAGGCTTCCTTTTCTGGTTTGTCCCTTTATGTCTTCTTTAGGTTGTTTCACTTATTTACAGACATAATTAACATGCTGGTTTAAGTCACCTAGATCTGACAAAGGCTCTCATACTTTATAAAGACTCTGTCCCATCAAGGGACTCAGCACAACTGTTAAAGTTCCATACCAATCTTGAGGTCCTTGTTCAATCAAGCCTTTCCTTAAATCACTGGTAAACATGGTCCTATCTGGCCCAGTGAACCGGGTTCTACATGTTGCTTTCCTCACACCTAGTTCCCTCAGTAGTGCTTACCCCTCTCTGACCATCATTCACCTCCCTAGTATTCATGGGAACCTCTACTGGGGATAACCACATGTCTTTAATGGCTCTTACTAGCCGCTCCATTAGGGACTTATTCCCCTGTGCTGTCTCAGGCTATGGAGCTCATGTATTAAGGAGGGATTTGTGGTTATGTTGCTCAGCTTTATTGCTTCTGCAGCACTTAAAATAACTCCACCCACCCCCAGGTCCCACAGCCTCACAAGCCAGGTGTGTAAAGGGCTCCTTCATAGCCTGTTGGAATGTCTTCCCCAATTCCAACAACTCCAATGCTGAGTATTCTCTGATTGCCTTGGTTTCCCACACTGGGCCATGGTTAAGACCACTATCAACATGTTAAAACATGGATTTTTTTTTCCTTTCTTTGTATTAAAGGTCAAACCTGAGGGGCATCTTGTGCTTTTCCTAGGTCGTTCTCCTCATTGCTATCTGCCTTTTCTCCTGGGTCTCCTGGCTGTAAAGAGTGGCAGGCTAACTCCTTGACCTCCTTTTCTCTTTTATGCAATTTACTGGCGAGGTCAGAGGCCAATACTGAGAAGGCCAGCCTCATTTGTTTTTTCTTGTTCTAATTTCTCCCTTAAATTTTTAATCTCTTTGGGCTGCCTCTTCTATCTGGGATAAGTATTTAGTAACATAAAGTAAGATCCCGGCATTTCAGCCACAGCTTGCTGCACTTCCCACCCTTGGTTCCCTACTGCCAGGGCTCCCAAAGTTTGCTCTAGACCCTCTGTAAATATCTCCATATTCACATGGCAAGCCCCACTGCTCAATCAAGCATGCTACTTTGTACCACTTAGAATCAGACCTGAAATCTGTCCCATTGACTTTATCCGCCTAAGCAGCTTCACTCTAGTTCAGCATCTTAAAGTCCACTGTACAATCCATACAGCAGCAGCTCAAGTGCCAACAGCATGCAGAGATTCCCTCTTAATCCTCCTCTGACTTCCCTTTGGTTACGAGCCTCGTCCCCACAACAGAGAGAATCCCACTGTCCTTCCCAAACTCGCCTTGCTTATTTCCAAACCTGTCCTGTGCTCTGTGTCCTGCCAGGCTACACCAATTATGTCTCAGTAAATTCTCCCCTTCCCGAGAGGCCTGACGAGTGCTTGCTCCCATGCTCAACCTGCAGCCATTTCTGCTCTCTGCCTCCCCTCCTGCCCACTTCAGACCCAGATAAACAGAGGACAGAATCTAATTAGGGGATTGTCAGTGAATTTAATAGGCTGCTTGGGTTGCTCCAACAGGGAGAATGGGGGAAGCCTCCATTATGGGGTGCCAGGGGTGCCTAAAGTCACATCCATACTGGGCCAGGGCTCTCCGAAGTCCCCAACAATATGGTTGTTACTAGCTATGTGGGTGCTGGAAATTGAAGCCAGGTCTACTGCAAGGGCAGCCAGTGCTCTTAACTGCTGAGCCATCTCTCCAGCCCCAGTGTTAAACAGACATTTTGATAAAAACAGAATACATTTGTATTTGAAAAGAGTGAAAGTTTCTCAATTTGATTTAAAAAAGAGGATTTATAAAAATCTTCCATCTAACATTTTGCTTACTGGTGAGACAATGGTTGTTTTTCACTAAATCAGAACCAGAGAAGGCTGTCAGCTCTGACCACTCACACTCAGCAAAGTGCTGGCATTTCTGTCACAGCTACTAGATTAAAGGGGGGGGGCAATGTGAACCGGAAGAAGATTATCCCTATTTGTTCATGACATAACATCTCCGTAGAGAATCCTAAACAATCTACAAATTTGAAAACAAAGACTAGGGCTGGGGAGATGGCTCAGTTGATCAAGTATTTGCCATGCAAGGTGAAGACCTGAGTTTGATCCCCAAACCACATGGAGAGATAACTCAGCGGTTAAGAGCACCCACTGCCCTTGCACAGGATTCAATTCCCAGCACCCACATGGCAGCTAAGAACCGTCTTTAACTCCAGTTCTGGGGGAATCCAACACCCTCTTCTGACCTCCGTGGCATTGCATGACATGGGTGCACCAACCTACATGCAGACAGAACACTCATACACATAAAAAATAGAATAAATAAAAAAATTCAGGGGTGGTGGTGTGTACTAGGTGCGTACTTGGGTGCTGGGTCCCAGGGTGCATGGGCCAACCAACCTAGCCTGATCACCTAGCCTCAGGTCCCAACAAGAGATTCTGTCTAATGGTAATTAATATATATGGGCAGAAGGTATATATACATATTTTAGAGTAATATAAAATTAAAAGGGAAAAATGTGAATTCCTAGACATATATCGGAATTAACATACAGTTTATTCCTGGAGGACATAATGCTGGTACATATATGACATGTACATGGGCACACTTCGGAGCGGTACAGTTGGGAGGGAACCTCAGCAGCATGAGGACTGGGTCAAGGAATGGACTGATGTGGTTGAATTCTGCCTAGGACAATAAACCTTTGCAGAGAAAAACTTTGGAAAGACTGAGAGAATGATGCAGGATATGTATGGCAGAGTGCATGAACTGGGGTGGGGTGGGGTTGGAAGAAGGGAAAGGGGAATGTGTCTAAACTGAACTGAAAAATGATGTCTGAAATACACAAAACATCAATAAATGTATTATTAAAACAACAAGAGATCCTGTCTAAAAACCAAGATGGACAGCAGTGAAAATGGGACCTGAAAGTGACCTCTGACCTCCGCACCTGACACATGTATACACATGCACACACACATACTCTCACTCATATACACCTACACACACAAGATAAATATTTTTAGGATTTTACTATTTTTATTTTATGTGTATGAGTGTATTGCCTGCATGTGTGTGAGTGCACCCAAGTCATGCAAAAACTGGAGTTACAGATGGTTGTTAGCTGCCATTTGGGTGCTGGGAATTAAACTCGGGTCCTACAAGAGTAGTCAGTGCTCTTAACTGCTCAACTATCTCTCCAGACCCCAAAGTAAATATTTTAAATAAATAAAATAAAACTAGAAATTGAGTGATTTCGGGGCTGGAGAGATGGACTAGTGGTTAAGAGCACCGACTACTCTTGCAGAGGACCCGGGTTCAATCTCCAGCACCCACATGGCGGCTGAAAACCGTCTTTAACTCCAGTTCCAGGGGAATCCAACACACTCTTCTGACCTCTGCGGCATTGCACGACACAGGTGCACAAACCTACATGCAGACAGTACATTCATACACATTAAAGAAAAAAAAAGAACTGACTGAAACAGTGAACTTCTGCTCAACAGTCAACGTCCCCATGGAGAATATTGAGAAAGACTGAGAAAGAGATGAATAGCATGTTTGGCAGAATGCATGAGCTCTGGAGGGGTGGGGGGATGGGGGGGACATGGGTCGAGATTTGATAAAAAATAAAAAATTTTAAAAAAGAAAAAAAGAAATTGAGTGATTTCAGAAAGATGACAGGACACAAGAACAGCATGCTAGATCAACTGTGCTTCTTTATTCCAGAACTTCCTAAAGTTCTACTTGAAATCCAAATATCTAGAAGACAGGTATATGGAGCAGGTGTATGAAACTAACATTCGCTGATGATAAATCATGAATAATTTAAAGTAATTCTTCCATGTGTGCATAATTTGACCACTTATTAAAGATGAGAGATGTTTATACCAATGGGGTCTGTGTGTGTGTGCTTATTTGTATGTAAAGACCTAAGTCTTGACTAAATCTTTCTTAAGACTTCATAACAGCTTTAATTCAAACAGTCTCAAAGCTGAGGCAGGGAGAGAACCAATAAATATCTTCCAAAGAATTAACAGACACAATGTGGTATATCTTATCTGTTCAATGAAATACTAATAAGCTTTTCAAAAGAACAAATTATTAATACACACAATAAAATGGATTAATCTCAAAAGATACCTAGTAAAAGAAATCTCACTAAGCAGTAATTATTATGATTCTACCCATACCTTATGCAGATCTAGGAGAAAGAAAACTGTTCTAGGGTAGAAAACAAATCAGAGGATTTCTTCATCCCTGAAGGAGTAAGAATGGAAGGAAACCGTAAAGAGATATTAGGGATTTGTGGGTTGAAAAGTCTGTAACTTAACACAGGTTTGCTCATATTTCTCAAAACCTACTGAATGGCACATCTAAGGTTTGGGTATTTTTATTGAATAAAAGTTTACCTCAAACAAGAACCTTAAGCAAATATCAAACTCTAGGTAATGATATCTATTTTAAAGTATTCAGGGTTAAAATGTTCTAACGCACAATGCATGTTGAAATGTATCAAAAAAGTATGATGGAACAGATGCTAGATGATGATGATGAAGAAGATAGATAGATAGATAGATAGATAGATAGATAGATAGATACATACATACATACATACATACATACATACATACATACGACACATAGACACATAGATACATAGATACATAGACACAGAGATACATAGATACATAGATACATAGGCACATAGATACATAGACACACAGACACATAGATACATAGATACATAGGCACATAGATACATAGATACATAGACCACAGATGCATAGACACATAGATACATAGATACATAGACACACAGATACATAGACACATAGATACATAGATACATAGGCACATAGATACATAGACACACAGATTCATAGACACATAGATACATAGATACATAGATAAATAGATACATAGATAGATGGTTATGTTCATACATAAAGTGATAAAGAAACATTTTTAAATTGTCAGTGGTAGTGAGACATACATTGTTTTGTTAAAAAACTAAATATAGTAAATATATTATTCTTTCTATAATTGAAAAGGTTTAGTATAATTCTACTAAAAATCTCAGAATTTTTTTATAAATTTGGGGAAGATTATCCTAAAATGTAGGATAAGGCCAAGAAACACGATAGATAAAACAACTTAAATAAGAATGGAGTGTGAAGAGTCACTCTACATGAATGATTGAAGACTTAAGTAGCTACAGAAATGAAAATGTGGTATTGACAAAGGCACAAAAAACAATGAACAAAATGGAGGAGCCACTTAAGTGTAGGCAGCATGGAGGAAGAAAGACAGTGGTTTGTACAAACAAAGCTAGAGTTCCACAGCATGGGCAGCACAAACAGACCCTGACCTAAATCTCATATCCTACACCCAATAATTGACTCAATACAGGGCACAGACTTCATTAAAATATAGCATCATATTGAGCTAAGGATGTAGTTCTGTGGTAGAGTGCCTACCTAGCAGGCATGAAGTCCTGACTTCACACATACACACACACACACACACACACACACACACACATACACACACACACACACACGTGCACACACTTCTTAGCTTTTTTGAAAGTATTCAAAAACAGAAAACAACCAAAATGTCTTTCAACAAATGACATAAAATATAGTTTATTCCTTACTGAATAGAAAGAATGGGGACTGGAGAGATGACTCAGTGGTTAAGAACACTGGCTGCTCTTGCAGAGGACCTGGGTTCGATTCCCAGCACCCATATGGTGGCTAACGACTATTCATAACTCCAGTTCCAGGGGAACCCTTTTCTGACCTCTGCAGGCATTGTACAACATGGGTGCACTTAAACCCATGCAGGCAATACACTCATACCCATACAATTAAAATAATAAATAAAATTTTAAAAAGAAGAATGAAATACTAGTACACATGGGAGCTCAGGCATACTACATTGAGTGAAAAGAGGCAGCCCTACGGTGTTGTAGGTATTGTAGCATCTCTATAGCATGTAATTATATACTTCTGGACATGAAAGCTATAGAGATAAGGAACAAGCCAGTGGTTGCCAAGACTTAGGGAAGGCATGGGGAGGACAGGGTTAGGGCTGATCGAACAGCCCTGTGGTTGGGGAGGTTGCCACAACAGTTCATTTCTATAATTTGATTGTTGCAATGTCTTCATAAGCCTACATACATCATAAAATGGCATAGAGCTAGAAACATACTACACGAATCTTGCAGTGTAAACCTGATTTTGATAGTCTACAGATAAGGAGTCCCCAGGGAAAACCCAAAGGGTACAGGGGAGCTCTCTACACGGTTCTTACAACTTCCTGTCCATCCATAAGGGTTTTATAATTAAAATGTCAGCACAGCACACCTTTAAAAATACAGGGCTGGGGGCTGGAGAGATGGCCTAGCGGTTAAGAGCACTGACCGCTCTTACAGAGGACCCGGGTTCGATCTCCAGCACCCACATGGCGGCCAAGAGCCATCTGAAACTCCAATTCCAGGAGAACTCCAGTTCCAGGGGAATCCGAGACCCTCTTCTGACCTCCGCAGCATTGCACGACACAGGTGCACAGACTTGCATGCAGACAGTACATTCATACACATACAGAAATAAAAAAAATTAATAAAAAAAAATTTAAAAAAATACAGGGCTGGAGAGATGGCTTAGCAGTTAAGAGCACTGACTGCTCTTGCAGAGGACCTGGGTTCAATTTCCCAGCACCCACATGGCAGCTAAGAGCCATCTTTAAGTCCAGTTCCAGGGGAATCCGACACCTTCTTCTGACCTCTGCGGCATTGCAGGATGGGTGCACCAACCTACATGCAGACAGTACACTCATTCACATAAAAAATAATAAATAAATTTTTAAAAAATTAAAAAAAAATACAAGTGAGGGAGTAGCCCCGCTAGCTTAGGAATGAGGCTCAGAAGATTATGTGCAATAAAGTGGGGGAATATAAGGGGCCCCTGCCATCTGCTTCAACAGCAGCTGCAGCTCGACAGGGCCTACAGCAGTTTCCTGTTTGGGAGAGATCAGGCAGGAAAGAACAGGAAGGAGTCCTAAGACATTCAAATGGTTTCAGCTCTTCCTGTGGACGACACCTGTGGGGTGTGCAGGCAGAAACAATCAGGAAACTGACCACTTTCCAAAAAGCTTCTGTTATATAATATAATATATAGTTTGTATTATATATTATAATAATGTATATTATATTATATTATATGGTTGCTATATATAATAAAATATAATATATTATATAATATAAAGATTATTATATAATATAAAGAATAGAATAGAATAGAATAGAATAGAATAGAATAGAATAGAATAGAATAGAATAGAATAGAATGAAACCTTTCTTGGGGCTGGAGCCACGAGTCAGCAGTTAAGAGGACTGGCTGCTCTTACAGAGGATCCTGGATAGATTTCCAGCACCCACATGGTGGATAACAACTGTCTGTAACTCCAGTTCCAGAAGAATCCGAGGCCCACTTCTGACCTCTGTGGACACCACAGGACAATTACACAGCCAATATACTCATACACATAAAATAAAAATAATAAATAAATAAATTTTTAAGAAACATTTCTTTATTGTTTTTGAATTTCAGAACTCTGAGGCTAGGCCAGCCAGAGCCCACAGCCACTGTCTTGAGCCCCAGACCCAGGCCTGAGCAAAGCAGAGTCTTTATCTGCTGCTCTTAGTGCCGGCCCGGCATCTTTCTTGCTATTCTTAACTCAGAAGCTGTGTCATTCTTCTGTAGAAAAGAGGATCCCAGCTGTGGTTTCAGCGGAGCAGGAGCAGCAATAGGCGGCGCATCCGAGGACTCGGTACTGATGGGAGCTGCTGCGGACCTACTGACCCGGCATGTCCGGGAGTGAATGGTGGCCCGGCACGTCCGGGAGTGAATGGTGGCCCGGCACGTCCGGGAGTGAATGGTGGCCCGGCATGTCCGGGAGTGAATGGTGGCCCGGCATGTCCGGGAGTGAATGGTGACGGCGCTTCAGGTCCACACGACCTTCTGTGGCACAGTAACAGCCCCCAAACCGCTGGCCTCATGTCACTGTCATAGGTGGGGTCCCAGGAAGCCAAAGCTGCGGGATCAGCGATGAGAGGGGCTTTGAAGGGGGACCAGGACTTGGCCGCACCTTAGAGGCTGTAAGCATTCCATCTTGGCACTGGTACTGGGGAGTCGGGAGTCAGGTTGTGGTTTGCCTAGACTCGGGTTGTGATGTGCATTTCAGTTGGATTTTCCTGAATTCTGCTGGTGGGAACCAACAGGTTTGCTGGAAGGCAACTTGGGTCCACTTTACCTCCTCCTGGAGGGAAACAACGACTGCCTCCTCAAATAAGGTGGTGCTTGACCGCAGGCCCATTGCTGAGAGATTCTGGCCTTAGTTAAAGAATTTCTTTGGAAAGTTCTAGAACCCAGTATGGACAAGTTTAGGAGCAATTGTTTTAAAGAAGTGGGGTTTATTCAAAGAACCCAAGAGGAGACACTCAGCCATGCCCTAGGAATAGGCAGGGCCCTGTCAAGAAACTGCAAGAAGAACCCAGGTACTTTCTATCTCTACACACAGGCACTTTCTCAGGGCATGTGGCGGGCTGATGAGGATGGCTCAGCTCACAGCTAACATTCCACTCTTACACAATTGCAGTGGTATCTGTCACCTCCCTGTACACCCAGCAGAGAAATACAGATCACACTTTTGAACAGGCAGCCTTCCAGATGTCCGACCAACTGTGGCTGTGAGCCCAGGCAAGAAGAAAATCACTACAAGGTAAATCTGTGAGGGGGGTGAGGTGATTCTTAGAGAAGAGGGATGGGCAGAAGACACACTCTTTCCTGCAGTGTCCTCTCTACAGAGATGTGTGCCAGCCTCCCATGAGCTTGTTAAGGTTCTCAAGAATGGCCTCGCATCCTCATTAGAAATGATGGAATCAATTCTCTCCACTGGATCTCTGTGATGCCTAATTTATTTTGAAGGGGAAAAGAAACATTTAATTTTCAAGGGTTTCAGTGTGAAGGGTAAATGAAATAATGACACAGAGCACATCAACTCTTCTAAATCTTTTTCTTTTGCCCCACCCACCCCGTCCGAGCCACTTTTCTTATACGGTTATTAGAAATCACTTCAAATTATTTTGAGAAGAAAAATGCCTCTCTTATAAGTATAAATGGCTTCTATGGCAGCTCTCAACCTTTCAAAAGATGTTATATTTTGCAGAACTGAAATTGCATCAGTCTCGGAATCTCTGGGATCTGAGCAGGCAGCCTCCTCCAATTAAGCATCCTTCCAGCATCTGCCGCAATATTTTGCCAATAAGCTGTTCCAATCCAAATATAGTTCCGATTCTCCAGCACTTTCTGCAGCAATTAAGTGTGTATTTTTTAACATCCCCGTGTTGCATTTGGCCCTCGTTCTGTGACCACCTGCAGTCTAATTCTGGCCTTCCCTGCACTCTGGCTTGCTCCATCGCCATTGCCTGATGCCCTGCCTCGAGTTTGTTAATTAACTTAGAACAAAGGCAGCCAGCAGCTTCATGTTGCTCCCCACCTGGGGGAGGAAGCAGTGGGCCCTCAGTGTCCCCTGGGTGACCGAGAAAGACATCTGTACATGCTCCTTGACACGCAGTCCCTCCAAGCATCCACCTGCCCTTTCTAAAGCAGTTCCTGCTGACCACCACCCATCTGTGTCCCTTCCTTCTCTCTCCCTCCCTCACCACAAATCCCCACCTAAACCCCAGGTCACATTTCCCAACATGCCACTTCATCACTGCTGTGTGCCATGACCTGCCTTCACCTCAGTCCAACTCCGGTCTGTACAACGCAGCTCATTCCTCTAACAAGTTGCCCAGCATGGAGGACCCGCCCCTGCTTTCCAGCTGCTGAGTTCCAGCTATGCAGCTACAGCTCCTAGATCCAGTGAGGCCTTTCGCAGGGAAGACAAGTCTGTCCCCTGCCTAGACTCAAGAACAAACCTCCCTCCAGGTCTACTACAGGGGACTGGCCTGGGATTGCTGCCTCACCCTGTACAGATCCCTTCCTGAATCTACACAGTGGCCACAGGCTTCTTCCTGATCCTGGGCAAGGCCTCTCCTCATTATAAGGGCCTACGGTTCATCCCCTGGCCTCTCTGGAATGCCACTCAGAGGCCATGGTAAGACAACCATTGCAGAACCACAGATGCTGAAGGAGAGGTAAGGAAGGCTCCTAAGGAGGAGCCTAAACAGTGATCTGTAAGAGAGTGAACTGCTGCCAGGCATGGTGGCAGACGCCTGCAATCCCAGCACTCGGGAGGCAGAGGCAGGCGGAGCTCTGTGAGTTCAAGGCCAGCCTGGTCTACATAGGGAGTTCCAAGACAGCTGGGGCTACAGGGAGACCCTGTCTCAAAAACGCAGACATAAAAAAAAGAGAGTGAACTGCTGTTGTCTGGGGCCCCAATCTGAGGTGGGCGTGCATGGGGCCTTGGCCCAGGCATAAATCTGCATGTCCAAAAGCAGATCTCTTCCCTCACCCCACAGTGAATAGAGTCATGCTCCACTCCCTAATTAGGGTAAACAAGGTCATTACGTCATAAAGACAGCGTCCCTCTGATAGGATTTGCGCCGTCTTAATAGAAAACACACCAGTGGATCCTTTCTCCCCATGTGAGACTCAGCAAGAGGTGAGTTCACGTGCCCCTGTGGGGTCTCCCCTCACCCCACACTGAATCTGTCACACCGTGATTTGTACTTCCACCCAGCAGAACTGGAACGTCCAAGCCACCCAGGCTGCCTTTCTGGAAGGCCCTGCTAAGTGGCCCCAGTGGGGAGCCATGTATCACATCTGGGCTCTGGCTGTGATCGCTTGGCTCCGTGTGCAGAAGAGATCCTCACACACCCACCTTAACCCTCAAAGAGTACTGAGGAAAATGTCCTGAGTCAATACAGTTTCACACCATTTCCTCCTCCTCCTCCTCCTCCTCTTCATCCTCTCCTCTTCAACCTCCTCTTCCTCCTCCTCTTCGTCCTCCTCCTCCTTGTCCTCCCCCTCCTCCTCTTCCTCTTCCTCCTCTTCCACCTCTTCCTCCTCCTCTTCCTCTTCCTCCTCCTCCTCTTCCTCCTCCTGCTGCTCCTCTTCCTTTTCCTCCTCTTCCTCCTCCTCTTCCTCCTCTTCCTCCTCTTCCACCTCTTCCTCCTCCTCTTCCTCTTCCTCTTCCTCCTCTTGCTGCTCCTCTTCCTCTTCCTCCTCTTGCTGCTCCTCTTCCTCTTCCTCCTCTTCCTCCTCTTCCTCTTCCTCCTCTTCCTCCTCCTCTTCCTCTTCCTCCTCCTGCTGCTCCTCCTCCTCTTCCTTTTCCTCCTCTTCCTCCTCCTCTTCCTCCTCTTGCTGCTCCTCTTCCTCTTCCTCCTCTTCCTCTTCCTCCTCCTCCTCTTCCTCCTCCTGCTGCTCCTCTTCCTTTTCCTCCTCTTCCTCCTCCTCTTCCTCCTCCTCTTCCTCCTCCTCCTCCTTTTCCTCTTCCTCCTCTTCCTCTTCCTCCTCCTCCTCTTCCTCTTCCTCCTCCTCCTCTTCCTCTTCCTCCTCCTCCTCTTCCTCTTCCTCCTCCTGCTGCTCCTCCTTCTGGATTAGCTTTGAAACATGACTGACTTTATTTGCTATAAAAATAGGCGAGAGACAAATACGTTGAGAGTTTTGAAGTGTTAGGAATGTGTGTATGCTGGTCTGCAAATGACATTGCATTCATTTTTATAGAGACATCTCACTTTATGCACAAATTCTCATATACATTATTCCCTTGGTTTTCAAATTTCTCCAAAGGAAAATATACTTTTAAAAATGATTCTTCCATCCAAGTACTAACCTGGCCCAATCCTGATTAGCTTCCGAGATCAGAGCAGGCTAAGTGTGTTCATAGTGGTGTGACCATAGCAGGGGGATGGATAGGAAACCCCAATCCTACTGGAGGAACTATTGGCAATCGATGGCTGCTGGGAGGGAAGAGACAGTCTTGATTAAGAGGATGACTTGGGGGGCTGGAGAGATGGCCTAGTGGTTAAGAGCACTGACCGCTCTTGCAAAGGACCCAGGTTCAATCCCCAGCACCCACATGGCGGCTGAGAACCGTCTGTAACTCCAATTCCAGGAGAACTCCAGTTCTGGGGGAATCTGACACCCTCTTCTGACGTCCGCGGCATGGCATGACACAGGCGCACAACCTGCATGCAGACAGTACATTCATACACATAAATAAATAAAATAAAATAAATAAATAAATAATAAAAATATTAAAAAAAAAAAGAGGATGACTTGGTAAGTTGACCAGGCTCCAGTTGGGGACACAATTTTGATTATATATATATTTGTTTATATATAGAGAGAACATGAAATTAGTGGGGGCAGTAAGGGCAGTACAGATGGGGAGGGGATTTAAATCTTTTTATTTTTTGGTCTTTTTGAGCAAGGGTCTCCCTGTAGCCCCAGCTGGCCTGGAACTCACTATGTAGACCAAACTGGCTTCAATCTCATCTCACAGAGATCTTCCCACCTCTGCCAAAGTACTGGGATTAAAGGCTTGAACCACCATGCCCAGCTTCCTTTCTGTTTCTAACAAAAGCAGTCCACGGAATACATGCTCCTCCAAGCACTGGCTCAGCTGCATCCTACATATTTAGATGTATTTTTCTTTTTATTCCATTTAAAATCTTTCCCTGCTCACTTGAGTCTTTCCTTTTTGATTTGCAGGAGATCGGAGAAGCTTGTTGTTTAATCTCCAGGTGTTCGGAGACATTCCTCCTTTCCTTTGCTTTCTGATTTCTGTTTCGTTTCCATTACATCTGGAATGCATTTTTGTGTAATTTCAATTCTCTTAAATATATTAACATTTGATTTGTTTTTGTTTTGTTCTGGGATATCTATTACAGTGGGTAGTTTATGTTTACTGCAAACCTCTGTTCCTGCTTTGTGATATAATGTTTTTAATATTTTATTTATTGTTTTTATTATTATGTGAATGAGTGTATTGTCTGCACTGGTGTCCTGCAATGCCCCTGGAAGTCAGTAGAGTTATTGATACTAAGACTCAAACCTGGGTCCTCTGCAAGAGTAGTCAGTGCTCTTAACTGCTGACTCATCTCTCTAGCCCCTATATAATTTTTTTTATGTCAACTAGATGTACTTTGCTGTAGAGTTTAATTTTTCTGTATTCCTCATTCTTTTCTGTCTTTATAAGTTACTGAAAGAGGAATATTGAGAAATATCCAACTATAATTTAAGGTTTTCTAGTGCTCATTTTTGCCCACGTGGTTTTGATTTCAATTTTAAGTGCATAGACATTTAAGGCTCTGTGTCCTTGTCATCCTGACCCTCTTGCTATTAGGTGTCACTACTTTCTCTACAGTGACATCCTAGCTCTGAAGTCTATTTTGTCTGAAAACAATATAGACAGTCCGTTTCCTAATCAGGGTTTTCATACTGTATCACTTCTGAGCTTTCTACTTTTAACCTAACTGCATCATGGGATTGGGGATAAGCTTCTTCCAAAAAGCAGATACTTCAGCCAATTCTTTAAAAAATATATATATCTAGACATTCTCTGCCATTTAATTTGTGTGCTTACCAGACAATGATTTCCTCTACTCCAACAACTGAGGAAATATAAAAGCAAGGACCGATAAACAAGACTGGATCAAATATAAAAGCTTCTGCACAGCAAAGGAAACAATCAGTAGTGAAGTTAACAACCTACAGAATGAGAAAAAAAAATTTTTCCAGCCATTCATTATTAAACTCCAAAATATTCAAGAGAACCAAGAAGGCAGTCAACAAAAGGGCAAATAATCCAGACCAACCTGTAAATGCCGGGTGATCTGAACAGACTCAAAGAAGTCGCACGATGGCTGGTAGATGTCTGGAAAAATTCCTCCGTACCTTTAGCCATCAGGGAAATGAAAATTAAGTTCAACTGGTTGTAGTGACTTACGCCTGGAATCCCAGAACTGGGAACTTATGCACGAGGGTCAGTTGGTTCCAAGTCATTCTGAGCTACATGGCAAGACCTCATAGGAAAGCCACACTAAACTTTTCAGTTGTTTACTTAATATGAGTCAACGTTTACTGTTTGGACTTAAATCTACCATCTTATTTCTTTTCAGTTTGTTTCTCCTGTGTATTAATATTATTTGAACATTTTTTTATTTCATAGACTTTTATTATTTTTTATAATTTTTGCTGAAGTTTTGTGTATTTCATACAACATTTCTTACTCAAATTTAGATCTATTCCCCCTTCTTATGCCCCGCCAGAACTCGTGCATTCTTCCTTAAATGTCTTTCATCTTTTTTTAAAGTATTCAATGCCGAAGTTTACTGTTTCAGTTAGTTCCTCGACCCAGTCTTTTTGTTTTGTTATTGTTGTTCCTTCTGATGTGTATCACTCCAACATATGCCTACCTATACAGCACACGTACATATGCCAAAATTATGACGTCTGAAAATAAACTATAGATCAATTCCAAAACATGTTCAGGGATTCATATTTTGACAGCAGAGTTGCATTCAGGTAAAGAAAAAAATATTATTTTACATTCCTACATTACATAGCAAGTTGATGAGTAACATCAGATGTTATATTTACTTTAAAAAGGGGGGATTATTCATCTTGCCTTATAAAGAGAGATTTGGTGTTAGCATCCACAAATGAGGGACACCATACATCATTTGTTTTTCTGAGACTGTGTTACTTCACTTAACCTTTAATTAATAACTCACCTCAATTTACCCATTGTGGTTTGGCTTATATCTCCTTATATTTTGTAACAATTGCTTCAGGATTACAAAACACATTCTTGATTTTTTTTCCCTTCACTTAGAACCCAAATTGTACCACTTCAACTAGAATATAGAACAAGTGTGGACACAGAAGCTCCTTTTCCTCCCTGCCCCATTTTTAAGCACTGTTTTGTCAGTAACATCTACAAGACTGGAGAGGTGCTGCCATTGGTAAAGGGCTTGTCGAGCAAGCATGAAGACCTGAACTGGAGGAAGAAGAAAATGGACTACTCCGTGAAAAAAATGCCAGGCACGGCAGATTACACCTGAAATCTCAACCCTGGGAGAGGCAATCAGGATAACCCCAGGGGCATGCCTGGCCAGATAGTCCAGCCAAATCAGTGAGCTTCAGGTTTACTGAGGTACCCTGTCTCAAAAATAAGGTGTCAGGGCTGGAGAGATGGCTCAGTGCTCTTGCAAATGTTCCAGGTTCGATTCCTAGTACCCACCTGGTGGCTAACAACTGTCTGTAACTCCAGTTCCAGAGGATCCAACAGCATATTCTGACTTCCACGGGCATTGCACAACGCAGGTGGACTTGCATACATGTAGGTGTGCTGGATAGCTTTAGTGTCAACTTGACACACCTGGGTTGAGGGACCCTCAGCTGGGGAATTGGCTCCATTGGACTGGCCTGTGGGCACATATGTGGAATAGTCTTGATTGTTGAGCAATGTGGGAGGGCCCAGCCCACTATGGGTGGTGCCACCCTCGGCAGGTTGTTGTGTACGATATAAGAGGGCAGGCTGGGCATGGGCCAGGGGAGCAAGCCAGTGGACAGCATTCCTCCATGGCCTGTGCCTCAGCTCCTGCCTCCAGGTTCCTGTCCTGAGTTCCTACCTTGGGTTCCCTGAGTGATGAACTACGACCCAGGAGATGTGAGCTGAATAAACCCTTTCCTCCCCAAGTTGGTGTTGGTCAAAGTGTTTTGTCACAGCAATTGAAGAGAAACTAGAACAGTAGGCAATACATTCATACATGTAAAATAATAAAATAAAATTAAAAAGTACAGTGGAGAACAAATTCAGGAAGCCACCCAACACTGACCTTTGGCATGTGTATGTGCATATCCACACAGATACCTCCACTCATATCCTTACACCACACATGCAAGCACACATACACATTTAAAAAAAACATGAGGAAAGGTAATGAATTAGTGCATTCAAGTTCTTTGTACTTTACCTTCTTCTCAAGCTGTGGTAGAATCAAAAAGGATATTCGTTCAGTCTTCGCCATAGAGTTTCAAGAACCTTAGAATTTCCCAGTGACGAGGGTCTGATCATTGCTGTGCCAATCCTTGACTCCTGGTCATAGCATTGGGAGCGGAGTCAGGAAGACATATCCCACCTTGATGGCTAACCTTGATGGTCACTTTGGCTAGACCAGCAAGTACCTAGGAGATTACTAAAGCAGACCTGCAGTGTGTCTGTAAAGGCGTCTCCAGAGACAATCAGATCATGAGGGCTCTGACCTAATGCAATGAATAGATTTTCCAATGATGAAATTAAAGTTTAAATAGACTATTGGAAAGTGGTAGACATGTGGAAGATGGGATCCATTTGGAGAAAGACCGTTCTTGGACACTGTCTTCCTCTAGACTCTTCTGGATTTTCTCTACCTTGCTTCCTGTCCAGCAGGGTCGACTGCTCCACCTCACCTTCTCTGCAGATGGGCTGAAACCTCTGGGTCCATAATCCAAAGAAATCTTCCCTCTCTTAAGTTATTTCTGTCAGATTTTACTCATAGTCACAAACGAATACACAACCATGATTAGAGAAGGTTGGAACTTTCACTGATCCACACTTCCACATAGGGGAAGGTCGAGAGATTGAGCTTAAGCAATTGAGTGGCCAGTGATTTAATCACTCATGGAAACTGCATATGGGCTTAAGAGCTTCCTGTTTGATGACCACGTCAGTGAGTACCCCAACTCTGAGGGTCCTGTGCTTGGGACCACCTAGATTGTCCCTACAGTTTGTTCAATTGCCATTGATCTAAAATAGCCATCATAAATAGAGGGTTTTCTTGGACCTGTAAGTGGTCTTATTAGCAAATGGATGAACCTGAGAGTCTACGAGAACATCTGGTTTGCAGTTGACTAAGCTGAGGTCACTTGTGAGTGACATTTGAAGTTGGGGCATTGCTCTTGGGTCTTTGGGTTGTTGGAGTCGTATTTGAATTGTGTTGTTGGATACTCAGCTGTTGCTGAAGAATCAGTACTGAAGCACACAGGCATCGTGTGTGTTTTAAGCAAAAAGCCATCCCCCCAGTTGCCTAAGGGCCACAATGTCTGTCTAACCAGCTGCTGAAGAAAACCAGCACCAGATGGTAACTAAAGGGATACAAACAGATTTTATTCAGAAATTATAGTAATAGGGGAAGAGACCTCAGCATAAAACTCAGCTCAATTCTGAACATATAAATAGAGATAGAGCAGGTTGAGGGTTGGGGGCCCAGTGGACTGAAAATGCCTAGGAACAGACATCAGGGAAGGAGATTCTGGTTAACCCGGCCTGACAGTATTCTTTTCTTTTTTCTTTTTTTTTTTTTTTTTTTTTTGGTATTTTTGAGACAGAGTCTCCCTTTAGTCCCAGCTGGTCTGGAGCTCACTCAGTAGACCAGGCTGGGCTTGAACTCACAAGAGATCCGCTTGCCTCTGCCTCCCAAGTGCTAGGATTAAAGGCGTGCACTACCAAGACCAGCCTGACAGTATTCTTACAGAAAAGAGGGCAGGGTAGTTAGACATCACATGGGAAGTTCTGGAGGGTAAGGAACCTGATCAGAGATACTAAGAAGGGTCCTCTCTAAGCTGCCTTAGGAGGTTCACTGACTGAGATGTCATCTATGTGCTCACCTGTTTGAGCACCTGATCCCCAGTTGGTAGTGCTGTTCGGGGAGGTTATGGAACCTTTGGGGGAGCATCAAGTATGTCACTGGGGTGGGGGTGGGCTGAGTGTTGCTAGCGTCACTCCACTTCTAGCTCCTCTCTCTCACTCTTTGTGTGGATGAAGATGTGACCTCTCAGCTTCCTCCACACCCACCCCACCCTGCCATTATAGACGCTCTCTCTCTGGAACTGTCTGCCCAAATAAACTCTTCCTTCTGTAAGTGGCCCTGGTCATGATGTTTTTTCACAGCAACAGACATAACTAATACAACATGTTAAATGTGTGGGTTGGTATGGGTGAGCTTCTCACGAAGACCTTCATTGGTAAGAGCCTATGGGAGGGTTCCCTTAGTGGAACTCAAAGGCGTGTGACAGTAGAGATGACAGTGTAGACCGTGGCTCTACATGCAAGGCACCTGCTTCTTCCAGAGCCAAGAAGGCTGGGAGGGAGCAGAATGGGAGCTCACTCTGAATAGAGGGGGTTGGTTTCATGGATTAGCATAAACACTCTCAAGTGCATCCTGATTAGATGAGCCCCCAGCTGGCTTCACCACAGCAATGCGCCTTGGAAAACAAAATACTCCCTAAAAATAGTTGTCTCCTAGGATTTGAGAGGCAATGAGTTTTCAGAGACAAGTTTTCTGAGGTTTCAATAGAATCCCTGTCAGGCCTAACCCAATCTGATGAACATTCACCAGGTCTCTCTTGAGAGCCAAGCACCTGTGAGCCGCCACTACCCTCACCCCCCCCAGGCAGTGGGGCAGGTGTGATCCCACTGGACAGTAAGCTCCTGCTTTCATGGAGGTCTGTTTATTAAGTGGGGGCACAGACTATGGCTAAACCCAGCAGCCCCTCCCTTTCTATCCAGAACAGGGGCTAGAATTGTGAGCATATTTCTGCATCCTTCTTTCATTTAGAAAAAACTGACTCAGCTTAGGGCAAAAGGAGGGGAGCTGCCCCTGCTGGACCTCACTTGCTCCGGGGAGGTGCCAGGGCCTGTGCAGAAGGACGATTCCTCTCCTGATCTGAGCCGTTCGATATGCACAGTGCTCCTGGAAGGGCCGTAAGGCTGGGTCCCAAGAAGCCAATTCTAAGTTGAAGATATTGTTAAAGTGAAAAAGATGCATTTATTCCCCCTACTAAACATCACAGCTTCACCACAGAACCGCCGAGTGAGTGTCTGAAATCGTGAGGAGGACCAGGAACAGATCCAAATCACGCCCTGACGTGTAGATTCCACTGAACTGCTTTGAACCATCGTAAAGTGGAAAAACTCCCCAGTCAAACCATCCTAAATTGGGGGTGAGCTGTGAATTTTTTCACTTTGCTTAAACAGGGTGGCAATATTTGCCAGGCTCTGAAACAGCCAAAGCCCTTGTTTTCATGCAGCTGTGGAACGGCACAGGGTGATTAATGTTTACCGAGTACAGTTCAGACATTCTGCCCAAGGCCAGCCTATGACCCCAAGCCCGGTGCACAGCCTCCTTATGGGGTTGCTGGTCCCCCGTCCTCAGCCCACCTCTGCTGACCAACTTTCTTTTTTGTAAATTTTTAATTTAATTTTTGTGTATTTCACACAGAACACCGTAATCAATCTTAATCATCTTTGTGCTCCCTTCCCCATTGGTGCCCTCCCATGGCTCCCCCCCAACCGAAATCCATACATTTGCCTATTGTGTCAGGTTAGTGTCCCAGATGCACCTCAGCGCAAGCTCCTCCACTGAGGTCTAGTCGGCCTATCCAGAGTCCCTTGCTTTAAGAAAATCAGCTCTTCCACATCCAGCAATAATCAGCTGCCAATATTTTAGATAATAATCAGACTGGCTCTGATGCCCATTTCCCCAGTTCCATGCTGAGTTTTTTGACTGCTCGATTCCGCGTGGGTCTTGTGCATGCTGACACCATTTCTGTAGACTCACATGAGCAGGGTCCCAGGGCTTGTAGGACTCTGCTTCCCTGGCTCTTACAATCTTTCTGTCCCCTCTTCTGCAATGGTCCCTGAGCCCTGTGTTCCTAATATAGGAATCCTGTCCAAGGACCCACACTCTGCAGACTGACTCTCTACTCTGGCCATTTGTGACCTTCTGTGCTCCTCTGTGTCCCTCTGTTGCATGGGGGGAGCTTCCTTAATGAGAACTGAGAGATTTATTAGTGTCCTTTTCACCCCTTGTTCTATGCTCTGTGAGCCTTAGGTGTAGAGGTCACACTGTAGATGTGCCACTTAGGCTTGAGCAATTCACAGAAAATGTCTGTGTGTGACCAGCTGTGCTACTCTGTAATATTCTCCGTCTGATGCAAAAGAAGCTTCTTTGATGAATGGTGACTAGGATACTCATCTGCAAATATAAGGATCCGTATTTTGCACATAGTAAGAAATTACATTAGTCTAGGGATATGACAGTCTAGGGGTTTTCTCTAAGATCCTCTCCAGCCAAGTGTATTTGGCTATTTACAGTGTCACAGATGAGTTTCCTCCTGTTGAGTGGGCTTTAAGCCCAATTAGGTAGCTGTTGATTGTCCCCAAGATAAAATTGCCACTACTGTCCCCAACGTCATATGCTGTGCCAGCTTTCTTACTGGTGCCCAGCCTGCTTTTCACGGCCAGCACCCCTCAAACACCCCTATGTCCCTCATCTTGGGAACGCTCTCTCTTGTGCAATGGTGATTGTGACTGACAGCTGCTGGAAGCTCAACAACGATGCCAGAGACTCAGAGGCTCTGTAGGGCCCAACCACATCTGTTCCATTCCCACTGTGCTGAGGCAAGCTTTCCCCTGTGGAGCCTGGCATCTACCTCCCAAGGTAGAAACAGCGCAGAGGCCCGTGTCTCTGCGTGCTAGGAGCACAGCTGGGCCTCTGCTCATTCTTGTTGGGCCCGGCCCGTCAACTAGCAGAGATTCTCCCATGGTTCCCTCAACCCTGACGTGATGCTTTTGCTGAGCCATCCCGGTCAGCTGGATCTGGTTTCAAACTTTGAGCTAGAAGCCTTGACTTCACACCAGACCTGAATACTCTCCCGTGCACCTGTTCCAGGCCCTGCCACAGTGAAGTCAGCAGGACGGGCTGCTCGGGGTGACCACGGTGGCAGCTGCAGTCATTGCATGGATGTCCACAGCACCTGTTCTGGGCAGTGCTCCTCTCAGAAGGATAAGAGGGGGCTTGATAACAAGGGCTTGATTGGCAGTTGGTGTCTCACAAAGGAATGTCAGTGGTGGGAACCAGGGCTTGGCTTCTAACCCAGATTCTTTCTCCCAAGGATACAATTCCTCATCTCAATAGAAAGGAATGTAGACTCCTCACTCTCTAAACCATGTAGTATCTAGAGCCTCGAGTCTTGCCTTTTACAGCCCAGAAGAGAAGACAGATAAAGTGAGTGTGATGGGTAGCTTTAGTGTCAACTTGACACAGCTCGGTTGAGGGAGCCTCAGTTGGGGAATTGGCTCCATTGGACTGGCCTGTGGACACATCTGTGAAATATTGTCTTGATTGCTGAGCAATGTGGGAGGGTCCAGTCCACTGTGGGTGGTACCACCCCTGGGCAGGTACAGTGTAAGAAAGCAGGCTGGGCATGGGCCAAGGGAGCAAGCCAGTAAACAGGATTCTTCCATGGCCTGTGCTTCAGCTCCTGCCTCCAGGCTTCTGCCCTGAGTTCCTGTTCTGGGCTCCCTTGAGTGATGGGCTGTGACCCAGGAGATGTGAGCCAAATAAACCCTTTCCTCCCCAAGTTGGAATTGGTCAGAATGTTTTGTCACAGCAATGGAAGACAAACTGGAACAGTGAGAGAGACAGAAAGATGTTGGGATGTTCAGAAGAGACGTGATGTCAGCTCACAGCCTCCCACGTCCTGGCGAAGGAAGCACTAGACATAGAAAAGTTTAAAACTGACCATATTTTTAAAACTGTGACTTTTACATGAAAACCCAGGTTCCAGTTGTTCCTGGGGAAAAAGAAGAAAAACTAATGAATTCTACGGCCTCTGGCTGCATAAGGCCCACTTACTAGAGAATGTGACTGCCTAGTCAGTTCCCTTTACTGTGGACCATGCCTTCTCCTGGGGCATCAAAAGTGGGAAAAGATGAAGGGAAAAGATGACTCCTGAGGCTCCTGTACATATTCAACGTCATTAATAGGAAACCTATTTCACTTAACAATGCCTGAGCTTAAGTGGTCCATCAAACCTTGAGACCTTGGGAAGAGGCCTCCTGGATGCTCCTGGCTCAGGCTGCCTTGAGTGTGGCTGCTGCTGAGAGCACAATAGATAGAGTCCCACATCAGCAGGAGCTTGGACCAGACACCTACGATTTTGGAAACTTGTCCCTGGGAAGTCACTGAAGCATGATCCGCACTAGCAATGCCCACCTGACCTCCATGTCCACACGGGCATGGCACAGCACGATAGCTCTCCCCGTCCCTCACCCCAGTGTCTCCTTTTTCCTTTGTTGTACCATCTACAGAGAAGCATGGTCTTCACAGAGCTCAGCTTCCTGAAAAAGAGATAAATTGATACTTGCTCCAGAGGATAGCACAGCTGCTGCCCCTGCAGGGGAGATGGATGGCTTGAGTGGCTGCCCCTGTCACACACACACACACACACACACACACACACACACACAACAAGTGTCCAGAGGACAGGCACCAGGTATTTATTTCTTTATTATCTATCTATCCATCCATTCATTGACTTGTTTATTTCTTTATCTATTGCTTTTGAAACACATTGCCTTCATTGCACACCTATTACAAGGGGTGGGATCTGTAACACTGACAGCAGCCTATGCTGGTGAGGACTGGGAGCAACAGGAAAGCCCATCCATTGCTAGTGGGACAGTAGAATGGAACCTCAGAAGGCAGGCCAGCCATTTCTTACAAAACTAGACATACCCCCACATACAATCCAGCAATCTGACTCCTATATGCTTTCCCAAAGGAACTGAAACTGTGTCCACATAAAAACTTGTACATGGATGTTTATACCAGCTTTATACATCGCTGCCAAGTTTGGTTAGGCCTGGGTGACACACCAAGGGGGCAGAAGCAGGAGAATCATGAGTCTGAGGCTGGTCTGACCTGGGCAATACAGTGAGACTCTATAATTGCCAAATATGGAACAACCAAGATGTCCTTCATGAGGTGATTGGATAAATACACTGTGCTTCACCTGACAATGGAACAAACTATGCTATCGAGCCACAATTAAGACACATAGCTAACTTAATTAACAGTATGTTACCAAGAAAACACATCCATCTTTAAAGACTCCAAACCCTCCAACTCAGCAACATCTGGATAAAGGAAGCAATAGAGAGAAGAAAAGGATCAAGGGTTTCCAGGGATCAGGGGAGGGAAGATGACTAGGCAAAGCCTCAAGAATGCTCATTCAAGAGAGTGAGAACACTGTAAGACTACAGTGGTGAATACGTGTCAACGTGCATCTGTTAAATCCTATACGATAAACAACACCAAGGGTGGACCGTTATGTAGATTATGTGGTGGACTATTATGTAGATTATGGGTTTAATGCGCACTGAGGATGTCACCAGGATGTGCTGAGGGATGATGGGAGCATATGAAACACTTGTATACTTTCATTTTTCTGGATGCTGGAAAAGGAGCTGAGCCGTGCCCCATGCGGCATACAGAAAAATAAACTGCAGATGTGCTGATGCGGGGACATTCACAAACTGCAAAAATCGACAATTTCAGCACTGTGACCCAAACCAAATCAGCTCCTGCAAGCAACAGCATATTCTGGGGGATCAGCGGATCACTCACTAATCAGAAGGCAGCTTGTGTCCTTCTGCCCTGGTAGAGATCACCTAACACAGAGGCGTGTGTTTGAGGAAGGAGAACCTGGATCAGGAAGGAACCTGGGCAGGAAAAGGGGACAAGGGGACAGGAAGGGGCTGGCAGGAAAGACCAGCACAGAGACACGCGATGCTCACACAATGGTCTTCTCCGTGCCCCTGGGCAGCACCTGGCAGAGGTGCAGAAGGATTCATAACCTGCTTGGTTGCACCTCTGGCAATGTGCTGCCCCATCCGTGGCTGGCCTCACCTAGTCCTCTTGGCTCTGTCAAGGAGATTGGCCAGTGTAGCTTTCTCAGTCTGCATGCGTCTCCACATGGAACAGAGCCAGGCCCACCATGACAACTGAGCCCCAGATGTGCGGCCCACGGTGGCCTGTGGCCGCACCTGCTCTTCCTCCTTGAGCTGACACATGTCTCCCTCCATTTTGAGTGGTAGAAATGCTTTCCTGGGTGTCTTTAAATATCATGTGTGCTCAGCTCTGTTCTTTGTGATATCGCAGCCTTTCGTGTCACCCCTTTATCTTTTCTCATCTCTCTGGTTCGCCATCTGGAAAAGCTTCCCAGACTCTATTTGCACAGCACTGTTCTGCTTCTCCGTAATGTGGCATCTGCATTTTGCTCCATCAGTAGGCTTTTAGAGCTGCTATTTATAACTCATTTCCTGTTGGTCTGTCTTTTACCCTTTGTCCTCTCTGTCATCCTAGGTGTTTACTTTGACCCCTTTTTATCTCTCTTGCCTTTAATTTCCTCACGAATGCAGCACACACAGCTAAGTCCTTGTCAGTAGGATGCTGCACTTCTGCGTCTTTTATAAATTAGACGGGCTGCCATCCTTTATTTGAAAAGACCCCCTTTTAATAGATTCCAAGTCATTTAAGTAGACTCTGCCTCTCACAGAATATTGTTCGCTCAAAGTCTAGTGGTTATAGAGCCCAGCTTCCTCCTCCAAATGAGAGGTTGAGGACGGCGCTTTCTGATGCATAGTCTAGGACACACAGACCCCAGATAGCTGTGTTCATCAGGAAGGGGGCTGGACAGGAAGGGACTGGGCAGAGAGTCTAGTCCCATCTGCAGCACATCCTTCAAAGTGACCAGGCAGTGTTTGTGCCCCTTGGGCATTATTCTGTAGCTGTGTGTAAATATGAAAGTCTCCTCTGGTTTTGTGGTTCTTGGTTCTTGTATCCAGAGAACGGGGGTTCCAGAAGTGGTTCTGGAGCCCCACCCCAGAAGTCATCATGTTCATTTAAGGCCACTAGTTCTGGTCATTTATTTATGGTGCAAACAGCAAAAGGGTTTGAGAGAAAGGGTTATGATAGACAAGGTATGCTCTGTCCTCGCTGGCCACCCCAGGCTGTGCTAGGACATCATAAGGCCTGGCTGTCTGTGATTCAGTTCATTCCCAGGACTTTGGATCTTGGGTTAAATTCTGCCTAGCCAACCACAATTTCCAAATTTGCAAAATTAGCATTAAAATCTTCAGAGAGCAAAGTTTCCTTGTGAGATCAGCAGTTCTCCTCCCTCCTTCCGAAAAGAGCCCCAAAATATCTCCTCTGCTCACGCTGGGTTGCATCTCATCTTTGTAGTTCAGCTGAACACGAAGAGGCGTAGCCAGGGAAAAGCAGGAGGTGAGACACTGTCCAATCTGCCCAGGCAGGCCTTTGTTGGCGAACAAGGGATGGTCTGATTCATCAACTCTGTCTGCAGTCAGTGAGGCTGGAACTGAACCTTCCATTGTTCCGGGGATGTGCCCAGATGCTCGCTCTCCTGGCTCATCTTGCTTTGTTTCCATGGAAGGGCATGGAAATGCACGTCTTGCAATAATACCTGCAAGACTATCTCATTTAACCAGCAAATAACCTGAGAATCAGGAGAATACTGCCAGTCACCCTCTGGTGCTGTGCTCGCTCCACTGAGAGACCCTCAGCCACACAATACCAATGCACACTCTTTCCCACACAGCACTAAGCACTGTGACCACCCCCATACCCTCTCCTTCCAGTGACGGGACCCAGTTATTCCAAGACCCTGCATGGCATAGTTCCTCCCTCACGCTCTGATAAACTTACTCCAGCAGGTTAGAGACGCCTCTGTGATTTCACTCTTTCCCTTTGGCCTCCATTTCCAAACATCTGTTTGAGTGAGTGCTTCTTGCCCGCATGCATAAAAGCCAACACTGTCGCACTGGGTCTTGCAAAAAGAAAGAGTTTTCTTGCCACGTCGACCATAGGACAGGAGGTAAAGCGAAACTCTGCCTCTTCCGTTGGTTGTGAGTGTGGAGGCATGTAGAAAGAGAGGTGGAGCCTGCTTGCTGTCTGGAAGGCAAAAAGGGGGACTTTTTTGGTCTTTTTGAGACAACTCACAAAGATCCACCTGCCTCTGCCTCCCAAAAAAAGGGGGACTTTTAAGGTTCTTTTGCACAACTTTAGACAACCATCAGCCTCCTGATATATCAGGAAGAGGACTTACACACATCTGGCTGGGGAATTCTGAGTTCAGACATCAGAAGGTCATGTAGAGGTCAAGCTGTCTTCACCCATGCAGTCTATTCTTGGAAAGCTGTTCTTAAATGCCCTCCAATAGATTCTGCATGGAAGCCTCTGAAAACGGCTTAAGTAGTTTGTTATTTAAAACCTTTGTGTCCCAGTGTATGGAAGCAGAGGTCAGCTCCATGTGGATCTGAACCTCCATCGCCTGAGTTCTCTTTCGGGATCCCATGTAACCTAGAGCCTTTCCATTCTCTTTGTTTTTCCTTTAACGCCTTTAAGGTCCTCAGTTTGCATTGAGCCCCCAGATTCATTTGGGAACAGTCGTACAGGGATCTGTCTAGGGCCTCTTGCTCCTCTGCGTGTCCCCATCTCCATCCACTCTGCCCCAATCCCCTCAACACATCCAGCAGGTGCCTAGTTCTCCCATGGTTCCCACTAACCCTATTCCCACACTCACTTTGCTTCCTGTGTCTGTTCCCAGCAGAGACCTTCTCCCACTTCTGACAGGTGCATCCAGGGAGAGGAATGCCTGTGAGTTCACATATGTGTGGGGAAGCTGGCCTTCTCTGACCTTCCACAGTCTGTTTTATAGAAACACTTGCCCTGAGAAGTTCTCAGGCCGCACCGACTTGAGGCTCTGGAAGCACACAACACACCAGGAGAAAGCAGGGATGACCTTTGCAGGGAGGTCACAGCACAACACACCAGGAGAAGGCAGGGATGACCTGTGCAGGGAGGACACAGCACACAACACACCAGGAGAAGGCAGGGATGACCTGTGCAGGGAGGACACAGCACACAACACACCAGGAGAAGGCAGGGATGACCTGTGCAGGGAGGACACAGCACACAACACACCAGGAGAAGGCAGGGATGACCTGTGCAGGGAGGACACAGCACACAACACACCAGGAGAAGGCAGGGATGACCTGTGCAGGGAGGACACAGCACACAACACACCAGGAGAAGGCAGGGATGACCTGTGCAGGGAGGACACAGCACACAACACACCAGGAGAAGGCAGGGATGACCTGTGCAGGGAGGACACAGCACACAACACACCAGGAGAAGGCAGGGATGACCTGTGCAGGGAGGACACAGCACACAACACACCAGGAGAAGGCAGGGATGACCTGTGCAGGGAGGACACAGCACACAACACACCAGGAGAAGGCAGGGATGACCTGTGCAGGGAGGACACAGCACACAACACACCAGGAGAAGGCAGGGATGACCTGTGCAGGGAGGACACAGCACACAACACACCAGGAGAAGGCAGGGATGACCTGTGCAGGGAGGACACAGCACACAACACACCAGGAGAAGGCAGGGATGACCTGTGCAGGGAGGACACAGCACACAACACACCAGGAGAAGGCAGGGATGACCTGTGCAGGGAGGACACAGCACACAACACACCAGGAGAAGGCAGGGATGACCTGTGCAGGGAGGACACAGCACACAACACACCAGGAGAAGGCAGGGATGACCTGTGCAGGGAGGACACAGCACACAACACACCAGGAGAAGGCAGGGATGACCTGTGCAGGGAGGACACAGCACACAACACACCAGGAGAAGGCAGGGATGACCTGTGCAGGGAGGACACAGCACACAACACACCAGGAGAAGGCAGGGATGACCTGTGCAGGGAGGACACAGCACACAACACACCAGGAGAAGGCAGGGATGACCTGTGCAGGGAGGACACAGCACACAACACACCAGGAGAAGGCAGGGATGACCTGTGCAGGGAGGACACAGCACACAACACACCAGGAGAAGGCAGGGATGACCTGTGCAGGGAGGACACAGCACACAACACACCAGGAGAAGGCAGGGATGACCTGTGCAGGGAGGACACAGCACACAACACACCAGGAGAAGGCAGGGATGACCTGTGCAGGGAGGACACAGCACACAACACACCAGGAGAAGGCAGGGATGACCTGTGCAGGGAGGACACAGCACACAACACACCAGGAGAAGGCAGGGATGACCTGTGCAGGGAGGACACAGCACACAACACACCAGGAGAAGGCAGGGATGACCTGTGCAAGGAGGACACAGTACACAACACACCCAGGAGAAGGCAGGGATGACCTGTGTAGGGAAGACACAGCAGTGCCTGGAGGCTGTAACGCCACCGAGAGACGGTGAAGATGAGCTGCGAGAGACCTTCTACCTCTTCATGGCCTCCTTCTACTCCAACGGCCTGTTCAAGAAGGCCCACTCTGTCATCTTCCCTCCCAAGCCACATCACGTGTCCAACACAGAGGTTGGGGACCTGCCGCAGAGCATCCTTCATGACTACCCTCACATTTATCTTCCAGTGTTGAAAAGAAGAAGGAAAAAAAGCTGTGACCCATTTTGGTCCACAGATCCTAAATCAGGGTGATGATGTCCCACAGATCTAGAATGTGGTCTGTATTTGGTGCCCTCTTTCCTGCTTTGCCAGGATGTCCTAAATGTCCCGGATTGAGCTGTAGCTTTTTTTTTCAGTAAATTTCAATTTTTTGACAGTTAGAATTAATTTACTCCTTAAAACTTGGCTCTGAGTCCCAAATAGTGCACCAGCTGATCCTGACCTCTTCAGATAAGGTCTGAGAGCCTTGGGGTCCCAGCCTGCAGGTGTAGGACCAGGAGCGACGACAAAGGCTGAGGATTAAAGGCACTTCTCTTCAAATTCCAGAAAGGAAAAGACTAATGTTTGGCTAAAGTGCTATGTCCAGGCCACAGTTGAGAGCGGACCTTGAAAGAGCTACTAGCAGCGCCCCTGGCTTCTCATAAGCCATACTGCTAATGGCTGCTGCTTCTCAGTCACCCATGTACATAAACGTCAGGTTCCCTAAAGCCTTAACGCTGTCTGCAGGGCTTTGGTGGATGACTAGAGTCCTAGAAATGCAGCTGTCCCTGGTATGCAAACAGGAAGCACTCATGATTTTGCGCCAATGTCGAGTTTAATTCACATCTAGTTCAAGTGTTCACAATCCTTTCTTCTGTTCAAATGCCTGTGTGTGATTGTTAGTTTGGACTTCTGAAGGACATGTATGTCCAGGCAGCTGTGAGTTCAAGGCCAGTCTTTTCTTATTCTTTCTTTGTTTCCTATCATCTACTTTTCTTTGTGTAGTACAGCCCCTGCATACCAAAATGCAAGCACAAATGTTAAGATAAATTTTTTTTCTTGAACACCGGTTGTTTACTAAACAAAAAAATACAGTGACAGCAAAGCTTCCTCATTGGTGATTCCTCAAAGGTGATTAACACAGAAGGCCGCGACTGGCCAGAACATAGAGAGGAAGAGCCTGCAGAGTATGTGTCCCTGGAGGAGATGCCTATATTAAACTTTGCCCACTCAGGGCTCAGGGACCATTGTGGAAGAGGGGGTGGAAAGAGTTTAAGAGCCAAGAATGGTGGATGAACACAAGGAAACTGAGTTTCTCAGGCTTCTGGAAACTTCCTCAGCAAACTTACAGCAATGGTGTCAGCATGCAAATCCAAACCAGACAAAAGCCCAGCAGAGAACTGGGGAGATGGGCAAGAAGCCGCAGCCTAACCTGAGGAACTGTTAGCAGCTGATCACTGCTGGGTGAGGGAGGGTTGGTCTTCTTTAAGGGAGTGACGCTAGGTAGGCTGACCAGACTCCAGTGGATGGGCTCACACCAAGGGACATCTGGGGACACAAACTTGACTCAATAGGCCTTAACATGGATGACAGAAGGCGTGAAATCCAGTGGGGGGCTATGAGGGGTGCAGACAAGGGGGAGGGGGTAAATGTGATTAAGATGTATGAAATGCACAAATAGTCAATTATGTATACGTAAAGTACACCGAGTCTCTTTGCCCAGGTTCTGATTGCTGATTTGATGTCAGGGGGAAGTCAGAGCTACCCTAGCAGAGGCTGCTAGATGAACATAGGAATGTCTGAGTCCCTCAATTCATACCACAGAAAGTAGTAACATTTTTACTTTACAAGAATTTATATGAGGGTGATAAAGCAATCTCAGACGAACTGAATCCCTCCAGACTGTGCCTGACCCTCGATCTTTCAGCTTAAATGATGTCTTAACATACTGCTGCCAGAGTGTTTTCTGATTCAGACATTACAAGCACATTGTCAAGTGTCTGTGCAAGTCTCCTGCAATAAAATAGTACAAGCTTTCCATCTACTATTGCAGAGATGGGCAGCATGCTCCCTGTCTGCCTTTTACAGCACAGCCACAAGCACAAGATGTGTATGATCAGAGTGCGGGGGGAAAATTATTCCCTACGTTTGTACAGCAATTCTTCTCCTGAAAAAGGCTTGCTGCTAAAGCAAGCCCAAGTACAATCTCTTCCAAAGGAGACATCAATTACAAATAGAAAAGTTGTTTTGCAGAGTTTCTTTTGTAGATCTCGAAATTAATGAAAAAAAGTACAGGGCTTTTCATGGAGAGGATGTAACTGCAGAGGTTGGTAGGTGTCTGAGTGAGGTGCAGAGGACAGTGTGTATTCAAGGTGGAACAGTGGATGGCTTTGTAGACAGGGTGCTATATTCTGCATTAGAGCTGTTCTGACAGCATCCAGTGTTCTCTCTGTTGACATCAAAGAAATTGACATGAAATTGTTATACAAGTTCAAAGGACTTTGGTGATTTTCTGGGCAGTGTTCAGTTTCTCAATACTGTTCAATTCACTCATATACATTTAAAAAAAAGCATTGTCTCCTTTTCACAAATTCAGTTGGCAGCACCCTCAGTTCATCTGAAGTGCTGAAATCACATTTTAGTTCTGAAGTAAAGGCCCCCAAATTTCTTGTTGACTTCATAAATAACTTGCAGAATGAAGCCTGCTTCTTTCTTGTTTGGGGCTTTCAATATCCCCTTAGCAATAGGATTATGCAGATTGACAGAAGAGCAAACAGTAGTATTGAAGCACTCCAGGGCTTAAAGGAACTTGACTTCGCTAAAGAAATAATTGAAAAAATATTTATCCCTTTAAGTGTCAAAGCTGTTCTTCAAAGGAGCAACATTAATTATGAGCAGAAAAGGAAATTCTGGCACAAGTATAATTATTACAGTGCCTGCCATGACTATCTTTGAAATGCATTCCATCCTTTTAAGAATCCTTTTCTTTCACATGGTTGTCTAAATATTCTTCCACCTGTGAGCAAGCAGAGTCATCATGTCACAAAAATGAAAGGAATAAAATCAAGTGTGATGTTTTTGGTGGTGGAAGCCAATATCTGAAAATGTTGATGAATAAGAAATGCCAGGAAAACTCAAAGAGTAGAAAACCAGCACCTCTAGTCGAAGGTGATGTCACGTGCCTTAACAGACCAAATCATGGGCCGATCTCAGACTTGATGATTTGATGTCAGTGTTCCAACTCACCAGGTTGATGTTGAGTGTGTTTCTCAGCACAGTGTCAGCAGGCAAACAGAAATGAAATAAGGTGAGTGGGCCCGCCGGAGATAATAGCTACAGAAAATGAGAGCCAACTGCAAGGAGCTGCTAAATGAGTTTTGCAAAAGAAGCAGCTGACGAGGCACGGGCTCTTGCAGTTGCTTGGGCGTGTGGCTGCCCACCACCACTAGATGGTGAAACACAGCAAATGTTGCTTGTGTGACTTAGGGAAACCAAGCTGGAACTGATCCAAAAACTGCCTCCCTGCTTCCATAGCATCAAAAGGTGTTACATAGTCCACTGGGGGAGGGGGTGGTTAGGGAAAAAAGCCATCAGTGGTACCCAGAAGTATACCTTGAAAGCCACAATGTCAACCTGCCAGCCAAGATGTGACCCCTGGTGTGGTAGTGAAACAGAGGCTGTGGGGACAACCAACTGCCTTCGGACTGGACGTGAGGCCTGCACCAGGAGAGGGAATTCATGCTTGGTACTCCAAACCTGTTGGGGAGACCATAGACCCTATCACCTTGCTGAAATGGACACGTTTTCAAAGTATGTTCTAAGTATTTATATAAATAGATTAGTGCTGCCCTCGGTCTTGGCCAGAGAAGCATCTCTCTGCAGTGCGTATCGGTTACCACGGAGGCTCATCACTGCTCAAAGTGGTGAGAAAAGGCAACTACTGAAAGCTCAGCCCTAAATGGGAAAGCAAAGCCCCTTGTGCCTGCCAAGGCTCAGGGAACATGGTGGAAAGGAAGGCAGAAGGAACAGAAGAGGCAAAGATGAGCAAGTGCTAGGAATGCTGTCTCCCAGCCACGACGCAGTCATTCCACCCAGGAGCCCAGCGTGGCCATGGGGACCTGCACAAGATCTGGACGTGATCAAGCCAACAAAGGCAGCAAGACTAACAGGAAGCACTGATTGAACTCAGCTTGTTATAAGAGAGAGAGAAAGAAAGAAAGGACATGAAGGAGAGAGGCAGAAGTAGAATGTGTTGGGTGCCAAGGGGGTGGGAGAAGTGAGCTGGGTGCTTATGATCAAGAAAGGTGTTCACATGTGTGAAGCTGTCGAGAATGAGCAAAAATGAACAAAAACCATTATATTAAAAAAAAGAAGAAAGGCCATGCATGGCCACACATACCTTGAAGAAAGAGGCAGATCTCTGTGACTTCAAGGCCAGTCTGTACTACATAACGATTTCCAGTCCAGCCAAGGCTATATATTGAGACCCCCATCTCAAAAACCTCAAAAATAAAATCTTCAGTTGGAAAAAATTAATAAAATGTTTAATGATCAAAATATCCCAGAACAATTATGTATACAAGGTCTTCATCAGTTGAAGCTGATATAACAAAAATGCTGTAGGAGTGGCTTAAACAACATGAGTTTGCTTCTCATGGTTCCAAGGCTGGATGGTTTGTTAGGTCCAGCTGGGATCTTCCTCAAGCACAGCACCTAGCATGGAGTGGATGCTGAGGAACCCCACAGGTCCGGACCAGCCCCCATCTGCCCCCCCTCCTCCCCATGCACCCCTCCCCATCACACTGTTCCAGGAGACATCTGGGGCAGCCAGTGTCCTCCAATTCAGGCCCACTCTCTTTTTTTAATATAATACTTTTATTGATGTTTTGTGTATTTCATACATCATTTTTCAGTTCAACTTAGACATAATCCCCTTTCCCTTCCCTCCCACCCCACCCCAGTTCATGCATTCTGCCATACATGTCTTGCATCTTTCTCTCAGTCTTTTTAAAGTTTTTCTCTGCAGAGGTTTATTGTTTGGGGCAGAATTTAACTGTATCAATCCGTTCTTTGGCCCAGTCCTTATGTTATTGTTCCCTCCCATTTGTATTGCTCCAAAATATGCCTATATAAACATCATATATGTACCAGAATTGTGTCCTCTGGGAATAAACTGTATATTAACTCTGAAATATGTTTAGGAATTCACATATTTCCCTTTAATTTTATATTACTCTAAAATATGAATATATACCTTCCACCCATATATATTAATTACCATGTCTGAAAGTAACTGGTAAGTTAATTCTAGGGCCCATTAAGAGATTCACATTATAATATCACAGTTGCTTTCAGATAGAAAGAAATATAACTAAGGGCTCAGCTTGCCTTTCAACTGAGGGATTTGATGCTTGCATCCACAAATGAGGGAAACCATTCCCCATTTGTTTTTTGGGGACTGTGTTACTTCACTTTGCATAATGGCTTCAAGTTCCATCCATTTACCTGCAAAGCTCATGATGTCAACTTTCTTTACTGCTGCATAGAACTCCATTGTAGATCTACCACATTTTTGTTATCCACTCGTCAGTTGAGGGGCATTTGGGTTGGTTCCAGCTCTTCTCCATTGTGAAGAGAGCTGCAATAAACATAGATGTGCATGTAAAGTTGTAGAGGGAATTGGACTGAAGGGAACATTCCTAAGTATAATAAAAGCCATAAACCACAAACCCACAGCCAACATCATCCTAAATGGAGAAAAGTTGGAAGCATTCCCCTTAAAGGCAGGAACATGGCAAGGCTGTCCACTATCACCACTCCTCTTCAATATAATGCTTGAAATGCTTGCTAGGGCAATAAAGCGAGAAAGCGAAACTAAAGGAGTACTAATTGGAAAAGAGGAAGTAAAACTATCCCTTTTTGCAGATGATATGATAGTTTACCTGAGGGATGCTAAAAACTCCACCAGAAAACCCCTACAAAAGATTAAGAGTTTCAGTCAAGTGGCAGGATATAAAATTAACCTAGAAAAATCAGTAGCCTTTCTTTTTTTAATTTTATTTATTTCTGTATGTGCATGAATGTACTGTCTGCATGCAGGTTTGTGCACCCATGTCGTGCAATGCCATGGAGGTCAGAAGAGGGTGTCGGATTCCCCTGGAACTGGAGTTATCCTGGAATTGGAGTTTCAGATGGTTCTCGGCTGCCATGTGGGTGCTAGGGATCAAACCCAGGTCCTCTGTAAGAGCGATCCGTGCTCTTAACCACTAGGCCATCTCTCCAGCCCCCAGTAGCCTTTCTTTACACTAACAACAAGCCACTTGAGAAAAAATATAAGGAGACCTTCCCACTCACAATAGCCTCAAAAAAAAAAAAATTCCTGGTAACAAACCTAACCAAAGACATCAAAGATCTCTACAACAAAAATTTTAAACCCCTAAAGAAGGAAATTGAAGATGAAGGAAATCAAAAGATGGAAAAACCTCCCATGCTCATGGCTTGGAAAAATTAATATAGTAAAAAGTCCATTCTACCCAAATTAATATGCAGATTCAATGCAACCCCAATTAAAATCCCCATGAGTTTCTTCACAGACTTGGAAAAAATCCTTAAATTAATATGGAAAAACAAAAAACCCCAAATAGCTAAAGCAATCCTGAGCAAAAATAGCAATACAGGGGGGATCACCTTACCAGACTTCAAGCTATACTACAGGGCTATAGTCATAAAGACAGCCTGGTACTTGCAGAAAAACAGACCTGTAGATCAATGGAACAAAACTGAAGATCCAATTTGAGCTCATACAATTTCAGCTACCTCATATTTGATAAAGAGGCCAAAAAAGCTCATTGGAGGAAAGATAGCATGTTCAGCAAATGGTGCTGACAAAACTGGAACACCATTTGTAGAAGAACAAAATTAAACTCCTACCTCTCACCCTGTACAAAAATCAACTCCAAGTGGATCAAAGACCTTAATCTAAAATCCAAAACTCTGAAGATGACAGAAGAAAATGTTGGTAGCAATCTACAAGACATAGGAGTAGGAAAACATTTTCTAAATCAAACAGCAGCCTCACAGGAAATAAGGTCAACAGCTGACAAGTGGGACCTCATCAAACTCAAAAGCTTCTGTACAGCAAAAGAAATAATCAAGGAAGTGAAGAGAAAACCCACAGAGTGGGAGGAAACCTTCACCAGTGATTCATCTGGCAGAGCATTAACATCCAGAATATATAAGCTGCTCAAAAAACAAAAAAAGTAAGAAAACAAATGACTCCTTCAAAAAATGGAGTAAAGAGCTGAACAGAGACTTCACCAGTGAGGAAGTAAAGATGGCTGAGAAACATCTTAAAAAGTGTTGAACATCATTAATAATTAAGTAAATGAAAATTAAAACCACTCTAAGGTATCACCTCACTCCAATAAGACTGGTTAAGATCAAGAAAACAAAAGACACCAAACACTGGAGAGGTTGTGGGGAAAGGGGAACACTCATCTACTGGTGGGAATGTAAACTCGTACAACCACTATGGAAAGCAGTGTGGAGAACACTTAAAAGACTCAAAATGAGCCTACCACCTGACCCAGCCATACCACTCCTGGTATATACTCACAAGACTCAGACCCACTCTTAACAAAATTTAAGAGTCAGGCTTTTTGTTCAGGTAATGTTGGCATAGTAACACCACACAGATACAGACACATATACTTAAATATACACACACACATACAGTAACCCACACAAATACATACATACAGATTCTTTTTTTTTTTTGGTCTTTTTGAGACAGGGTCTCCCGGTAGCCCCAGCTGTTCTGGAACTCACTATGTAGACCAGGCTGGCCTTGAACTCACAAAGATCCGCCTACCTCTGCCTCCCAAGTGCTAGGATTAAAGGCATGCACCACCATGCCCGGCTTTTTTTTTTTCACACATACAGATTCTTACACACGTAAACATGCTTATATATGAACACTTAAAATAATTACACACATTTATACATGCGCACATACACTCCACATACACATGTATACATATACACATACACACTCAAACATGCACTCTTATATAGTTATACATACAGACAGATACACACACATACACATATACACACATTCACATGCATACTACACACACATATACACACGTATACATAGATACACATACTCACATGTACACACTCATATACACTCACGCACAAACACGCACATATACACATATCCTTTTCCCACCTTGAGGACTTCTGGACAGAATCCAGGAAGCACTGTGAAGGAAATACCACCCTCTTCCCCCACCCTGGAAGTGTGATCTGAGGCCCAGAGCCACACAGCTACAGAGGACAGGAAGAGGGACCATGATAGAGCTTCCCTGATGGCACTGAGATGCTCAGCCATGCTGCGGGCTTCTCATTCCATCTGAGCCATTAGAGCTGCTCTTCTATTATTTATATCTGAAAATATTCCAGAGCTCCACAGTGGGTCACAATCAACCCATGTTTGCACCAATGACATGTTCCTGTATGAGAAAAGCAGACATGGCTATGACTCAGGTGTCCAGAGAGTGAGACTCTAAAGAGGTCAGAATACATCCTACCTGGACTGAGATCCTGTATAATACAGTTTTCGCATCTTTCCTTTGAAAAAAGATCTATGTGTATGTGTGTCTGTGTGTATGTAGCTGCACGTACATGTAGGTGCCCGAGGAGGCCAGAAAGGGGTGTTGGAATCCTGGAGCTAAAGTTGCAAGGGATGGTAGGCAGCCTGATGTGAGTGCTGGGAACTGAGCCTGGTTCCTGTGCAGGAACAGCAAGTGCCCTGAACCGCGGAGTCAGCTCTTCAGCCCCCACCCTTTTCAGTTTTAGAAGCATATTTAGTCTTAAAAGGAATTGGCAGTGATAATTGAAAATATTCTTGAAAACATATTGAGTTCAGTTTAAAAACTTTAAAGTGATGTGACACTGAATTTAAAAAATAAATAAATAAAAGCTGCACAAAAGCTGTGTTGCTGGGTCTGGAGAGGCAAACGTGCCAGGCTGCGGCTCCGCTGAGACAAACAAACACTGTCATGTTTATCACCGCAGCTCTGGGTCACTGTGGGTGTTTTTGTCCAACAATCTGCTGGATTTAATGGCCATATTTTGGTACATCAAGCAAAATAACAAATTTTCCTAATTCTTTTTGTGAGACCAATTCAGGCTGTAAGAGGGAAAATGCTGTTTTGCAGTCTGTAATTAGGGGCGCTCCTCCCCGCCTGCACTGGGAGCACAAGGACTAATAACCATTGTAGTAAGAGTCACGAAAACAGAAACCGCTACGCAGGCTACAGGCAGGCGCTGAGCAGCCAGGGAGGGAGAGCCCCTGGGACCTGAGTGGGTGTGACAGCATCTGGAGACTGTGTGGCTCCTTCTGAAATATCAGAATCTGCGAGGCGGAGGGCTGTGCTGTCAGCTTCAGAGCTTTAAGGCTGACAGATACCCTATTTACCTTTGTAGTGACTCTAAAGGAGTGACAAGAGACACTGCTTCCTGCCGGTTCCTCTCCTTGCCCACATCTTCATCACTGGCTGGTCCATGGGCTCCAGCTGTCCTGGAACTCACCATGTAGACCAGGCTGGCTTTGAACTCAAAGAGATCTGCCTGCCTCTGCCTCCCAAGTGCTAGGATTAAAAGCTCGCGCCACCATGCCCAGCCATTTCCCCACTTTTAAAATGGTGGGGAGGATCAGGTTTCTGTCTCAGCAGAGAGCCCCTCCCCAGCCCCCCTACCCCCTGCCCTGGCTTTTCCTCTTTCTTGGAGCCTGGTCAAGCCACCAAGAATGTGATGCTTGAAAGAGACTGCCTCTGCCCCTCCCAGTAGCCATCTGTTGCCACAGTTTCCTTTGGTGGGATTGCAGCTTCTTACCCACTTCTTCTTGTCTATACTGGGATTTTTTTCCTCTGGTTTGATCTTGCGTAGGTCTTGTGCATGCTGTCACCATTGCCGTGAGTTCGTGGGAATAACTGATCACCTGTCTGGAAAGCCCTATCTCCTTGTGGTCATCCACCACCTCTGGCTCTTACACTCTTCCTGCCCCTCTTCCACAGGATTCCTGAGCTGCCGTGGGAGGCAGAAGTTTGATATAGGTGTCCTATTTAGGGGTCAGCACTCTGCAGTGTCCTGTTCTCTGCACACTGGCCAGTTGTGGGTTTCTGTGTTAATCACCATCTGCACCATAAAATAAATAAATAAATAAAAAACTTCTCTGGTGAGAGCTGGGAGATGTATTAATCCAGCATCTTCTATGGTGGTTCCCAGCACCCAGGGATGCCCATGACTCCCCCCATAGATTCCCTTGCCCTTCTGTAAATCTGGAGGCTCATAGGCTGTACAGCTAAACCCTCACACCTAGGGACACTGGAGAGTGACAGTTGTGGATTCCACTCCCAGCTCTGCCACTTGATTTGTCTTCATGTTGCCTGGATGACAAATCAGTCTCAGGGACACTTCATCCTCCAGATGCCAAGAGATAATTAGATCACCAAATCTGTTTGGAAAAGTGTATGTGGTATCCAGGGCATCCCTGGAGATGGAAACAGATATCAGTGTGCAGCCGACGCTGGCTGGCAGTTTGGAGATGGAAGAGGGGTTGTTAAGATAGAATGGAAGCCAGCCACGGAACCCAGAAGACGCCTTTACCGTCTTAGCAAGAGATCTCATCTGTAATAAGTGCAATGTCTTGAAATTGGCTCCTGACAAGTCCCCAACGCCACAGATACCAGGTGAGGGGGAAAAACAGGCTCCACTCACCCAAGGGTATGAGATTGGATAAGGCCCACATTGGAACATAAATTCCCTAGTTAACAGAGGTCCTAGTCCATCTTTCAGGAAGAACTCCTAGAATTCATGAAGGACAAGCCAGTTCAGAAGTGACTTTTCAACAACAGATGTGTGTACCCTGCCTGATATGCACAGGCACTGAAAATCACCATTAAATGAATCCCTTTAATTCATTCAATCCGGGCGCTGATCCTTACAATGTTTAAAAACAATGGGCAAATGCGGAAACAAGATCATCCAGACAATGAACTTTTGGTGTCACATGCTCAAAATCCTCATGCAAACCCGGTTAACACCACCCAACAAAGCCTAGAGACTCGCCGAACATCATGATGACCACCACTAATTGCACGAGATAACCCTGAGCTCGGCCTCTCCCCCTCCAGCCAGCCTTCTCCTCTTCCTTGGAAATTCTCCGGCTTGCATCCATTACTGGGGTCTGTCTGCCCTTCCCTTGCTCTAGACACAGCAATCTAGAAGATGGGTCGATTTTTATTGTAGAGCACACAATCAAGGGGCAGAAATGGACGACGGCCCAAGGGACAGTTTACCAGCGCACATTTTAGGAAGCTTGGATACAGTTTTTAAAACTGCTAGAATGAACAGCTTTTCTTTGGGGACCTTGTCCTACCTGGTGATTGACAGGCCTATCTGGATCGAATTGATGCTTACAGAGGGGATAATGGTATAGCTTTGCTCTTTATCAAAAAGCCTCCTGTTAAGTACTAATCTTATATAGTAGGCTACTGGAGCCAGGTTTAGACAGCTATCTATTAATGACCTCTGGGCAATTTATAATGTCAAGTTTCCTCCCTCAGCCCAAGCTCAGATGCAGGACCCATTCTTCTGATGATTAAATAAGAGTTCTGTAGTTTGATTATGAAAAAAAGGCTCCAGTCCCAATATCCTACAGGCCTGCTAATATCTCACTAGCTCCCGACTGCCAACAACTGACCAGGGAGACAAATCTGAGCTTGTTCTCAACTCCTGACCTTCTTGCCAGTGGGCCACACAATAAAGCCTTTTCTTTTTTGCAAAAGCCCAGTGGCACAGCACTGACTTCTCTTCCTGTCAGGCAAAAGCCCTTGCTTGATAACATGGGGAATAATTAGAGTGTTGGAAAGAGTAACAACTATAGTTAACTAAAACACATTCAATTTCTAAAACTCCATGACCCCATGGTAATTCTCAAAGATGAAATGGGAAAAACAACCTGCCTTATAATTAGTCCCTGTTGGAACTAAATAGCACACCTAATCTTTCCTCTGCAGACTCACAATAGGGAAGGAAATGGAGAAACAGCTATTCAGCCTTTTCAGAGGAATCCACATTCCAGGTCCCAGGTAAGCCCAGCCATTAAAGAAATTCAGCCAACACACGGCGGTGATAGAAAGAGCAAACACCGCGACACTCTCTGTAGAGGAAAATTCTACATGCTTACAACATGCCTCTGATCCTGAGTTTGGAGAGTTCTTCCCTGTCCACCAAGCAATCTGTTCCACAGTGGGCTCCAGTTGGTGTCCAGTAATTCAATTCAGTTCACATGTGATCTGCATAGAAGCAGTTCCACATCACACAGGCCGTCCCCAGGCTGCTCCTACCCCACCTCAAGTGCCTGGAGCCAGCCCCTGGCTGTGGTCCCTGCACTGAACCGCTGGCTGCGGGACTGCAGAGATGGCTCAGTGGTTAGGAGCACTGGCTGTTCTTGCAGAGGACCTGAGTCTGATTCCCAGCACCCACATGGTGGCTAACAACTGTCCGTAACTCCAATTCCAGGGGAATCTGACACCCTCTTCTGACGGGCATGGGCATTGCATGACATGGGTGTACTTAGCCACATGCAGACACTACACTCATGCACATAGGATGAAAAAAATGTATTTTTTAAAAAAGAATATTACAGGGGCAAGAGTGATATCTCAGCAATTAAGAGCCTGCACTGCCCTTACAGATGACCTGAGTTCAGTTCCCAGTGCCTTCATTTGGGAGGCTCATGACTGTAAGTTGAGCTCAAGGGAATATTACACCCTCTCCTGGCCTCTTTAGGCCCCTACGTTCATGTGTATATACTCATACACAGACACACACATCCACATAAATAAAAATAAATCTAATTCATAGGATACAGATGAAGAACTATACACAGCATCAGCAATGTTAGTCACTCTCTTAAGAGAAACTGCCCCCCCCAAGAAAAAGAATTCTTTTCAGTTCAATATTGTGAGGCCAAATTCAAAACCAAACCTGAGCACCAACAGTTCAAGTTTATTTGGTGACCAAAGCTGATCAGCGAAGGGCTGGAGGCACTCAGGCAGTACAGCATATGGCTCGCAGACCTGAGCACCTGAGTTGGATCCCCAGAACCCATGGAACAAAAGCCAGGTGCTGGGCCTCCCTGACCCACCAACCTAGCCTACTGGGTAAGTTCCAAGCCAGTAAGAGACCATGTCTTAAAGAAATAGTGGATGGTGGGGCTGGAGAAATGGCCTAGCGGTTAAGAGCGCCGACTGCTCTTGCAGAGGACCCCAGTTCGATCCCCAGCACCCACATGGCGGCTGAGAACCGTCAGTAATTAAATCCAGGAGAACTCCAGTTCCAGGGGAATCAGACACCCTCTTCTGACCTCCGCTGCATTGCACAACACGGGTGCACAAACCTACATGCAGACAGTACATTCATATACATAAATAAATAAAAATTTGAAAAAAAAAGTAGTAGATGGCACTTGAGTAACAGGACCTAAGGACGTTCTCTGACCTCCACACGCACATGCACACATATGCATGAATATCCATGCACACAAAATAAGCAGCAGCCTATTCATACCTCATAGATCAGCTTCTCATGCCCCCAACATGTGGATGGAGTCAGGGCAATCGGGCAGCAGCAATTAGGAAGAAGAATATTCATTAGATTTTCAGGAAAGGGGTGGCAGTTTTCCAGCAATCCAGGCTCTCCCTGCTTTATTTCCTTATATGGTCCTTCCCAGTTGCTACCATGGAGACTGTACACTGTAATGAGGACGATGGGGGATAAGTCATTTAGCCTAGAAATGAGATGGTAATGAAGTCTGAGTTCTGTTAGAAGTCATTTGGGCAGCCATATTTAATCCAGCCGAGTTTAGCCAATTACTGTGGAGGTCTTGGGCACCTTATTATCATTTTTTAAAAATTAGCTTACAAAGCAGCAGTTTCAGGGGCTGGAGAGATGGCCTAGCAGTTAAGAGCACTGACTGCTCTTGCAGAGGACCCGGGTTCAATTCCCAGCACCCACATGGTGGCTAAGAATGGTCTTTAACTCCAGTTCCAGGGGAATCCGACACCCTCTTCTGACCTCCTCAGCATTGCACCACATGGGTGCACCAGCCTACATGCAGACAGTACATTCATACACATAAGAAATAATAAAAATAAAAATAAAAATTTAAAAAGCAGTGGTTTCCTTATGGCCTTTTCAAGCACATGTTTCTGGTTGGCCCCCCTTCCACCCCTCCTCTCTGCCATCCTCCCTGCTCTCCCAAGCCCTCTGCGCCCAGCATTCCACCTGCACTTTCATATCACATGTCTCTATACCCCCACCGACTTTATTATTCTTTATAATTGTCACGGGTTGAGGATGGACCCCTCCCTCACAGTCTGTGTGGTGGTTTCAATAAGAAGTGTCCCCCACGGACTCCAAGTATTTAGACATTTGGCCCGGGTTGGTGGCCCTGTTTGTGGAGGCTTAGGAAGTGTGGCCTTGCTGGAGGAAGCGTATCACTGGGGCGGGCTGAGAACTCGAAGCCTTGTCCACTTCCAGTTTGCCTCTCTGCTTCCTGTGCTTTCAACTTTTGGTTCTGAGTGGCTCCTGCCATGCCTCCCGGCCATGATGGACTCTGGAACTGTAGACCCTTATATAAATAAACTCTTCCTTCTATAAATTGCCTTGGTCATGGTGTGTTATCACAGCAACAGAAAAGTAACTAATACAGTCTGCCTTAGACACGACCTCCCATATTCCCTGGTAACACTAGTAAGGGAAACATCACAGTCACGACTGCCCTCACCTTAGGATTTAAAATGCCATATGAAAAGGTGGGGGTTTGTGGCCTTTGGGGGCAGGGGTCCATTAAGGGAGAGCTACTTCCTCTGCCTCCAAACAATGGAAACTGGGTTCCACCTCTGGCAGAGGGTGGAGATAAGACATTCAGATCTCCAAAGATTAAGACATTATATACTATTGGCCTCTCCTTAAGAGTTAATCTAGCTGTGCCTTTCAATCACCTGCTGCAGACCACCCCACAGGATATCTGATTCACCTAAGGGCATGCTAAGGCACTAAGAGAAGTAATTACTCCCTTAATGAGACAGGCGCTTACATCTCCCAGAAGCCCTGCTCCAAACCAGCTGCTTACAGAGCTTCTGTCACACACCCTCCCTGAGCCTACCAGCTTTCCAGAGCTCTAACTCCAAGGACAACTTTCCCTCGTTCTTCGTTCTGTCTCCTTTTCAGATGCTGGGCAATGCTCTGGGGTTTCTCACTTTGAGCCACGCCGCTTCTGCCAGCATCTGCTTACTGCCTTGCTTCCTCCATTGCTGAAATGCCCGCTTTTTTCCATCCTAGCTGAAAAGGCTACGGTCCCCTTTTCCATCTCTCTCCTCGTAGCAGCTGCTGAGACGTACAGCATGCTGTCCCTGTGATTTTTATTTCAAATTCCAATAAAGTGGTTCTTCAGCTTCCTTCTGAGTCCATTTTTAAATTCTTTTATTCATGAGACTAAGTGGTCCCAGAAGAAACTCTCTGAATTCCCTGGTAAAAATAAGAACAGGTAGGATGGGGAAGGAAGCATCCACTGGGAATGGGAGGCTGGATAGATACTGACCAGGTAACACAAGGAGGCAGGGAGCGAGGTGGGAAGACAAGAGACTGTGCTGCACACCACCACCACCCCCAGGCTGTGCTGCCCCCCACCCCCACCCCGAGGCTCCACCCTCCAGGAACTTCCAGTTACTTGGAAGCTTTCCAAACTTGCCCTTTGAGGGTTTATGGAAGCTTCCTTACCTTACATAGACATGATAGATTAATTTATTGGCTACTGGTGATCGCCTCACCCACCGTCCCTCTCCTCTCTCTGGGAATCGGAGGGCGAAGCTAGAATCTATTCCTGCTTGGGTCTTTCTGGACCAGCACCCAAACTAGTCCAACTAGGGCTGCCAGCCATTATCCACCTGCGTTGGTCACCTTGCTGCTGTTGTAATAAGACGTCATGACCAAGGGAACTTACAGAAGGAAGAGCTTATTTGAGTTTATGATTCCAGGGGAACCATGACAGCAGGAGAGGCCGGCAGAGCAAAAAGCCAAGGAATCACATCTTCCAACAGACACAGGAAGCAGGGAGGGACTGGATCCAGCAAGGTTGAAGAACTCTCAAGCCCGCCCTTAGTGACGCGCTTCCTCCACCACAGCCACACTTCCCAAGCCCTCCCAGAACACAGCGCCACCAACTGGGGACAAAATGTCCAAATACTTGGAGCCTATAAGAGACATTCTCATTCAGACTGGCCACACCATCTCATTAGCATACGAAAAACCCAATCACTTTGAAGGCAGGATTTTAGGAGTTGTATACAAAGAAACCGGAATAAATATCAAATACTTATTTCACAACATCCTACCTCTCCTAATGGAAAAATTGATTCACGGAAGGCTCATCCAGGGTGCTTAGGAGGTACAAGGGGTGCTAGATGCTCCCAGGTTCCTTCCGGATATGCATCCTATAGATTTCTTCTCTTTGCCAAGAAAAGCCCGCTGCAGCAATGGAAGACTTGTGTTGTCCACACATAAAGCAGAGCCATAATCAGCAGCAACCGCGATGCTGGCAGACTACAGGTTACTGTCATTGTTACTTTAGGCTGGAATCACTCCCTATGTGCCTAAATCTTTGTGCCTAAAATCATCTTGCCTAAATCACTTACCTAGTCTGTGTGAGGTGACTGTCATTTTTAAAGTGTTCAATGTCTGGAGAGGCGGTGCACACCTTTAATCCCAGCACTTGGGAGTACAATACTGAGAGGCACAGAGGAATGCCACATAGTGATGGTTGAATTAGGAGTCCTTTATTAATATCCTGTGGTCAGAGGGGGCTAACACCCCCAAAGAACCCTCAACCCTGAGGAGAAACAGGGCAGGGTTTATAAAGTTTGAAACCACAGTTACATCATTCCAGGGACAAAGCCAATATCCAGTTACATCAGATCACTATAGACTACCAAAGTTACACCAGACCAGACCAGGGGCAAGTCAGTTAACTGAGGTTTTCAGTTAACACAAGTTTCAGTTAGGTTGGGTAGGAGGACATGCTGTCTGGACACGCTACCTGACTACATGTGAGTTTCCCAGTATTACAGAAACAATGCACTCCCTGAAACTGCCTGTGTGAGATGTCCTGCCTGGCTGGCTGCAGGGAATGGCTCGGTGAAAACACAGGGTAAAGCAAAAGTTAGCGAGGACAAATGGAGTTCGTTTTGCCATTTCAGAAGGAAGAAGTAAAAGACCGAGGCTAGCCTCGTCTACATACTGAGTTCCAAACC
>VZQC01000676.1:17339-36826 GCA_009823505.1 Rhizomys pruinosus | reverse complement strand
TTTTTTTTTTGGTCTTTTTGAGACAGAGTCTCCCATTAGTCCCAGCTAGCCTGGAGCTCACTATGTAGACCAGGTTGGCCTTGAACTCACAGAGATCCACCTGCCTCTGCCTCCTGAGTGCTGGCACTAAAGGTGTGGGCTACCATGCCTGGCCTGAATTTCCTCTTAAAAGAAGACCATAGTGTGTAATGTTTTAGGTAGCTCTGAATTTCCAGACGCATAACTTAGAGCCTATTACTTTGATCAAGAAAATGTACCATTGTCTTCACAGACATCAGAAAACCTCAGATATCTCCACCTTTCCACAAAGTGATTTCGATCAGAAGGAAGGGCAGAGTTGATGTTTATCTTCCCAATGCTAGGGAGGAGGACCTAACTCTTGTTCGGGTCCAAAGCTTTGATGTCTTCTATTAAAATATTTTAAAACGAAGGGCAGGAAGACAGGAAATTATGTGTATTAGGTTTTAGATGGGGCAGTGGTTCAGGAAAACACTGAAATGGACAAAGGAGGTTATTAGAAGTTATTAATGCCATGAACAGACAAAGGATATGGGGGAGGGCTCTGAGGAGAGTTCAGACCCCAGAAGTACAGAGAGACAGCATGGCAAGGTCTTTGAAGAGAATCAGATCCCACATGGCAGGGGAGGGAATCTCTTTTTTATACTTTTCTGAGAGGATACAGCAGTTGATAGCAGCAAGGTTCTGGGATTCCCAGGCAGAAGACAGGGAAAGGGGTAAGTCACAGGACACCCTGGGTGCTGATACTGCAGCCCTTTGATGTTAGCTCACTTCACTGATGAGAAATCCTGTCTGTAGTGTCCCTGTCTGTCATCTGTCAGAGCTGCGTCAGACCAGGGGCCGGATTCTACCATTCCATTCTTACACTGGGGACATGGGGAGCCGAAGGGGCCCATAATCTAGACTCTACCTGAGACAGCTCACTAGCTGGGAATAAAAATTTCCAGCCACAATGGCTGTTGACACAGAGACAATGTAACTTTTATAAAGAAATACCTTCTAATGAGAATGTTAAGATAACAATAAATCAGGCTGAATGCCTGAGTGTATAGAACTCTGGGAAAAACCTCATTCATTTTCTGGTAGTCTCACAAATGAGACTTTTAACTTTATTCACAGTGAAGTTACCCTAACTTCCTGTCTGCCTGTAATCTATAGTTTTGTTTTATCAACTGTAATCCTGCCAAATGCCCACAGGATGCACCCTATGATAATATTTTCATTTCTTAGCAACTCTTTGAAGACAATAATTTCAGAATTCAAGAAAATCCTGGATATTGACATTAGAGAGAATGAAGTAAGAGCATCCCTTGAGAAGCTGTATCTATATTTGGGTTTGTCTTAATCTTTCTTTGAGCACCTCTATTTCTATTAAGGCTTATGTTTAATCTACACTAAAAAAATTGCCTTTTAATAAATTCCATCTTTGCTCCTACTGTTATAGTAGCAAGAAAGTTCCCCTTAAGAGAAAACTTCTGGTTAAGAGAATTAAATCTCTGGCCTGAGTGGAGAAATAACACTGTGGTTGAGTCAGGTCAATCACCTGGCTAAGGGACCACCTCTAGGAAAGTAGATTCACCTTAATCTGTGCTAAAGAAAGAGGCAGAATCACTGGTGTGTTACTGAAATGGTAAATTTTTCCTGCCCCTGACTCAGTTGATTACAGACCCACAGACATGTGGCTTCATAACTCCGTCTGCTTTTCTGAATTCTTCTAAGCCTTCTGTGGTATTTCTAAACACATTACAGTTATACCTGAATAAATAATTGGCCTAAGTCTTACCATTAAGGGGGTTTTGTTTTGTTTTGTTTTCTGTTTTTTGTTTTTTTGAGACAGGGTCTCCCTATAGCCCCAGCTGACTCGGAACTCACTATGTAGACCAGGCTGGCCTTGAACTCACAGAGATCTGCTTGGCTCTGCCTCCTGAGTGCTAGGATTAAAGGTGTGCACCACCACGCCCACATTAAAGATATCTTAGCCGCCATGTGGGTGCTGGGAATTGAACCCAGGTCCTCTGCAAGAGCAGTTGGTGCTCTTAACCACTGGGCCATCTCTCCAGCCCACCATTAAGTTTTAATAGCCAAAAGTGGACAGAAACCCCATGAGTTTGTCCCTTTCGATCTCTCACAGAACTGTGTCTCAAGCCTGCCCTCACCTGTACCTTTACTCTCCAGCATCAGTTGGGGACCTACAGTTTGGATCCAGCCTCATATCATAGAGTCTTGCCCTTTGATCTCGAGGCCCAAAATATCAGTTATTTCCATGTTTATTATCATAATAAACACCATAATCACCTGAACAAATTGACTTTTTAATTAAGGGTTTGTTTTTTTTTATGTGTATGTAAGTCTGCTCATGTCATGCAGTGCCCACGGAGGACAAAAGAGGGTCTCAAGAGTGGGCCGGAACTCAGAGCCATCTGTTAGCACCCTCTGTCCCCCCAGATCTGTCCCAATAGATCTCTTTGTCCCCTCAACCTGTGCTGACAGATGTGTCTCTAGAACATTGCTTCTCCTGTCTTGTCCCCAGTCAGACCGCATCCATAATTTATTCAAAATGGTATCTCCAGCTTCATTAGAAGTGCAAGTTCAAGTTCAACTCCATCCTTTTTTTAAGCCAATGTTTTATCGAAGCTCTGTGCATTTCATACAAGATTACATTACAAATCAAATCTAGACCCGTGCCTCCCTCCCTGCCCCCCACCCCACCAGAGCTCATGCATTCTGCCAAACATGTTTTTCTTCTTTTTCTCAGTCTCTCTCAAAATTCTTGATGCAGAAGTTTACAGTTTTGAGCAGAAGTTCACCGTTTCAGTCAGTTCTTTGACACAGTCATTCTGATGTTGCTGTTGTTGTTGTTGTTGTTATTCCTTCCAATATGCATCACTCCAAAATATGCACATATGCATGCCACATATATCATAGGTTTTAGCATCTTCAGTTTATGATTTTTTTTTAATTAGGCTGAAAGATGTCATGTCTGAAGGCTCTTCCTTGGCAAGCCTAAAACCACCATCAGTTCTGCCCTTGTGTTCCACACTGAGGTTTTCCGTTCCCATGGTCACCAAATGAGGTCCAGTAAGCACCATGTCCTGTCTTGATCTTTATTTGACTCCATGATACAGCCTGGGTAGTCCAACAATGGCAGTCTATACTCTGAAGAAGTGGAAACCCCAGTAGTAGCTCAGTCCACAAGCTGGATGTCTCAGCAGTCCCCATCTGGCACTGAAGGTTTGGAGGATTCTGGGAGAGACATGAGTCTTCAGTCCATATTGGAAGGTTGAAAAGCTGTGTCTCAGGTCTTTGAAGGATGGCAAAAGCAGTGGCAGCCACAGGGTAGCTGCACTTGCCAGTAAGACAGGCAAAACAACTGTGCTCCTTTTTTTGTCTTTTTACAAAGATCTCAAGTTTTATACCTGAAGTACAATTTCTCAGCCCTTATTATTTATTTATTTCTGGTTATACTTTCCTTTTGGAGGTTTAAGACCACACAGTTAGCCCAGATTAACCAAGGTTTTTGTTTTCTCAAGGTCAGCTGAGGATCTGGTCCTTAAGGGTCACTCAGGTTTTTTTTGAGGGGGGGTGAGCCCCTGGTTCATTTTGGCTTTTCATTTACCAGTACCATCCACTTGAGGACAAATTCAGGTCTTGCTAGACCAGGCTTTCCTTTTTGAAGCGTGAGCAGACTTTCCTCTTTATAGACTGGACACTGGCTGAAGTCCCATTAGTGGATCTCCAAGATCTCCCCGCACAGGAAGACTGGCTCTCAGAGGGCAAGTAAATCCCAGGGGACTATGCATGGGGGCATCTCTTGAAATGTCCTCCAAATGTGAGTCAATTCCATCCTTAATACTTAATACTGACAAACCATCTGGCCTTTTCATCAATAGTATCTCATTCATCCACAGTCACTCGGAGATGCAGCACTAATTTTCAGCATTTTGATATGTTAATAATTCTCAAGCATGCCCACATTCATTCACTCTTCATTCATTCATTCAGTCAGTCATAACATTTTTGGGTGAAGTGCCAGATTGAGGTTGCCAAGGAGCTGCCTGGTCATCAGACCCAAGAGTGCATGGTTTAATTAAAAGTCATTGGTCCAGGGGCTGGAGAGATGGCCTAGTGGTTAGGAGCGCCGACCACTCTTACAGAGGACCCGGGTTCGATCCCCAGCACCCACATGGCGGCCGAGAACCATTTGAAACTCCAATTCCAGGAGAATTCCAGTTCCAGGGAAATCCGAGACCCTCTTCTGACCTCCGCGGCATTGCACGACAGTACATTCATACACATACAGAAATAAATAAAATTAATTAAAAAATTAAAAAGTCATTTGTCCAGATTCTCCATTAATAAAAGTCATTCCCACAAATTATTCTCACTATTTTCAGTAAGGATACGGATATGAACGTGCTGCTACCAGGCTTTGATGTTCACATTCAGACACACCCACATCAGTCACTATCTTGGGCCAAAGGCAAAGGATCAGGATCAGGTGCCCCTCCCACAAGAGCACATGGCTCAGTGAGTTTGTTTGCATTATAACGGTGGCTTTTGATGGAGGTTAAGGAAGAGCCCTTAGTCCAGAAGTCGTTCTTACACCTGCCCCTAACACTCTGGGATGCTCCAATATCATGGGATTCTCCACTCCTCCTCTAAAGCTCCACTTCCACCACGTGTCTGACTGCCACGCCAGCTTAAATGGCCTGGCTTTTTTTTTATCTCCTTCTCTTCTCCATTCTCCTCCATGAAGCTTGCTGGGAGTTAAGCCTCACCTCACCTGGGAGTTTTTTCTTTAAACTTTAATAAAATTGTCCTTAAGCTTGCATTTGAGCCCATTCTTAAATTATTTTATTAATGAGACTAAAGTCTTCTATACGGGGGAGGGGTCATTTTCCCCTGTGTCATTTGGAGACCATGAAATTCCAGTAACAGTACTGGCTGGTTTGGACATGCTTTTCCGTAGTGAAGTCAAGGACCCAGATTTACCTGGGAGGAGGTCACTGGAACCCTTCTTAGGGTGCCGGCAGCAGCGTGGAGCTGTATCTCTGAACCCACCACTGCCTGACACTTAGGAGCACAAAGAATGGGTTATAATTGTTACAGAGGCTCATGAGACCAAAGCTAAAGCCAGGTGAGGAGAGGGAGTTTACTTCACACTAACAGGCCAACCCACAGATCATTCCTTAAAGGAGTCATCCCCTTGACCAAGTCTTTGGGGGCTTTTATACTTATGTGACAAATGCAATCAAAGAGCAAATACACATATGTGATCATTAAATAAGTGGTTTACAGGTAACATGGAGTCACAAAACTACAGGAATGTAACATCCTGGAAAAACAGACTTCTGTCCTGGATAAAGTTTATAGGAAAGACTTCTATTCCAGATGACCACAGCTGGCAGAAGGGAAGACTCCCACCTGCCTTCTTCATTCTTATCTCCAGTTTTACAGTTCTTAATTACCATAACATTGTAAGGCCTTTTAGCAACCAAGGACGCAGTTTTCTACTTCCATGATAGAATTTTATAAGACAAGGTCCTTAATGGAGGAAAGCACAAAAACTATTGAAGTTAAATGCATGTAATTTTCTTTAAAACACTTCAGCTCAAATAGTAGCTGTGGCAAACGCAACTAAGCACTAACCATGAATTCTAGGGGTCAGATCTATACTATCAGACGGCCTATTGCTTATGGACCTGTTCCTGAATGTCTGAAGTCTTCATGAGGAAAAGTGTAAACAAGAAATGGTCTGTGGTGCTACAGAAGTTCAACAGAAGATCTGAGATCCTGATTGCAAACTGATGCAGGGTGGTCCTTTGTGCCCCCGCAAGGGGTCCAGACCCAAAGTAGGCCACTCTCCATTTCTGTGCCTGGGAAGACTGGCAAGACAGGACAATCACAGCATGTACTGTAAGGGACCAGGAAATCAGCCTGTGGAAGTAATGCTGAAAGGATTCTACATAGAGAGGACGTCCTTCAAGGTCAGCAAGACGAGGCTCTCAGTGTTGTTCTGGCTTCTCTTGCTGTCTGAGATTAACAGGAGGATTTAAAATTGAAATGAGGATCCAGGCGTGGTGGAATCCCAGCACTCGAGAGGCAAAGACAAGCAGATCTCTGTGAGTTCAAGGCCAGCCTGGTCTACATAGGGAGCTCCAGGCCAGCTCAGACTAAAAAGAAAGACCCTGTCTCAAAAAGACAAAAAAAAAAAAAAAAAAAAAAATGATACTGAGGGATTTAAAGAGCATCAAAGAAAGATCCTTTGGGTTAGACATGCAAATGACTGTTATGCTTCACGTAAATGGACCTGCAGGCCAGCCTTACCAATAGAAATTCTGGGTGTTTCTGAGCCCTGTGCCCTTTAAGGGTCCAGCCTGGGAGCAGTGTCATACACATCCCAAAGGGTCGGGCAGCACAGTGGCCAAGTTTGCTTTATGCTGCTTTAAGAAAATACTAACCAAAAGCAATGTGGGGAGGAGAGGGTTTACTTGGGTCCCAGGTTCCCATCTCTGAGAGGAGCCAAGGCAGGAACTCAAACAGGACAGGAACCTGGACCCAGAAACTGACGCCGAGACCCTGGAGGAGCGCCACTCTCTGGCTTGCTCCCCCTGGCCTGCTCAGCTGCCTCTCATACACAGCCCAGACCCACCTGCCTAGGAACGGTTTAAATTAAAGCCTTATTTACTCCAAGGCAGTTAGTCTGAATGGAATCCCACTCTTGGGGACTGCTTCTGCTGTGTGGAAGCTCTGCTGCGTGGAAGCTCTGCTGTGTGGAATGCTGTGTGGAAGCTCTGCTGTGTGGAAGCTCTGCTGTGTGGAAGCTTCTGCTGTGTGGAAGCTTTGCTATGTGGAAGCTCTGCTGTGTGGAAGCTCTGCTGTGTGGAATGCTGCGTGGAAGCTTCTGTGTGTGGAAGCTCTGCTATGTGGAAGCTCTGCTTTCTTTCTGTCTCTTAAGCTCCCTGTAATAGAATACTTCTTTCTAAAACTCACTCTCTGTGGTCTGTGAATTTCATTCTTTGAACTGGAAAGACAAGAAAAACCCCCACATCCACTGGCTTGGGGTAGCTTTGTTGGCTATTGAGTTTTCAAGGAAGTAAGGCCTGACCCCAACCTAAGCAGAGTGGAAATTTTCCTTCACTCTCAAAGATACCCTGATATTTCCATATCACTACACTCCTGGCACCTTGTATCCCAATTTCTCTCTGACTTTGGCTGACAAAAGAAACATTCATTAGTTCAGGGCAAAGAACAGGTTTTGAAGGCCTTCCCCAACAATCCATTCTTTATAAACTTTTTTTTTTATTTCTGTATGTGTATGAGTGTACTGTCTGCATGTAGGTTTGTGCACCCGTGTCGTGCAATGCCGCGGAGATCAGAAGAGGGTGTCGGATTCCCCTGGAACTGGAGTTCTCCTGGAATTGGAGTTTCAGACGTCTCTCAGCCACCATGTGGGTGCTGGGGATCAAACTCGGGTCCTCTGTAAGAGTGGTCGGCGCTCTTAACCGCTAGGCCATCTCTCCAGCCCCAATCCATTCTTTTTAATAAAGTTGTTATATCAAAGTAGTTTCAAATCTTACATCTTTCATGCCTTCAAAACCAGCTCCGTGTGGATGATATATTGCGAAGTTTTGATGCCACCTGGAGATGCAGCCCACCCCTGCCCCCTGTTACTACAGCTGCCTCGGCTTCTGTGTGGCGACTCTGAGGAAACACTTTCCTATAAGTCCCAGTGGAGCACAGGAGGTCTCATTTGACAACTACGACAGCTTCTTCAGCCCCAGTCTGATCACCACACACAGATTCTTAGCCAAAGTATTACCTGAATAGTCCCTGTTCCGGATATAATCTTCGTTCCTCACCAAAACCCAAGAGCTGGACTGTCCATATGTCTCTCAACATTCCCATCTTCTAAGTTCCCACTAAAATGGCCCATGAAACTCTGCTTCCAGCTTTTAATGGCTTTTCTTTTTTAAAAAATATTTTATTTATTATATGTATCTGAGTGTATTGCCTGCATGTATGTAAGCACACTCATGTCATGCCATGCCTACAGAGGTCAGAAAAGGACGTTAGATCCCCCTGGAACTGGAATTATGGGTGGTTGTTAGCTTCCGTATGGGTGCTATGATCTGAACCCGGCTCTTCTATAAAGGTGGCTGGTGCTCTTAACTGCTGAGCCGTTTCTCCAGCCCCCGAGTGGCTTTTATGATCCAGTATACCAAATAATTCCACACTCTTCCCACAAAACAAGTTCAAAGGTTTCAAGGCCACATGATCGGTTTTATCACAATGACCCCACCCCCTGGTACCAATTTTTGTCTTTTAATTTCTGTTTCTATGATAAAATAACCTGAGAGAAAAAAGCGACTTCAGGAAAGAAGGGTTTATTTTCGCTGATGATTCCAGGTTACAGTTTATCGTTGTGGGGATGTCAAGGCAGGACTTGAAACAGGTATTCAAAGCAAATCTCAGCTCCATCTCTTTATCACAGGTGTTGATGTTATAGTCTTGTGGCAGAATCTCTTCATCTAGAACCTCAGCGTTTGATGCTAAGGTCTTCAGCCGAGTCCAGCCCACCATATAGAAATCGATCTGATTTACTGAACATCTATTGATTGAAAATGTTAATTGTACCTAAAAATACCTTCATAGCAATCTCTAATGGAATGCTTAACCAAACAACTGGGCACAATAGCCTAAGCACGTTGACACATAAAATTACTCTGGGCCACTCTTTGTCAATTTGACACCCACAGTACTCTTAACCTATACTAAATCTCCAAACAAAGATAATAAGATGATTACATTTCATCCCCAAAGCATCTGGCCCTGCGGTGGTCCTTCCTTCATTAGGCTGTAATCATTTGCCACTGTCTTTACCCGCAGGACATGGTATTACTCAGAGATGCTAAAGGACCTCCTCATTCCAGACACTGTTCCTCACCTCCATCATAGAGTCATCTTCCACTTCATGCCCTTGGTCACCTGCAACGGTCATCCCCACCAAGTCAGGAACTGCCTTGCTCATTAACTTAGAGGCATGAGGAGTCGAAGTAGATCGGGGGCCAGGGGAGAGAGGGCAGCTTTAATGTCCATTCAATGGATCATCCTTATACTTTCTGGGGGACTCATTCTTTCCTCCAAAACTAAGCTCTCTAGGCCAGAGGACCATGATGTTTCGGAGACAGAAAACAAGCATTTTGTTAGTGACTCACTAGGTGGAGCAGTGGTGAGGCCCCTCCTTAACTTACTTCCTGAACCCACAAATCTCGGCTGTGAGGGAGAGGCAACACAACCTGGAGGATGGCTGAGAGTGTGTGCAGCTTCTTAGAGAACACCGCCCTGGCTCGGCAGGTGGAGCCACCTCGCTGGTGCCGCACCGTGTCCTTAAAGGGTCGTCTACTGCTCTACCTAGCCAGCTATTTCAGGATCACAGGAACATGGTGGGATCAGTGAGGTCCTGGCTCACTTGCTGGCTCTGAGGTAAGCTTCTCCATCAGATCAGTGCTGCACAGAACACCATAAGGGCACATACGGCACTGTCAGCCCCCAGATGGTGGTTCTGGCAGCAACACCGCATGCAGGAAAGGCAAACTCACACCCAGAGTAAGTGTTCCAGGAAGAAAAAATGTGTCTCTTTTATATAATGGAAGTGGTCTGATATCATCAAACTGCCAACAGGTAGGTGCTGGTCACCCCAGGAATTGTGTCATTTGGAGGGTTCGTTGCTGCTTTCTGCTGCTGAGAGCTTGGGCACCTGCGATGACTACAACCAGGTAGGTCTTAGTGAGCTGGAAGAAGCCCACACTGCCAAGCCCATGCATGACCTCACTCTCTGCCATAGTAAAACTTTAGTCCTGAGTTGCAGTGGGCAGATGCTGATGGTACCCATAGAAAGGTCTTCCACATAGGGTATAGACATCTTCATGCTTCTTTTCCATTTAGATACCTCTTCCCTAGACCTCATCACAGAACTTCAAATCATGTTCTTTCCAAAAAACCTAACCTTCCAGCCAAACCATTGGTCATGGCCCTTTGACTCACACCAAATTATATCACCTTGAAGGCACTGATGCACAAACATAATTCTTACCTCAGAGGGAATAAGAGTTTTTCTGGAGCCACGGCCTGGGAACACAGATTTAGGTACCCCAAACCCCATGTTCCAATATGTTAATAGGTCCATGAAGCCTTTATAGTAGCAGAACAAATCAAAACATAGCTCAAGACAGTTTTTAAAATACTGGTAGAAATATCAGAGAAGTAGATCACAGGGAGGCCTCTTTTAGGCCTCAGATGCTATCTGACAGCACTCGTAGCTTTTGAGTTGGTAGAAGTTAGTGACTGCTAACTTAAAACATTCCAAATAATTTAACTAATGGTTAACAAAGTACATCAGGTCCTGTACATAGGAGAGCAATAAATGGCTATTTAGGGCACTAAAAGTGGCCCGAGATAATTTGTTATTAGGCTCTGGATTTGCAACATTCCAAACACTCCACAATAGAGGGGTGGGGGATGGGTGAGGTGGGGTCGGGGGGGGGTGGGGGAGTGAGGGTGGGGGGGGGGTGGGGGGGGTTCATTTCTTCCTTCTCAGCAGGGAAACGACAATGGACATTTCAAACACAAAACTGCCTTAAAGGTTTTTAGGGTTCATTTCTTCCTTCTCAGCAGGGAAACGACAATGGACATTTCAAACACAAAACTGCCTTAAAGGTTTTTAGGTGCGCTGGAGAGATGGCCTAGCGGTTAAGAGCTCTGACTGCTCTTGCAGAGGACCCAGGTTCGATCCCCAGCACCTACATGGCAGCTGAGAACTGTCTTTAACTCCAGTTCCAGGGGAATCTGACACCCTCTTCTGATCTCCTTGGCATTGCACGACACGGGTGCACAAACCAACATGCAGACAGTACATTCATACACATAAAAAAGTTTTTTTAAGAAAATAAAAAGAGAGATAGATCTAAAGATGATGCACCATTTATAGGAGAACCCAAATATAGATACAATACACATAAAAGTGAACTCCAGAAACTATTCTCATGTAGTAAAATAAAAAGTAATGAGATTGTTTGTTGCCTATTTTGAAAGTTATTTAATTATAGGCTTGTATGACTTCACTTTAAACTTCTGTCTTTACTGGATCACTCACAAAATCCCTAACCTAGTGCTGCGAGCCCTCATGAGCCACACTACCATACCTCCAGCGGGCCACACCACCGCCAAGCTCCAGTGTCATAAGGAAAGAGCCTCCCTAGCACTTAGTGAAACCATAACAGCTTTAGGGGAGAGAAAGGAGACTGCAATGCCCACCTGGCTTGTTCCTTCCACTTTTGTCATTCTGGAACCCCAGCCCACGGGATGGTGCGCCCACTCGTTTACACTTCCTTTCCTCAGTTGGTCCCTTCTGGACACTGCCTCACAGACACATCCAAAGCCATGTCTCTTAGCTGATTCTAAATCCAGTCATGTTTACAATGAAGAGGAAGCCTCAGGCCTTTCATTTTAAAAATATCTTATTATTTTTATTTTATGCGCATGAATGTTTTTCCTGCATGTATATGTGTGCCACGTGTGTGCAATGCCCACAGAGGCCAGAAGAGGGTGGCGGATCTCCTAGAACTGGAGTTATGGACCATTGTTAGCTGGAACCAAACCTAAGTCCTCTGGAAGAGCAGCAAGTGTTCTTAACCACTGAGCCATCTCTCCAGCCCCTCTGTCAACATTTCTCACAAGGGCACCCCAAGTGTACATGACAGTCAGGAGCTAAGAAGATGAGAAGATCAGGATTCTAAACACTCTGCCTATTTTTAGAGGCATCATACAGTCTGCACTTGCTGGTCATCTTCTACATCAGGTGATATAGAAGAGTAAGAAACTAGTACCAGGTAGAACTGTCAAAGGGACAAGGGACAGTCTCAGTGGCTAAGTCATACCCTAGGCTCCACCTCCTAAACTTTGCAGAACTTTCCAGAATAGCTCTGCCAGCAGATGACCAAACATTCCAACATGAGACTATGGGAACATTTAATATTCAGAGCACAACAATGACTTTATTTGAAGATAGTGTCTTTTAAGATACAAGTCAAAACGATGTCATTAGGGTGGGCCCTAATCCAATTTGACTGGTGCCCTTATAAGGAGAGGCCAGGATGAAGACACTCACAGGAGACAATGGTATCTACACATCAAAGAGAAAACAAACCCTGACCACATCTTGACATTGGACCCTCCCGATGCCAGAACTGAAGAACGTGTTAGTGTGGGTTAAGCTCCTGGCCTGTGGCTGGTACGTGAGCTCAAGTCCATCTCGTTGAACCCACCTAGGACTCTGGGAGGGAGGTCAGCATCCCCTGCTTCAAAGAGATTCCAGATTGTCCCTGCTCATGTGTAGATTCTTAAAGCAGAAAAAACAGGATTTAATAATGTCAGGGCCCCTTGATTATTTCAGACAGTTTGGCTTTTCTGGGTATAATTCTATTTGCTTATGGGGAACAATTGAAGGAGTTAGAACAGCTTTAAAAGCTCAGTTTGGAACACAAATAGCTGATTTCTGTAATTAGCCATGTGCAATTACATGGAACTCCATCAAGTGGCTTTTTCATGAACCAGATTGGCACCACCTGATTCTTATAAACATAAATAGATCAAGTTGTTAAGTAACAAGTAATTAAAGGGAGCACATGATATTCTCTCTGGGCTACTCAGACTACCCACGTTTAATCTGGTTTCTGTACTGCTCAGCCAAATCAGAAGGAGGTAGAGTAAGGAAGGCTTTTAGAATAATGTGCTAGTGCATTTTGTGTTGAACTGAAGGGTCCCCGAGCAGCCTGTGGTCCTAACTGTCTCAGTCCATCCAGCTGATGTAACAAAGACACCATAGAGTAACATGAACAGCAGAAATTTCTTTTCATGGTTCTGCAGGTAAGAAACCCAGGACAGGCACCAATGGATTTAGGGGCTCCTGAGGGCTGGTTCCCCAAAGGTGTACCTCACGAGTCAAAACCACAACAGAAGGGATCACAGGGACCCTCGGCCTCACACACATTCAGACCATCACACTAGCACATGCAAAGGTCTGTACCACCTTAATATTCAGTTTTGCTCTTCCTCAGAAAAATCATTTGTGTGTGTGTGTGTGTGTGTGTGTGTGTGTGTGTGTGGCCCCAACTGGCCTGGAACTCAGTGTGTAGATACAACTAGCTCCACCTTGCCTTCTGAGTGCTGGGATTAAAGGGATGCACCACCACACCCAGTCTTGTAATATTACTTTTGAAGATTTATTTTATTATCTTTAATTATGCATGTATATTGCGTGGGATATGTACACAAGAGTGCAAGCATCCACGGAGGCCACAGGCCTTGGGTTCCTGGAGTGCCAGGCAATGAAGCCACCTGACATGATTATGGAAATCAATCCTTGGTCCTCGCTGAGAGCAGTAGACACTCTAAGCCATTGGGCTATCTCTTCGGTATTCTTATTTTGTTGTCTTTGTTTAGTTGAATTTTTGCAATTTTCATACAACATAATTTGATGCTGTTTAGATCCCCTCCCTATCCACACCTTCCATATCATCCCCCGCCCATTTTAATGCATTCTATTATATATGTACACAAACACACACATACAAATGCAGGAATATAAGGTGTATAGAGTCTAAGTTATATCTCCTAATGTCCTTCAATGTGGCTCCATCCTGGTTAACTTACCAAGAGTCCCATCCTTGAAAGGGACCGTCTCTGCCACTCCCAGCAGCCATTGGTCGTCACAGTTTCCTTAGGTTGGGTTAGGGCTTCTTCCCTGCCTCCTCATGTCTATGCTGGGATTTTGCCTAAAATCCAGTATTCTTAAAGAAAACCTTGAAAAACAATTGCAGCAAAAAATAGATTCTGAATATTTAACTTGTAAGAAGACATGGAGACTCAAATATCAAGGAAAACACAAATATTTGTGTGCTAAAAACCAAGTTTCACTAATAGGCAAAGGAACTTAAAGAGATGCCTTTTGTTGTCCATACTTTTAGAAATAATGTAAAAGTTACTACAGCATTTGCTTTTACCTGTCTTGGAACCCCAATTAGTGCTCCTGTAGAAACACAAAAATAGTACACTCACTGCAGCAAAACAGAAGTAAAAGAGGTTCCCCAGCTTAGGGATGACTCAATTCAGGTAGATGCGTGTGGAGAGGTGGGGGCATGGATGGAGGACAGCAACGGACTTCACACCAAGGAAGTCAGGGTGTGAAAAATGAAAACCAATTAACGTCAAAATGAATGACTTCATTTTAAAAGTTTTATTTATGTTTATGAGTGTTTGCCTGCATGTATGTAAGTGTACCCATTTCATGCAATTCCCTCAGAATCCAGAAGAGGCCACCGAATTCTCTGGAACTGCAGTTACAGATGGCTGTCAGCCACCATGTGGGTGCTGGGAACGGAACCCAGCCAGTGCATTTAACTTAGCCATCTCTGTAGCCCCTTTGCCTTTATTTTGTAAACAAATTTTATTGTGTATATTTAAGGTATGCAACATAGATCACATATAGTAAAATGATATTTATAGATGGGTAGTTTTAACGTCCATCTTCCTACTTAGCTTCTCCTTTCTTTGCTATGTGAAAAGAACAGGTACAGTCTACCCAGGGCAAACATTCTGAATGAAACACACTACAGTCTTTATGTTGGATCTTAGGTCTTTGGACTTGTTCATCCAACCTTTGGCCACTATCTCCCCAACTTGCCCCCCAACACTCACACAGATCCTGGTAACCAGTAGTGAAAGGAACCCTCTGTGAATTTGTTTGATACTGCCTACTCTCTCCACTTTGGCTGGACTTTTGGGTTTGTGCATGCTCTTTGGTCTCTCTCTCTCTCTCTCTCTCTCTCTCTCTCTCTCTCTCTCTCTTTCTCTCTCTCTCTCTCCTTTCTCTCCCACCTACTCTCCCTTTCAAACCTCTCTGTCTCCACCAGTCCTGATTAGAATCTTACAACTCTGGTCTCCGAGCTAGTCTTTCTATTCTGAGGCAGAGGGGGACCTGGTGACAGCTTGGTTGCCCAGCTGGTACTGCAGTGGCTAAACCCCTGCCCATAACCCTTGAGAGCTCAGCTCAGTTCCTCCTTGTCCAGAGCAGTAGAGAAGGAGACTACCTCCAGCCAGAATGATGCCTTGCCCCACCCTGGAACCCAGGATCCCAAAGCTGCTAGCGTAGAAATAAAATGGATTATTTCATTGTCCACAGAGAAGCACCCCATGCTTCATCGCATCCTCCTTTCATTTTGAGGGGTTTTTCCCCCTTTTACTTGGACAGAGGGTTAAACAAAGCATCCACTTCTTTTGCACTGTTGATTGATAAGTACTTGCTTATTGATTTTTAAATCTTCACAATCAGAAATGATGCATGGAACACTCAACCGCAGTTACAGAAAAGTCTGTGATGATACGAAGCCTGGGCCTGTGAAAAGTCAAGATATGGACTTTAAATCAGGTTGCAAAGACATAAAGCAGAGCTGGGACCCCAGACTCTTAAAGGAAGTATGATGCTAGTGGGGGTCAGAGGCTCAGGAACCGAGAGCTAAATGGACTGGTCTCTGTGTTCACATCAAACCTCAGGGAGAGCAAGTCAGCAGCGCGACAGGGCGTATTTTGAGTGACTCCACCCCAATCCTTTAATGTCAACAGATACTGTCTTGGTGTGATAACGTAGAGAGAGAAAGGGTGGGTTATTTGGGGAGGTGAATATACTAAAAATAACAATGATACACCCATAGTGGCCCATGGCTGTCCCCTTCCCCTTGCCATTCTTTATTGAGATTAAACACAGGGGCATATTCAGTGCTTCTGGCTGTGAGGCGAAGGCTCCCTCTGTGGCTCTTGGAAATGCCACCTGAGATTTTCGTCATGGAAAGCAATTTGACAACACACAGAGCTTCAACAAGATCATAAACATCGGTCAGTAATCCTATTGCAAGGAATCTATCTGAGGAAATACTAAAAGCGGAGAAAAATACCTTCACAAGTGAACATTGCTATAGGTATGAGCTACAGTGATAAAAAGCCAAAATAACATTAAGTGCCTGGTGGTGGGAGACTGGCTGGTTAGCTACACAGGCTGACTGTGTTGTAGAGCAAGATTTCATGTGTGGCCATTCTTACATTATGATATTAATTTCTTTTTAAACTGGACTTGGGTAAACACAAACTATAATTATCTGAGTAGTGATATCATTAACTTTTTATTTATTTATTTATTTTGAGACAGGGTCTCCCTATAGCCCCAGCTGGCCTGGAACTCACTCTGTAGACCAGGCTGGCCTTGAACTCACAGAGATCCACCTGCCTCTGCCTCCTGAATGCTAGGATTAAAGGCGTGTGCCACGCCTGGCTTAAAGACAGTTCTCAGCCACCATGTGGTGCTGGGACTCGAACCCGGGTCCTCTGCAAGAGCAGTCAGTGCTCTTAACCACTGAGCCATCTCTCCAGCCCCTTAACTTTTTTAAATGTTGCTTCTCAGATTGTTTCCTTTTATTGTTTTAAATTTATAATCTGAAAAATACCTGCACTTTGTTTTAAAAATGTGATGTCCACATATGGTTTCTCAGAGCCTACTTCTGCCACGCTTGGTGATGCAAGGCTATATTATCAGTCCTTGGGAAGCTAAGAAAGGAAGACTGTGAGTTCTAGGCAAGCCTGGGCTACGCAGTGGGCAAAGCATTTGCAGAATGGGCCTCAAGACCTAATTGGATCTCGGGAACCCACGTAAAGGTGGAAGGAGAACCGACTCCACAAAGTCGTCCTCGGGACCCAACTCCAGGATGCTGGACTAGTTAACAGAGCAGGCTAGCAGCTCCTGCGGCCAGCATGCCCTCCGGGAAAGGGCCTAGTGGCTGGATCTCATTGTTTTAACCTTCAGTGAGTGTGACTCATCCATTTCCATGGCGTCTGTGGCTTCTCTCCACTGTGAGGACAGAGTTTAGCCATTGGGGACAGAGACCATGTAGCCACACAGGCTCCTGCTCACGGGGAGAGAAAGGAGAGGTTCAGTAGCAAAGGTTTACCCAGATCAGATGTCAAGGTCGAGTCAGGAAGGAGGTGACTCGGGGCCTGGATCATCTTCAAACCAAGCTGATGCGGTGAGCAAGCTGGGAGACAAAACAAACGAGCTTCTCCCACGTTCTCGTCTTTGCAGGCGGCTGTGCAAAGGTACAGGTGACAGAAGGGCAGAGGACCTGGAACCGGCCAGGAGTGTTTTAAATGGGGTGGTGTTACTGCCCTTGGTTATGCACTGGCCACAGGGAGCAATGAACAGTTCCAGGAGCCAAGTGCCTTGCACAGGATGAGGGCTGAAGGGAAGCTGGCACCACTAGACACAGAGCATGTCCTAGCTGCGGGCGCCTTGGCAACCTCAGAGGAACAGCTTGGCCATTGACATCACCGACCAGCTAAGGTGTGCAAGAGGTGGGGCTGGGCTCCAGGTTGATGCTGGGGAGCCCAGGCGTGCTCTGTGGGCTGGACCAGTTGTCTCCCCAAGAACTGCAGGTGCTACGGTGTCTGAGCTTGTCCAGACACTGTGGGCTCTGTCTTGGAAAAAGCAGCTGTTCTAACACCCCAGGAATGTCTTCTTACCACAGGCGGGTATCATAGGCCTTCTCTTTGGAAGATTTCCCGGGAGGTGTCCAAGGCCAAGTTAAGATCCTCGCCTTCACCCCATGCCCTGAGCTCCCGTCGCTCCTAGGGCATGCCTGAGTTATGCTGACGACAGGGAACTGACGAGGGTGAGGCCCACAGGAGGGCCTGACCACCCAAGGCCCCAGGGCTTACAGAAGGGTTCTGGCCCCGGTATTGTGGCTGTCTCCTATGAGGGCCTGGTCATATTTTCAGGGCTTCTGAATGGTTTGGAGGAATTCATTGGCTGTGAGAAATCAAAGATGAGGTGAGTTTCCACCCAGGTCACCCTGGTGGGAGCAGGGATGGTCCGTACCAGGAGGTCACCCTGGTGGGAGCAGGGACCGTCCGTACCAGGAGCCTTGGGAAGAAAGCCATCCCCCAGCGTCCCTGCCCTGATGATCACTGTCCCGGACATCCACCCTCCTGCCTGTCTGGAACCCTCAGGTGACCCCCCCACCATCACAGCTGGTTTGGACCCTAGACCCAGGATCACTGCTTCCTGCCCCCCAAGCCAGCGCCTGACCTGCAGGTCCCTTCCTGCCTGTCTTCTTTGGCTTCTAGGTCCAGCCAACATCTGGTAGAATATGCACTGTGGGGCCACACGCCTGAAGGCTTGGGGCTCACTGAGTCGTAGCAACGTCTGCGGCTGTCTTCCTCCAAAACCAAGCCCAGCAGGAGAGTGTTGAATGAATGGAAACTTGCTCTGGGATGCATAGCGCAGATATCTGCTACAGGACACAGGCTGTGCTTGTAGTCTTGTCCCTGTGTCCTCATGAAGAGCCCAGGCCTGACCAGAGGAAGTGGTGGTGTAAGAAATGGCTCTGGGGTCTGAAGAAAAAGACCACACAATCCAAAGTATTTTGCCAAGGCAAAACGTTTTACTTCTGCAGAAGGATGTGTACCGCCTGTGCTTAAACAACGGAGTCCATGAGCTGGGGGAGGGTCCCCATTGAGTTGCTTTGTTTGTCTGTCTTTTATGTATATGAGTGTTATTCTTGCATGTATGTAAGTACGCCTGTGTCATGCAATGCCCACAGAGGCCAGAAAAGGGCATTAGATCCCCTGGAACTGAAGTTAAGGGACGATGTTACCTGCCGTGTGGGTGCTGGGAACTGAACCTGGGTCTTCTACAAGAGCAGTCAGGGCTGTTGACCACTGAGTCATCTCCAGCTGGGTTCTTATCCTTAATGCAAAGGGATCCTCTGCCTTGCTCTGAGTGGTCTGAGCCTAGCTGCACATTCTTACCCAGTTGGTAGTTTAAGGCAATGAAGTTGAGAAGCAGAATGCAGCTTTGAGCAGAGAGGGCAGCCTTGAGCACATATTTTGATTTTAAGACGCAATAACTCTGGAGGAATCTGAATGTCTACTAAGAGGCTTCTTTACTATTTTTTTTAATAGAGTTTTGTCTTATTTAACCTTTTGATGGAAAAAGACAGTATATTTGGTTTACATTTCCCATACTAGGGCCCTTCAGTTTCATAGATATCTGCTTAGATCACTTCTAATTTTCTAATTAAGTTAATTTCTGTTCAACAGGTCCAACCCTATAGATGAATGTTGTTATGTTGTTAGAATACAGCACAGGCTCAGGAAACCAGCCAACAGGAAACAATCTCTCAGAACCATCTTTATTAGGAGAGAGCCTCAGTGTGGGCGGGGCATGAGCAGGCTTGCAGTTGGAAGAGTAATTGAGAGAGATGAAAACACCATGCCAGGGACAGCAGGATGGGACCTTGAAGGAGGGGAAGAGGGGAGAGAGAGAGAGAGAGAGAGAGAGAGAGAGAGAGAGAGAGAGAGAGAGA
>VZQC01000676.1:0-17015 GCA_009823505.1 Rhizomys pruinosus | reverse complement strand
GAGGAAGAGAAAGACAGAGAGTGCTAGAGGGCCTGTGATGTGTAACATGTGTTACAACCACAATTCTGGGGTCAGGAGAGAACTCGGGCCCCTACGTCACAGCCAAAGCTTGACCTCACCCCTGCTGCTGGTTGGTTTTTTTGATGCTGCACATTTGGACTGAGAGGATCAGCTTACTCAGACTGCTTTGCGTAGACTGTTGATTTCACACAAACTAAAACATGGCCTCTATCTTAGACATAAAAGTCTGTATATCACCAAACATTTCTAGAAGTTTGGGAAGTAAACCATTAGGTGCAAAAGTCATGGGCCAGCTCCAGCTCAGGACAGGTCTTTCTTTGGGGCAGATCACAGTGGGAGCTTCTCCACTCACCCTTTACATAGCCAAATCCATTCTCCATCCTTCTCCATGGGGAAGCTGGCCCCCTCCGGGTCCTGTGAGGACCACAGTGCCCAGGCACACAGACCACCAGAGCCTCTCCCTGCCAGGCTGTCCTCTTCCCCCAGCTGCAGGAGGCCGCTGCAAGACAAGCCATGCCGTAGAGTAGCATCAGAGGACGGGATGGCCTGCCTCCATCCACCACATGGGATTCTGTGACCTCACGTCCCTGTGCATGGTGTAGGGGGACAGTCCTCTGCTCTGCCTCCAGATGGGGGTCAAGGAGTGTCTTCCTGCTCCAGCCCACCCCACCCCCTGCATCCACCACCAGGACCCTTCCCCTTGCTCTGCAGCTAGAGTCAGCCTCTCCCTCCTTGGATATCTGTCTGGGAAGTGGTACACCCTCAGCCTCCCTCTGACTGGCTAGGAACTGGTGGAGAGACTTCTACTAGACAGCACAGGGTAGCCTAGAACTGGGTCTACAAGGAGGTGGCCTGGAGACCAGGGTCAGAAGCCTACATATTCTGGGAGCTCTAGATGGACCGATTCCTGAGCATCTCACAGGAGAGTTCTGAAAGTCAAGTGTCTGTTGGGGCTCTAGTTCAAGCCAAATAAGATTTGATGTCTTGGCCATCCACTTACTCCATTTAGGATCTCTGATAACAATGAAGATGATAATGAATGAGTCCGCGTTTTCAAATTCTGAACTTGGTGTTACCTTTCTTATGTTTCCTGCAAGGAGTGAGTCTGTGAAATGCTATAGTAACCCCGGCAGGGTGCCTGATATTGATGAGCTGTCTAATTCTGTTGTATACATGAGGTTTATCATCTCTAGTCTAACACAGGAGTGAAGTAATTTTCTTCTCATTTCTCTGATGAGATTTTTATTATTCAGAATTACAACACAGAAATCGGGATGTTTGTTTTGAATAGATGCAAATTCTTCTTCCTGAATTCATTTAGAATGTTCCATAATGCATTTTAGATTCTAATTTGAAAGGTAATTTCTATGCCAACAAGTATCCTGCAGAGACAGCCAAATTGACTATCGACATCAAAAGAAAAAAAACATACATCTTTGTAAGTTAAAAACATGAGAATGATAAACTTGTCATTGTTTTGTTTTTTCAGAAAGTAGTGCTTGTAATTTTTAGAAGATAAGCTTCATCCTTGTGTGCTGAATCTTGAAATCATCAGAAAAACACAAAGAAAGAAATTCTTTCTAATGTTACTAACCATAGGTACAGGTAGCTTTTTTTGTGGTAGGGAAGGGATGTTTGTGTGTTTGTTTGTTTGTTTGTTTGTTTGAAACAAGTTCTCACTATGTATTCCTGACTGGCCTAAAACTCACTATATAGACCAGACTAGCCTTGAACTCATGAAGATCCACCTGTTTCTGCCTCCCACTTGCTGGGACTAAAGGCATGTGCCACTTTGCCCAGCTTCAAATACTGATAATCTCCTTCCTGTTTGTCTTCTGTGGTAAACATGTGCAGAATTGCTACACATGAATGTATCACATGTCAGAAGCTTCCCTCCAGAACCGAAGTTTTAGATTGGTTCAAATGTCATAATAGAAAGTGACACATTTCCTTCTGGTGGGCACACGGTGGCATCACCTTATGATTTCAGCTTATATTTCCCAGATGTTTGATAAAATAGCCATCGCTCTGGATCATTCCGATATCCTTTATAAAACATCTGCTTAAATTTTTTGCTATTTTTCTACTATGCCATTTTCCATCTTATTGAATAGCATGAGTTCTTTATATATTGTAGAATAATTCAAGTTAGTTATTTATGTTGATTGTGCCCTATAAAGTTGTTGTGAACACTGAATCAGTTAGTGCTAAACTGTGCCCCTAGGGAAAATACAGTGTGAAATCCCTGTGAGCCTAGAGTTACAAAGTTTTCATCAACCAAAATGCTATTTGCGTTATACAGCTCATTTCCCATCTTTTATTTTTTGTTTGTTTGTGAGTTTTTTGGTCTTTTTTGAGACAGGGTCTCCCTTTAGACCCAGCTAGCCTGGAGCTCGCTATGTAGACCAGGCTGGCCTTGAACTCACAGAAATCCGCCTGCCTCTGCCTCCTGAGTGCTGGGATTAAAGGCGTGCACCACCATGCTCACTTCCCATCTTTTAAACCAAGCCTACCTTCTGACTTTTATTTATTTATTTATTTATTTTTTGGTCTTTTTGAGACAGAGTCTCCCTGTAGCCCCAGCTGTCCTGGAACTCGCTCTGTAGACCAGGCTGGCCTTGAACTCACAGAGATCCGCCTGCCTCTGTCTCCCAAGTGCTAGGATTAAAGGCGTGTGCCACCATGCCCAGCTCTTCTGACTTTTAAAACTGACTTCTCTGCATAATCTTTTTTATTTTTAATTTTTTACTCATATTTTTATTTATTTTTATTTTATGAGTGTTATGCCTGCATGTAAGTGCACCCATGTCCTGCAATGCCCACAGAGGACAGAAAAGGGCATCAGATCCCCTGAAACTGGAGTTATGCAGGTTATTAGCCACCATGTAGGTGCTGGGATTTGAACCTGGGTCTTCTGCAAGTACAACCAGTGCTCTTAACCACTGAGCCAGCCCTCTAGCCCCTGAGCCATCTCTCCAGCCCCTGTTGCTCAAATGCTCTTGATTGTGGGGCCATTCTATTCCCTAGAACATGGTTCCACACTTGAAGGAAACTCTCTCTCTCTCTCTCTCTCTCTCTCTCTCTCTCTCTCTCCATATATATATGTATATATACATATATACATAGGTAGGAACTCAGGGCAGGAACCTGGAGGCAGGAGCTGAAGCACAGGCCGTGGAGGAATTCTGTTCACTGGCTTGCTCCCCTGGCTCATACCCAGCCTACCTTCTTATACTGTACACAACCACCTGCCCAGAGTGGCACTACTCATTGTGGGCTGGGCCCTCCCACACTGCTCAACCATCAAGACAATACTCCACAGATGTAGCCACAGGCCAATCCAATGGAGCCAATTCCCCAACTGAGGCTCCCTCAACCCAGGTGGGTCAAGTTGACACTAAAGCTATCCATCACAATGTACATATACATATATATATATTTTTTTATAAAATATATATATATATTATTATAAAATATATATATATATATATTTTTTTTTTTAGGACGCTTCTATGGTAGGCTTCGACAGGCCCTTTTTGTTAGTCCCTCCCTGTATTGTCTCCTCTAAGAGAACCCCATTCTTCCCATCCTTCACCCCATTTAACCCTTCTGGTTCACCATTTCCCTTTCCCCCTTTATATCACAGTCTTCCATCTTCCCTCCCTTGAAAGCAATACCCTATGTCCCTTTACTAATTTTCTGACCTCCACGGACATTTCAAATGAAACACACATGACATGTCTAAATATTGTTTCAATAGCCACAAATGAGAGAAAATGTGTGTTTTTTTTCTTTCTGGGTTTGAGTAGGCTCACTCAGAACAATGGTTTTCTGCTCATAGTACAAATTTCACAGAATCACTATGTCTATCAAATATTTCTGAATATTTCTTTATGCAAATGTACTATATGTACATTATCCATTTATCTGCATGTGGGGCTCTAGGCTGTTTCCACTTTCTAGCTATTGTGCACATGGCATAATGAACATGGATGAGCAAGGTCTTAACACTGGGACACAGAATCCTCTGGATATATGCCCAAAAGCAGTATGGCTGAATCACGTAGTAGATGTATTTCTAGCATTTGAGGAGACTCCGCACTGCTTCCCATGGTGGCTGCACCAGCCCGCAGTCCTGTCAGCGGTGAATAAGTGTCCACTTTCCCCACATCCTCATCAGCATGTGTCATTGTTTGCTTGTTTATTTGATCTTAGTCATTCTGACCAGGGTAAGAGGATATCTTGAAGTCATTTTAATTTCCATTTCTCTGCAGACTAAATTTGAACATTTTAAAAAGTATTTCTCAGCTATTTGCATTTCATATTCTGAGAACACTCTGTTTAGTTCCTTGCCCCAATTTTTTATTGAATTTTTGTGAATTTTATATAATACATCTTGATCATATTTAGACTCCCCTATCTACATCTTGATCATATTTAGACTCCCCTATCTACATCTTGATCATATTTAAACTCTCTCCCCTATCTGCACTCCTCTTGTAGCACCCCCCCACCAGATTTCATGCATTATGTCATATATGTTAATGCTTATCAAGCCAAATTTGTGTCCCCAAATATCACTGGAGCCTGGTCAGCCTATCTAGCATCACTCCCTTAAAGAAAGCCAACTCTCCCTCTCCACAGTCATTGGTGGTCGATAGTTCCTCAGTTAAGGTTAGCTTGCCCCAGTTTTTAACTGCGTTGTTTGTTTTCCTGATGTTTAACAGGCTCCTTCTATATTCTGGATTCTAAACCTCTATCAGCTGTATAACTGGGAGACATTTTTCGGTTGCACAGGCTATCTCTTCACTCAAATCACCATCTCCTTTGTTGTACAGATGCTTTCTCGTTTCTTTTGTCAATTGTTGGTCTTCACTAAGCCTATGCTACCGGGAAGCTTTTCAGAAAGCCCTTTCCTCTGTCTGTGAGTTCACAAGTACTCCCTGCTTCCTCCTCTGTCAGATGCAATGTATTGGGTATTATGCCGAGGTCCTCTACCCATTTCAGGTTAACTTTTGTACATCATGAGAGATAGGGATCTATTTTGTTTAGTCTGTGTCTCTGTACTGGGGGATTAAGAGCATTAATATTGGGCTGGAGAGATGGCCTAGCGGTTGAGAGCGCCGACCGCTCTTGCAAAGGACCTGGGTTCTATCCCCAGCCCCCATATAGCAGCTGAGAACCATCTGAAATTCCAATTCCAGGAGAACTCCAGTTCCAGGGGAATCCGACACCCTCTTCTGACCTCCACAGCATTGCACGACACGGGTGCACAGACCTGCATGCATACAGTACATTCATACACATACAGAAATAAAAAAATTAAAATTAAAATTAAAAATTAAAAAAGAGCATTAATATTAAGAGTCACTACTGAAATATACATTCATCCCTGTTATTTTGCTGTAGTGGCATTGTTTTCTTAGATCTCTTTTGAGGAACTGTTCTGAGATTGTTCATTCTCTGTGTTCTCTAGACTATGTTTAACCTCTTCAGACCAAAATACTCCTCCCAATATTCTCCGTAGAGCCAGATTAAAGATCCTAAAAGTTCTTTAAATCTATTTTTACCATGGAAATGTTTTCTTTCTCCTTCAATTACCACTAATAATTTTGCTGGGTATAGTTTTCTGGGCTGGGATCTATGGTTGGAGAACATCACTCTAGCCCCTCCTAGCTTTCAAATTCTCCATGGAAAAGTCAAATGTTATTTTGATGGCCCTGACGTTAGACGTGATGTGGTAATTTCCTCATGCGAATTTCAATACCATCTCTTTGTACATTTAGTGTTTGCTTCCTGTGCTGTGTGCTCTGGGGAGGTTCTTTGCTGTTCCTGTCTGTTAGGTGTTCTGATCCCTCTTGAACCTTGACCTGCTTAGATCTGGAAACTTCCTTCTATGATTTTGTTGAAAACATTTTCTTTGCCTTTGATTTCTTCTCTTTCTTTTATTCCTATTATTCATAGATTTTATCTTTTTTGAGTGTCCCAGAGTTCCTGCATGTTCTGTTCCTGGGTTTTTTTAGATTTAACATTTTCATTGACTGAGTGATCAGATTCTTCTCTATTACCTTCAAGGCTTGGCATTTTCTCTTCTACCTGATCCATTCTCTTGCTGATATTTTCCACTGTTTTATTTCACTGATTTTTCTCATTTCAAGTTTTATTTCACTTTGGCTTTTCTTCATTAATTATAGCTACTAAATTATATTTTCATATCTTAGATTCTTTTTGTTGTTTTGCTTCAACTGTTGGAGTTTTCTTGGTCTTGGTTTGAGAATTCATGTATATTCTTTTTGAGTTCCTTGAACTTACTTATAATTGCTATTTTTAGATCAGTGTCTTTTCTATCCCCTGGGTCACTTTTCTCAGAGAACATCATAATGGGAGTAATAATTTCTGGAGGAGACATATTGCCTTGGTTATTTGTGTTGTTAGCGTGTTTGAACTTAGACTTAGAGATCTGGAGTTCAGCTGTCGGTGGTGTTTCTTGATATGGATATCGGGTCTCACTTCTGTTTTCTGTTGAGAAGGTGTTTGGATCTTTGCTGTTACCCCAACTTGTCAGGTTGTGGACCAGATGGATGGTGCTTGGGGTTCAGTCTTGGGGCATCTCTATATTTATTTATGATGCATATTGACCCCCAAAACAGCAACTTTTGAGCCCAAGAGCAAGCCTTCTAAGTAGGGTTAGAAGATTCCCGACACCTATCTTCAGAAGTCTGTGGAGTGATCATTGGGTCACGCAGGTTGTCCTTGGGCAGCAGAAGGTTCAGTCATGGCAGGAAGGAGTAGTGCTCCCTGGAGACTGGGTGCAGGATACCCCACCATTCCCAAGTGGAGGTAGATGGGGGGGATGGAATGGGGGAATCCTATCTGGGAATGGGATTGCAGGATACCATGCAGTCCCTAGATTGCACGGTGGGTGGGCTGGCCTTGGGAGTCTCTACTTGGGGTTGGAGTCACAGGACACCACTGGGTTCCCAGCCAGTGTGGTATGTGGGATGGCTGGTGCGGAGCAAGTGGGCAGAGAGGTTCTAGCAGAGCCTACGTAGGATTAGGATTGTAAAACACCATGAGGTCTCAGTAGAATGTAGGTGGAGTGGCTGGTGGGGGACAGGCAGACAGGCAGGTTCTGGAAGTGCCTGCCTCAGGTTGGAGTTGCAAGATGTCATGTGGTCCCCAGGCAGTAAAGTAGTTGGGGGGGGTGCTGAAGGCAGGCAGGTAGGCAGGTTCTGGCACCTTTTTCTTATATAACAATTAACAGGTATTTTTAAATTATTCTGAATCTTCCTGACCTGCGATCTGTGCTTCACCTGCAAGTTTATTTCTTTTTTTTTTTTTTAATGCAAGCCCACCAGCAATAGCTGGATTGGGTTTGAGGCTTCCTGACTGTAGAACAGTAGTTATAAATTTCTTTGGCTTCCAGCCCCACAGTAATCCTGTTGGATGCACTTTTTTAAAAAAAGCATTTTAATTATACAGATTTATAGGGTACAATGCAGTATTTCAAGGCACATGTGATATCTATGTCAAATCAAGATAATTAACACTTCCATCTCCTTATCTCTGTCATGCTTGGTGCCTTTGCACCCCCTCCTCTGGTAATCCACAGCCATGTCACTGTGCTGCAGAGCAGTAGAGCTTATTTGATTCTAGCTGTGTATGGTGTCCATTATCCAAACTCCTGCCTCCCCCTCTCAGAATAAATTTATAAAGTGGGCAGAATCTGGACTAATGAATTTTTCTTTTTTTGAACCTCACAATAAAAAAGCTAATGCAAGTTTACAGAACCATATGTTCTTATGATCTGGGCACCTGACAGGGATTCCTCAGAACCCAGTGTGCAGCTTTGCCCAAAGAGAGTGAATGGACATGGTATGTTTGAGCCTTACCATATCAAAGCACACCGAAAGGAGGTGCTCCTTCACTGACAATAACAAACAGTGAGAGCTGCTTGACCTTGTATGTTTGAGGTGCTTTAGGCCTCGGGGTGAAAGGGTGAGGTTGTCTGATAAGGGTGGGTCCAAGTTTGTAGTTCCCCCAAATTGATGCTGGAGGAATGATTTTGAGTAAAAGTATTGGTGAGACCCGACTCCACACCACAGTTCTAAGGGACACCCAGGGCACAGAGGACCTCTAAGTTGGGGCCCACTCTTAAGGAATGTGGGAAGGCCTTTAGTCATGGCTCACAGATCACCCTACATCAGAGAATCCATACTGGTGAGAAGCTTTATGAATGCAAAGAACGCAGAAAGGCCTTCACGCAGAGCTCACATCTTTTTCGACATCAGTGAATTCAGACCGGTGAAAAACCACAGCAATGTAAGGAATGTGGCAAGGCCTTTTCTCCTGGTTCACAGTTAACATCAGAGAATTCATATTAATGACAAACCTGTTGACTGTATGGAACATGCAATAGATTTTAGCCATCATTCACAGATTTTTATCTGAATTTCTGCTTCTTTGCAATTAACACAGCTTTCGGGAAGTCTTTTATCACTAGGACTGTTCTAGTCTGTCTTCCATTGCTGTGACAAAACACTCTGACCGACACCAACTTGGGGAGGAAAGGGTTTATTCAGCTTACATCTCCTGGGTCACAGTTCATCACTCAGGGAGCCCAAGGCAGGAACTCAGGGCAGGAACCTGGAGGCAGGAGCTGAAGCACAGGCCATGAGGAACACTTCTTACTGGCTTGCTCCCTTGGCCCATGCCCAGCCTGTCCTCTTATATGGTACACAACAACCTGCCCAGGGTGGCACCACTCATTGTGGGCTGGACCCTCCCACACTGCTGGACAATCAAGACAATACACCACAGATGTGGCCACAGGCCAATCCAATGGAGCCAATTCCCCAATTGAGGCTCCCTCAACCCAGGTGTGTCAAGTTGACACTAAAGCTATCCAGCACAATTAACCCCTTGTCAACTTGACACACAAAACACATCACTATTAAACCACCACCTTTCCAGTTCTTATCCCCAAAGTATGATGTTAACATTAATCACAACCTAAGACAGTACAACCTTAAAAGCCCCACAGTCCTTAAAATGTCCAAACACTTAAAAGTTCACAGTCTGTTAAAAGTCTCTTAACTGTGGGCTGCTGTAAAATCCAAAACAAGTACTGTCTTATTTCAAAGGGAAGAATCAGGCACTCTCAAACAAAACCTAAGTCCAGCAAAGTAGCTCAAGGCTGGACACCTGGGATTCACTCACGATCTTCTGGGCTCCAAAGGGTCTCGGCAGCTCCCCCTCTCCGACTCTGCCGTCCGTGGCACACTCATCTCGCAGGCCCAGGCCGACTCCATTCTACACCTACCGCTGCTCTTGGTGGTCGTCCCAGGGTACCGGCATCTCCAAAAAGCTGGGGTCGCTACTGAAACTGAGGCAGCACCTTCACCAATGGTCTCTTCTGACCTCTCCTGGTGCAAAGCCTCAGCTTCTCTCCATGACCCCTGCAATCCTGGGGTCTTCACAGCAACCGAGGTGCACTTCCACCAATGGTCTTTCCTGACCTCTCACAGTGCCAAGCCTCGGCTGCTCTCTGTGACCCCCTCAAATTTCAACACCGGAACCATATAGGAGACTCTTACACGTTACCAAGTCCGGCTTCTGGCTCGAGATGGAGGCTCAGGCCCTTTCTGGGTCACAGCTTCTGTGTGCTGACCTTGAAGATATTCTCCCCAGAAGATTTCACCTCAGTGATGCTGGTCTCTTGTTACTTACAGCTGATTTTTCAGCCCCAGCTAACCAGCATCAATTGCCCCAGTACCACAAAAGTTTCACTTCAGGTTCTGGTCTCTTGTTACTTACAGCTGATTCTCCACAGCCCCAGCTGACCAGAACCCACAGATTACACAGTCCTGATGATCTCTGCTCTCCTTTGAAACTAGAAACTTCACAAGCCAGGCCTCCATCTTCTACAACTCCTTCAGCAAAACTGCTCCAAGCTCCACAGCAACAATCTTTAGGCATTCAATGATCTTCCCAGCCCAAAGTTCCAAACGCCTCCACAATCCTTCCCCAAAACACCAAGGTCAGGTCTGTCACAGCAATACCCCACTCGTCTGGTACCAATTTCTGTTCTAGTTTGTCTTCCATTGCTGTGACAAAACACTCTGACTGACACCAACTTGGGGAGGAAAGGGTTTATTCAGCTTACATCTCCTGGGTCACAGTTCATCACTCAGGGAGCCCAAGGCAGGAACTCAGGGCAGGAACCTGGAAGCAGGAGCTGAAGCACAGGCCATGGAGGAATGCTGCTTACTGGCTTGCTCGCTCCTGGCCCATGCTCAGCCTGTGCTCTTATACGGTACACAACCACCTGCCCAGGGCAGCACTACTCATTGTGGGCTGGGCCCTCCCACACTGCTCGACAATCAAGACAATACTCCACAGAGGTGGCCACAGGCCAATCCAATGGAGCCAATTCCCCAACTGAGGCTCCCTAAACCCAAGTGTGTTAAGTTGACACTAAAGCTATCCAGCACAAGGACCATATTACATTTTAGCAAATCAAATATAGTAATAATTCTGTTAATGTAGTAAATATAGAAAGGTCTCTGGTCATAGAAAATGCCTCTGTTGACATTACCATGGTCCTACCAGGTGGTTTCCTTTGTGCCATTTATCATAAGAAACATTTGTTTTGGTTTAATCATGTGATTAGATCTAAGAACACTGGGGTTTTTGTAAGATTCCTAGAAATATGTGGTCAGGTGTAAAAGCACTTAGAACAGTGCCTTGGACATTGCATATCACAAACATTAGGCACAATGTTCATTACTGTTGTAGAGGATCTGCATGCAAGGACACAAGATTAGAGTTAACTTTAATAGAAATATCCTACTAACATTTGTTCCAAGTTATTGGTTGGGAAGCATTGTGTACTGTCATGAATGTAAGAAAGCTTTCATTTTAATCTCATCCAATTATTGTAAAATGAAATTTATACTATAAAGAATTATGGTGGTCTTAATCAATGAGCACCACTGTCGCAGAATTTGAGAAAGATGTGATTTGTCACAAAGTCCTGAAATTTACATGTTTCACCATCTCTGACTTCAAGAATATTAGAAATGATTAAATAGTCAAAACAGAACTGCAAAATTTTTAAAAACTTGAATATGTAACTTTCAAAATAAACTAAAAATAAAAAGACTATCTTGCAATTAAAAAAAAAAAAACTAAGGCGTTAGCCTGGTATGGTGGCACATGCCTTTAATCCAGCACTCAGGAGGCAGAGTCAGGCAGATCTCTGTGAGTTCAAGGCCAGCCTGGTCTACATAGTGAGCTCTAGGCCAGCTACAACTAAAGGGAGACCTTGTCTCAAAAAGACCCCCCCAAAAAAATCCTAAAGAGTATTAAATGCACAAAGAGTCAATAAAAAAGAGGCTGTTTTATTCAGGCATAACTGTAATGTGGCACATTAACTCTGATGCTACCGCTAGTCTTCACCCTTTCTGGCCTCTGGTAGTCACCTTTAACAGCCCAGTCATTTGGAGCAAAATAAATGGAACTGGAAGACTTTAGGTTAAGTAGAAAAAGCCAAAGAAAGAAAGTTCTGAATATTCCCTCTCATGTAGATTTTTTTAAGTCAGCGTGTGTGTGTGTGTGTGTGTGTGTGTGTGTGTGTCTTGGAGGTTGTGTGTAGACATTACTCAGTGGTTAACAGCATTGGATGCTCTTCCAGAGGACCTGGGTTTCATTCCCAGCACCCAAATGGCAGATAAAAACCATCCATAGCTCCAGTTCTGGGGAATCCAGTGCTCTCTTCTAGCTTCTGCAGGCATTGCATGACACAGGTGCACCTACATACATGAAATCAAGACACACATGAAAAAATAAAATTAATGCCAGGCTGGTGGTACACACCTTTAATCCCAGCATATACATGCATAATTAAACAAACAAACAAACAAACAAAGACGCCCTTAATCCCAGCACTTGGGAGACAGAGGCAGGCAGATCTCTGTGAGATTGAGGCCAGCCTTGTCCACATAACTAGTTCCAGCCCAGCTGGGGCTGCAGGAGATCTTATCTAAAAATAATTAATTTAACTTAATTAAAATAAAAACAGGAGATATCAATTGGAATGTATAATGATGATCGAGCTTATTGAAATTGTTGTCATGGGATGAATCCAAGTTCAGCATTATTCTATTCTAGTCTTTTCTCTGGCTTCATCAAACACATTCTAGAATCGTTCAACATTTTGCAGCCCAGCTCCGTATACACCATTCTCTTGCTCTCTTTATGGAGCTGCATCATGACTCTTACTATAATGGAGTTTCTCTAACATTTGCATATTCTCTAAAAGGCATGTAACAGCTTCCTTGCTCTGATACTAGACAGCACTTCAGCCTTACCTTTAGAGAACCATCTCATCTGTTTAATTTTTGTAGTAATGGAAATTGAACCTAGGGCCTCATACATGATAGGCAAGCACTCTAGTGCAGTTATAACCCCAGGCTGAGGGCTGTTTAAAATGGTAAAATAAAAAAATTTAAAAGTAGATCATAGAGAGGGTACCTGGTTATTATATGACAGAGAGATAGAGCGACTCTTTGACCTCAGCTGGGAATGCACACATGAAGTGACTCACATTTTGTACCACTCTGCTGCACACATCTCCAGTAACCACGAGGGAACCACAAGTATCGATTTGTGGGCTACAAATACATCTTGTACAGAAGACAAATTCACAAGTATAAAATCTGCAAATGAGGATATTTATATTGTGAAAGTCTCATCCCTCCCTCTTCAGATCGTCTGATTTATTCCTTAATAGTGTCTTTTATGAAACATGAGTTTTTAATTTTAATGTGGCTAAATTTAAATTTATTGTTATTTTAAATGGCTAGAGATTATGACTCCCTGCTCAGTGGCCATTGCTTTCTGCTTACTTTTTTATTGAAGCTTTGTGCTTTTCATACAACATTTCAAATCAAATCTAGACCTATTCCCCATTCCTTGTCCCCCCAACCCCACCAGAGCTCATGCATTCTGCCAAACATGTTTTTCATCTTTTTCTCAGTCTCTTTTAAAATTTTCAATGTAGAAGTTTACTGTTTTGAGCACAAGTTCACCATTTCAGTCAGTTCTTTGACCCAGTCTTTTTTTTGTTATTGTTGTTGCTCCTTTCAATTTGCATCACTCCAAAATATGCATATATGCATGCCACATATATCTTTTAGCATCTTCAGCTTATTATTTCTTTTTTTTTAATTAGGCTGAAAGATGTCATGTTTGAAGGCTCTTCCTTGGCAAGCCCAAACAACCATCAGTCCTGCCCTTTTGTTCCACACTGGGGATTTCCCTTCCCATGGTCACCAAATGATGTCCAGTAAGCTGTCTTGATCTTCCTGTACTGGTCTCCATGATACAGCCTGGGTAGTCCAACAATGGCAGTCTATACTCTGAAGAGGCTGAAACCCCAGTAGTAGCTCAGTCCATAAGCTGAATGTCTGAGCAGTCCCCATCTGGCACTGAAGGTTTAGAGGATTCTTAGAGAGACATGAGCCTTCAGTCCATATTGGAAGGTTGAAAAGCTGTGTCTCATGTATTTGAAGGATGGCAAAAGCAGTGGCAGCCTCAGGGTAGCTGTACTTGCCAGTAAGACAGGCAAAACAACTGTGCTCTTTTTCTTTTTCTTTTTTTTTTTACTTTTTGTCTTTTTACTAAGAACTCAAGTTTTATACCTGAAGTACAATTTCTCAGGACTTACTATTTATTTATTTATTTCTGGTTATACTTTCCTTCTGAATGTTTAAGGCCACACTGTTAGCTCAGATTAACCAAGGTTTTTGTTTTCTCAAGGTCAGTTGAAGATCTGGTCCTCAGGGTCACTTGGGGTTTTTTTGGGGGGGAGCCCCAGGCTCTGTTTGGCTTTTCATTTACCGGTTCCATCCATTCAAGGACAAAATCAGGTCTTGCTAGACCAGGCTTCCCTTTTTTTTTTTTTTCAGGCTTCCCTTTTTGACGCATGCATAGTCCCAAGGGACTTAGTTGTATACACCATTTCTTAATCAAGATTATACCCCTTCCTTGTCCCCCTCCCTGCCAGAGTTCATGCATTCTGCCATACATGTCTTGCATCTTTTTCTCAGTCTTTTTAAAAATTTTTCAATGCAGAAGTCTACTGTTTGGGGCAGAAATTTACTGTTTGAGTCAGTTCTTTGACCCAGTCTTTTGTTGTTGTTGTTGTTCCTTCCTATTTGTATCGCTCCAAAATATGTATATATATACACACACACCACATATACCAAAATTATGACATCTGAAAATAAACGATAGGTTAATTCCAAAACATGCTTAGGAATCCACAATTTGACAGTAGTATGCAGGTAAACAAAAAATAATACTTTACGTTCCTACATTACATAGCAAGTTGATGAGTAACATCACAGCCTGGAGGCTTCATCCCCACTGGCTAGGTTGTGTTGTGTTGAAAGGTGCTGTTCATGCTATTGGAAGAGAAGGTAATCAAAAGTATTACCCAGTTGTGAACTTTGCAAGCTACAATGATGATGTGCCTGGAAAGTTATGTCCACTGGTTGCAAGAGCGGCATGAATGTTACTGGAATAACCATACACCTTCTAGTTGGACCTAAAGCCATTCCACAATACAGAACTCATACCTGGTACCGTTAACTGGGCCAAAATGCCTGGCTAGAGAGATAAGCTCTAGGAGAAAGCGGACTACTAAGATTCTGTTAAATGGATGTAGTAATAAACTAGCCCTTAAATTCTTATCTTTATGCCCACAGATAAGCCTATCTCTCAACCGTCATCTGAGAAGCTTCTTTTTACAGACGACAGCCAGCCAGATCCCAACTCCATCCCGGAACCAGCCAGGATGCCCACAGAGATCGTGGCCCTCTTGAACTCTGAGGACAACCCGTCCCTCCCTAAGAGGATCTGGCCCAGAGGATTCTGCCCCTTTGAGCTGCCTGCTCCCCCTGTCACAGAGCCAGGAACTAAGAAGCTCCAAAGTCAAAGGTGGAAGGAGTCTCCTGAGGAAGAGCCAGTCAGAAAGAAGAGAAGCAGGCCCATGGTCAAATACCTGGACCCTGACCCAGATCCCCCATCCCCTGGTTCCAGGGAAACAGAGTCCATTGTGGTGGGAAGCATGGTGGCCAGGGCTGGAACAGCAAGCTGAGGGTCACATCTTGCAATGAGCACAGGAAGCAGAGAGAGCAAGAGGCTGGAGACCGCAAGGCTTGTTAAACTCACTAAGCCCGCCCCCAATGACTACTTCCTCCAGCACGCCCACGCCTTCTAAAACCTCCAAGAACAGTGCCACCAACTGGAGACAAAATGTCTGAATACTTAAAGCCTATGGGGGACATTCTCATTCAAACCACCACAGACACCATACGTCGTTTGTTTTTCTGGGGGCTGTGTTACTTCATTTAGCATAATGGCTTCTAGTTCCATCCATTCACCTGCAAATTTCATGATGTTATCTTTCTTTTTTAATTTTATTTATTTCTGTATGTGTATGAATGTACTGTCTGCATGCAGGTCTGTGCACCTGTGTTGTGCAATGCTGCGGAGGTCAGAAGAGGGTCCCCTGGAACTGGAGTTCTCCTGGAATTGGAGTTTCAGATGGTTCTCGGCCACCATGTGGGTGCTGGGGATTGAACCCAGGTCCTCTGTAAGAGCGGTCGGCGCTCTTAACTACTAGGCCATCTCTCCAGCCCCGATGTCATCTTTCTTTACTGCTGCATAAAACTCCATTGTGCAGATGTACCACATTTTCTTTATCCACTTGTCAGTTGAGGGAGACTTGAGTTGCTTCCAGCTCTTCGCTATTGTGAAAAGAGATGCAATGAACATGGCTGTGCACATATCTCTGCAATAGGATGAATCTTTGGGGTATAGATCTAGGAATGGTATGAATGGGTCAGGTGGTAGGTTCATTTTGAATCTTTTAAGAGTTCTCCACACTGCTTTCCATAGAGGTTACACAAGTTTGCATTCCCACCAGTTTGCAAACCTCTCCAGCATTTGGTATCATTTGTTTTCTTGATCATAGCCAGTCTTTCTGGGAGAGGAAATCTTAAAGAGGTTTTAATTTGCATTTCCTTAATTATTAGAGATGTTGAACACTTTTAAAGATGTTCTCAGCCATCTTTACTTCTTCATTTGTGAAGTCTCTGTTCTTTACTCCATCTTTTGATTGGGTCATTTGTTTTCTTGCTCCTTTGTTTTTTGAGTAGTTTATATACTCTGGATGTTAATCCTCTGTCAGATGTATCACTGGTAAAGGTTTCCTCCCACTCTGTGGGTTTTCTTTTCGCTTTTTTATTGTTTCTTTTGCTGTACAGAAGCTTTTGAGTTTAATGAAGTCCCACTTGTTGATTGTGAACCATATTTCCTGTGCAGCTACTGTCTGATTTAGAAAGTCTTTTCCTACACCTATGTCTTGTAGGTTACTGCCAACATTTTCTTCTATCATTTTTCAGAGTTGCAGGTTTCACATTGAGGTCTTTGAACCATTTGGAGTTTATTTTTGTACAGGGTGAAAGGTAGGGGTTTAGTTTTATTCTTCTACAAGTGGTGATCCAGTTTTGCCAACACCACTTGCTGAAGATGCTGTCTTTCTGCCATTCAGTCTTCTTGGCCCCCTTGTCAAATATGAGGTGGCTGAAATTGTATGAGTTCAAGTCTGGATCTTTAATTTTGTTCCATTTATCTATGGGTCTGTTTTTGTGCCAAAACCAGGCTGTTTTATGACTATAGCTGTATATTATAGTTTAAAGTCTCCTATAGTAATCCCCCCTGAATTGCTATTTTTGGCTATCTGGGGTCTTTTGTTTTTCCATATGAATTTTAGGATTTTTTTTTTCTAAAGCTGTGAAGAAACTCATGGGAACTTTCATTGGGATTGCGTTGAATATGTATATTACTTTGGGTAACATGGTCATTTTTACTATATTAATTCTTCCAATCCATGAGCATGGGGGGGGTTCCTTCCATCTTCTGGT
>VZQC01000671.1:88487-107228 GCA_009823505.1 Rhizomys pruinosus | reverse complement strand
AAAAAAAAAAAAAAAAAAAAAAAAAAGACTTGTGTGTAACTGAACATTTAATTTATTTTAAGTGAGAATTCTCTGCAGATAACTAAAGATGGATTTTTATAAGAGACTGTCTTTGCTTGCTTTGTAAACTATAATTTCTTCAAATGGCTTTTGTTCACTTGAAGTACTCACTAACATAGATATTTAAGTTTAAAATAGTTGTCCCCAGGAATCCCTGAAAACTAATACTGTTTCATTGCATTCCATTTTTCTTAAAATTAATATTTTGGCTGTCTATAAATTAACTTCTAGCAATCTAAAATGGAAACATTTATTTTTTAATTTAAATTTCTTCCAACAAGAGGTGTTTCTGAAATAAAAGAATGTGTAATTATTTAGCTCCTGAATGACAGATGATAATGGGGACATAGACAGATCTTTCATATAGTCTCTTCTAAAATTAATGTTGCTATGATTACTAATTTAGCATTCCCTATTCCCTCCATCTTCCTCCTCTCCCTCCCTAACTACCTACCTTTCTTTCTTCCTTCTGCCTTTTCTTTCATTCTTTGTCTTTCAAATAAAGAAGATTCTACTGTAGTAATTCTTACTCTTTAGGAAGACAAATGGACAAACAATATTTATATCCTTTCTCAGCTGCAGGATTTCTCTTCATCTCCTTCTTATCAGATGAATTAGAATTTGCAACTTATCAAAAGAAATATGAGATAGCTATGTTTTTAAGAGATCTACCAGTGTATTGGACTGTCTGTCCATAGACTTTTTTCTGTCATGTATAGTCCAGAGGTAGGAAGCTCGGGGCTATACCATGGCCACATGTTATCAGTGGCACAGCAGGGAATCCCCCCTTTGTTCCATTTCTTGATGATTTTTTTTCTGAGTCCACAATGAATGCAGGTGAATTTTATTCATAAGATACCCACCAGAGCCTAATATGAAAAGAAATCTTCAAGTCAAAATCAGTGTTCTTCCAGGATGTGTTCAGGAAAGGGTAGGAATTGACTAAGGACAGTGCAGTGTGTCAAAAAATAAAAAATTGTGACTGTTGAGTCTTGAATACATTCACTTCATTATTCCTACATAGATCCTCAGAATCCCATTTCCTGGATCTATTTTTAAACCTTATCCCTGAATCTTGGAGTTCATTCATATTGCTACAATTCAAAAGGAGTTATTTTGGGTACAATGTGTCACTCTGGAACCCAGGCTAGCCTTGAACTCAGAATCCTCCTGACATTTACCTTTCCACCGCTAGGATTTTAAGTGTGCAGTACTAAACTCTACTCCATGAGATTTCTTGGAGCAGTCTTTGGTTTCTTAAAACCAAAGACTCTTTTAAAAGATAGAAATAAGGGCTGGAGGGATGGCCTAGCTGTTAAGCACGCCAAGACCGCTCTTGCAGAGGACCCGGGTTCGATCCCCAGCACCCACATGGCAGCTAAGAACCATCTGTAACTCCAATTCCAGGAGAACTCCAGTTCCAGGGGAATCTAAGACCCTCTTCTGACCTCTGCGGCATTGCACGACATGGATGCACAGACCTACATGCAGACAGTACATTCATACGCATACAAAAATAAATAATAAAAAAAATTTAAGATAGAAGAGTACATAAAATTGGAAGAAACACCAAGAAAAGTTGGAGGGGGGAAAAGGGGTGGAAATAATTAAAAGACGAGTGGTGGAGAAACAAGCTTTTTTACAATAATGATCACAAATAGAAAATCTGTTTTGTTATATTTAATAATTGTTATGGTTTTCATTCCCAGTGACTTCTCTTTGGACAAATATACTATTTATCTGTGGCGAAAAGTTAATATGTCTTTCAAACCATGATGGATATAAAGATAATGGGGAAATAAAATGATAATCATTAATGGACCAAATATTTGAAATGTGCCAAGTAAACAAAGATGTATGCATGTATCATTATTTGCACTTAACAAAATTCTGGATAAATAGCTATTATTTTAGCACTGGTAACTTATATACCTCATGATATATTTGAGCATTACATTATGTACAACTTGTAGAAAATTGCTCACATTGTGTGTGTGTGTGTGTGTGTGTGGTGTGATTGAAAGCCACTTTGAGAGAGCAACAAGAAGCTTCAGGAAGCATGCTAATCATTTCTAATAAACAAATTGTAAATACTTAAGTAAGTAACTTACACTGAATAGAAAAAAGAGTTACCAAAAAATGTACCAGCCACTTACATTTTATTGGAAACAATTTTAGCAATGTGCACGGAGAGAATTGCTTGAGTTTTGATATGAAATCACTTCTGAGTCATATGTAGACATTTTCTAAATTATCTTTCCAAATGCAAGTGATACATCTCTTATAATTATACTCCCAAATTTTCAATATGATAATCTTTCTACACAGTCCATAATGTAACTTTACATTGGACTTGCTACAGATGGAGAGATAGGAGGTAGGGATAGGAGAATCTCTCAGAAGCTTAAAAGCCAGCCCTTCTAGAGTAAACAGAAAGACATAAACGAGAGACCATTCCTGAACAAAGTGGAAGGAGAGAATAGACTCCTGAAAGTTGTCTTCTGACATCCAAGCATACTATGGCATACACATGCCTTCAGTCTTACATTTGCATAAACAGCATGTCTCCCACAAACATACACATACATACACATATTCTAATAATAATGAGACATTTAAATTTTTTAAGTGCCACAGACTGAGGCAAGAGTGTTACAATGGCTCCTTAATCTAGCTCTTGTTTTCAGAGGACTTCCTGTGAAAAGGCTTAAACTTTGGTGAAGCAGAATAAATCTGTGGCTGAATAAAACAGCCAGTAAGGGGGATCAAAGTATGTGGACACTAGTATCTTGGATCTGGAATGAGATGAGGATGGAATCCCACACTATTCACTCTCTGAAGTAATTTTGCACTATGGACTCAAATTAGAATGTTACCAATAACAGGGAAATGAAACTAGCAGTAATACAAGCTCACAATAATGATGTCTTCTGATGATGCCTACTGGCTCATCTCTGTATCCCAAGGGCATAAGATATGCAGGATACATTCCCTCACAGTCCATTACAGGATATAGTTATAGTCTAGCAGTGACTGGGATTTGCACAAGATTTGAAAGGAGGTAAAAGGTGCAGTATCATTCTCTTCTGGCCATTGTAGGTGACAAGAATGGTGATTTGAGGGTGTCATTCTGCTTTCTCTGGAAAACTTACCACAAATGTAATTGTGGCATGAGATGAACAATGGTCAATGGTACTGTCAGTAAATATCAGGTTCTGCCTGAGAATTTCTTTCATGTATTTGCTTCAGAAGATGGTTGCTTTCCTAGACTCCTTATATATTCATATTTTAATGCATTTTTATAGTANTATGTAATATATTATATATTTGTATATATGCTATAGAGCCTAATGAATGTCCCCAAATGTCCTTTGGTGTGAACTATCCACTAGAGCCCACTTAACCTACCAAGAGTCCCATGATTAACAAATATTGTCTCTGCCATTCCTCAAAAATATCTGTTGCCACAATTTCCTTAGGTGGGTTTGGAGCTTATTATCTCCTTTCTCCTGTATATGCTGGGATTTTTCTGGTTCGAACTTACATAGAACTTATGCATGCTGTCACCATTGCTCTGAGTTCATATGAGTAACAGACCAGTTGTCGTAAAAACTGTTTCCTTGTGGGCATCCACCATCTTCGGCTCTTACAGTCTTTCTGCCCCCTCTTCTGCAATGATTCTTGAAACTTGGAGGAGCAGAAGTTTGATATAAGCGTCCTACTCATTAATAAACACTCTGTGGCCTCTTGTTCTCCATATATTGGCCAGTTGTAAGTTTCTATGTTAATCACCATCTGTTCCCTAAGGAAACGTCTCTGGTAAGACTTGACAGATGCATTAATCTGTGGATATAAAAATAAGTCAAGCCGGATGTATAAAAATAAGTCAATCCTAACACTTGGAAGGCAGAGGCAGGAAGATCTCTATGAGTTCAAGGCCAACCTGGTCGACATAGTGAGCTCCAGGCCAGCTGGGACGAAAGGGAGACCCTGACTCAAAAATACCAAAAAAGTCAAATAAGTCATTAAGAGTCAATTTAGGAATATGTCTTTAATCCTAGTACTTGGGAGGCAGAGGCAAATGTATCTCTGAGATCAAGACCAGACTAGACTACATAGAAAGTTCCAGGACACTTAGAGCTACATCTGAAAAACATCGAAAAAAGTCAGTAGTAGAAGACTAGACTACTACTGGATTTTCCCCTATGGCCTATGACAAATTTAGCCTTGGGTTCCTCAACCTGATATCAATGTTAGGTATCATCTCTACCCTAGGAATCAGAGCTTAGAATAAAGTTAATAGTGGTTGATTACTCCCATAATATTTGTACCACTATTGCACGAGTGGGTTAGGACAGTTATTATTGTGGTTCACAGAATTCACAGCAGTAAGGCTGATTTTTTTTTTCCTTCCCATCGGTTGCATAGCACTTTCCAGCATTGTGAAAGTTAGCCAGTAGAGACGAGTCTCTGAATTCAGCAACAGCTTGACTTCTCCTTGTTTGTTCAGGAGCTCATGTGTGCAGCATCTTCAGCAACAGGGTCTTACCATCCAGTGCTGATGGGTAACCAACAGCAGGAACAGTAGGAACAATAGTTATTGCTTAGGGGTCTATGGGACACCTGGTCAACAGCGTCAAGAGAAGGAGTCCAAGCCTGACACTGAGATTTTTTTTTCAATTAGCCTCTGATGTTTAGAGAAGGACATGCCTCCTTGTTATAACTCCTTTTAAGCTCTTTTTGATATATGTACACATACTTCAAAAAATGTATGTACACATATTTTTATAGTGGTAGATTTCCATATGGGTTTTTCTGAAGGCCTTTAGTGTTACTCATCCCTCCCTGTTCCCCCTCCTTTGCTTTTCCCTTCCATCACCTCATTTAACCCTTCATAGTCTAATGCTGCACTTTCCTCTCCATATCGCTGCATTCTAACACTCCTGCACTTTCCCTCCATATCGCTGCACTCTAACACTCCTGCACTTCCCCCTCCATATCCCTGCATTCTAACACTCCTACACTTCCCCCTCCATATCCCTGCATTCTAACACTCCTGCACTTCCTCCTCCATATCCCTGCATTCTAACACTCCTGCACTTCTCCCTCCATATCCCTGCATTCTAACAAACACTCCTGCACTTCCCCTCCATATGCCTACATTCTAACACTCCTGCACTTCCCCCTCCATATCGCTGCATGCTAACACTCTTGCACTTCCCCCTCCGTATCCCTGCATTCTAACACTCCTGCACTTCCCCCTCCATATCCCTGCATTCTAACACTCCTGCACTTCCCCCTCCATATCCCTGCATTCTAACACTCCTGCACTTCCCCCTCCATATCCCCGCATGCTAACGCTCCTTTCAGGGAGGCTCTCCCCACTCATCCTTGACTGTTTATGAGTTTCTCAACTTCATTTCAAAATGAAACAAGCATATCAAAGATTACAAAGCTAGCATCCAGTAATGAAAGAGGAGTGATGTTTGTTTTCCTCAGTCTGGGTGACCCTCACAGAATGACTGTTTTCAGTTCCATCAATTTACCTGTGAATTTTATAAATTCATTTTTTTTTGTCTTTGTAAGACAGGGTCTCCCTTGTAGCACCAAGTGTCCTGGAATTCATTATGTAAATCAAGGTGGCCTTGAACTTACAGCTGGGTGTGGTGCCATATGCCTTTAATCCCAGCACTTGGGAGGCACAGGCAGGCAGATCTCTGTGAGTTCTAGGCCAGTGTGGTCAACATAGTGAGTTCCAGGCCAGCTGGGGCCGCAGGGCGACCCTGTCTCAAAAAGACAAAAAAAAAAAAAATCATTATTTTAAAGGGCTGAATAATATATTACTGAGTATATATACCATACCATTATTCATTCATCAGCTAATGGAAATTTAAATTTTTCCCACTTTCTGACTATTATGAGAAAAAGCAGCAATGCACATGAATGAACAGGTTTTCCTACAGTAGGGCATAGAATATTGGGGATATATGCCCAATAGCGCTATGGTATGCTATGTCAAGATTTTTGATTCTTTGTCAAAAATCAATTGGCTATAAATGTGTGGATTTAAACCAGGGTCCTCAGTTCTATCCCATTGATAAATTTGTTGGTTTTATGTCAGTGCTATGCTGTTTTTATTACCATAGCTCTGCAGTATAGCTTAAGATTGAAGATGGCAATGCCTTCAGCAGTTCTGAAATGATATTTTCAGGTATCTTACAGAACAAATGATAAAGTAGGGATTTCCAGAAAAATATATCACTTAGAATGCTCACTAACAATGAACTTTTTTTTTCCTGTATGTTTATGAATGTACTGTCTGCATGAAGGTTGTGCACCCCTGTGGTGCAATGCCACGGAGGTCAGAAGAGGGCGTAGGATTCCCCTGGAACTGGAGTTCTCCTGGAATTGGAGTTTCAGATGGTTCTCGGCCGCCATGTGGGTGCTGGGGATCGAACCCGGGTCCTCTGTAAGAGCGGTCAGTGCTCTTAACCGCTAGGCCATCTCTCCAGCCCAACAATGAACTTTTAATATGGTTTATACTTTAATAACAAAAAGTTATTAAAGTTATCGAACTTAGAAGGGAGTTATAGAAAGCAGGAGGGAGAAAATATTTTGGATAAATCAATTTTATGTGTATGAAATCACTCTTAAAATTGTTTTTAAATAGACACTATACAAAACAACCACAAAAATGTTGTTGGTGATTAAAACATGAATAAATAAAACCTTGAAAACCAGGATAAAATTTTTATGGCTCCTGATATTATTCAAACATTAAATTGAAGATGAATGTGAAGTTCTTTGGTAAGAGAGTAGATATTACTCTATAACTTTTAAACCCCAAGAAAGCCAGAAGTGAGATTGTTATATTTCTGATAAAAAAGAAAGAAATCAAGAACCATAGAAAGAGAAGTAGAAATAACAGAAAATATAATAAATTAATTAAAAATGCCTTATTAACTATAATTGAAAAAATTCTGAATTTGGCAGTCTATTTTATACTAAATTAAAGATAAAATAACTATTTAAATGTGATTATGAATAAAGCATAACAGTTGAAAATTAATTAATAAAAATCAAAAGCTATTGAAGTAATGCCTATATGTTACAAAATACTAGTCAACGTGGTCTTTAAGGCATAAAGCGAAGGAGTGTATTGCTACTGAAGATAAGGAAGCTTATTTTAGAAATAAAAATAACCCTGAAGGAAGATTAATTCACCAGAAAGTTTTGAAAGCCTTAAAATTCTTGTGTAAGCTCTAATCTACATAAAATAACTTGGAAAAGCATTGCCAAATCTTCTATGTGCAAGATTTCTACCACAGCTCTCTTCTTACAGATCAAGCATGTGATAAATCATTTAAAGTGTGGAGAATTAGAGCAGCCTAAGTGTGATTACAACTCCTTAGTAAGAATGCATTCTTCTTTCTCAAACTCTTAGAACATTAGCAAACTAGACCACATGCAAAATAAGACTTATCAATAATTGTCACAATTAGGTATGAACATACTACATTTCCTAACCAAAAACAATTTTTTTGCAAAGATGCTTCAATGCCATATTTATTAGTGTGTAAAATACAGATTTTCTGCAATGACATAGTTTCATTTTCCTTATCCATCATTAGTGAATAGGAAAAGGAACAATGTTTGATTTGCATTTTCATTGGGCTAAGAGTATCGAACATTTCTTCATGTTTGTTATTTGTATTTTTATTCTGAGAATTGTAAACTCATTTCCTATTTATTAATTGGATTATTTGATTTTCTATGTTTTTATATATTGTAAGAATTAATCCTCCATCTGATGATGACAAATATTTTTTTCTCAAATTATATGGCCTGTCTCCCAACCCTTTTCTTACTGTTTCCTTTGCTGTGAAGAAGCTTTGTAGTTTTATGCAATTCTTACTATTATTTTCTAGGTGGTTGAAGTCTTTTTTTCACCTGTACTTTTCTGTGCCTTTTTCTTGAGATGTTTCCCCTATTTTTCTTTTAAGAGTTTTGTAATTTAAGGTTTTTACCTTAATATCTTTGATCAATTTTTACTTGGTTTTTGTACAGGTTGAAAGATGGGTCTAGTTTCATTTTAGTGCATGTGAATATGCGTATCTCATAGTAATGTTTGTTGAAAAGGTTAAATTTTCTTCATTGTATGTTGCTGGCATTTTTTTCAAAACTCAGGTGGTGGTGTCTGTATGTTTATTTCTGGGGCTTCTATGACATTGTTGTGCTAGGACCATGCTGCTTGTATTACAGTTTCTCTACAGTGTAGACCAGGTATTGCTACACTTCCACAGCTGCTCTTTCAGCTTAGGATTTCCTTGTAGATTCAGGGTCTGTTGTGTTCCATGTGAATTTCAGGATTCCTTTTTTCCTTTCTCTGTGAACATGGGAATTTTTATGGAAATTGTATTTATCTGTAGGTCACTTTTGGTAAAAATCCATTTTCACAATACAAATTCTGCCAACCCACTATCATGGGAGGTCTTTCCATCTTCTAGTGTCTCTCTGTATCTTTTTTTTTTTTCAGAAAACTCCATTTTTAAGAAAACACACTCTAAATTAGCCATATGTTAGTAAAGGAACATCATATTAAGAATTAAAAACAACTTATATACTGAAATAAAATTAAAATATATTCTGTACAATATGTTCAATTTGTATAGAGAAATATTAACTCAGAAATATATATCCTTAGACAATAAGTATTAAAAATTCATGAGTAGATATTAAGAACAGCTTTCATTAAATAGATATTAAGGAAGAAAACAACAAATTGAAATTATATAAACTGAAGCAAGTTGTACAGATAAGAGCAGAAACTAATTATCAAACTTAATATAAAAAACTTAACAAATCTTAAATTATATATTCAATATAACTGAATTTATATATAAATTTCTGGTGAAACTGAGTTGAAATAAAAGCAGATAACATTAAGAAAGATAAAACAGACAGCTAGAGGGGCTGGAGAGATGGCTCAGCAGTTAAGAGCACTGGTTGTTCTTGCAGAAAACCTGAGTTCATATCCCAGCACCCTCATGGCAACTAACAAACATCTGTAACTCCAGTTCCAGGGGATCTAACACCCTCTTCTGTCCTCCGTGGACACTGCACAACACGGGTGCACTTGCATACAGGCATGCAGTACATGCACGTGCATAAAGTAAAACTAAAGAAAACAGCATAAAATAAATAAAAACAGACAGCTTGATTACTGTAATATTTTAACCACATTGATAGATATATGAAATATGTTGAATATTGATGAACAGGTTAAATGGACACCTTAGGAATATAGAAATCACTAAACCAGTAATTCAAGAAGAAATGGAAATTTACAGTTATCCTACAAATAAGCTTATTGATTCAATACACTGTTCAGAATTATATAAAATATCAGTCCAAGAATGTCAGTAACTCAAAACAGAAGTTAATTTTCTTTGCCTGGTTTTAATGTGAAATAGTTCCACAGCAGTGTGTTTGAACACTGGATTCCCAGCTAGTAGCAGTGTTTTAGACTGTGGTATAGCCTGCAGAACTGTGAGTCACTAGGGGCAGACCATGAAGTTCATGTCAACTTCTGGTTGTAGCTGTTGGGCTCTGATTCTCACAGAAATATGAGGTGTCTCTCCAACATGATTCCACTGTCATGCATATCATGTCTTCCCCGCAGTGATGGACTGTTCCCTTTAACAAGAACTGTACATAAATGAGAAAAGTAGCTAATAAAGAAGGCTGACCAGATAAAAAATCTTCCCTATACATTGTCCTGAAGTATTTGGTAAATATCTGCTTGAGGATTGAAAAACAACGTTTGTAAATGCCAAGAACATTTAATTATGTTGTAAGTTCACATTAGTAGCACAGGATAATGAAAGAAAAATAGCATTAAATGAGACCAAAGAAAGCTAAAATATATAAAATTTGTACCACATCAAACCGAAGATAATAATAGTACATCTTCACATTTGCTATTTTTATACCAAGACATAAAATCTCCCCCTGCCTCCCTTCTCCCATCTGTCACCCTTCACATAATTTCCTGGTAGTTTATTTCCTGGATTCTCAATACAATACTTTGAAAAATCTGTAGTAAGGATGAAAGTATGTTGGATGGCTTTTCATGTATAGAAACATACTTGTTTAAAAAAATGTTGGTAGCAGTACGGGGACAGATTGACCAACCTGATGAGGCTGCAGGATGCAGAGCTGTCCCACGGCCCTGGCAAGCATTCAAGCAATAGGACATCAGTTCCTGAGAATAAGTATTACCACCACTGCTCAAAGACTGGGCACACGTCTTCGTTGTAGAAACCTCCAGGATGTTTGTCAATGAGTCCTAAAGTCACTCTTCATTTCTAACTATGAAGCATCAAAATTTAAGAGTATGGAGTGATCTATTGATCTGAAAAACTCACAGGGAGGTAGAAAATTTCTTCCTCAAAATTGCCATTTTGATATTTCACAGCAGAGAAAGAATTAAAAGGAAAATGTTTATTTCTAACACATTTCTCTATGAAGAGAAATAGTATATTGCTCAGCTGGCATCAGGTCCTTTTGTTTGAGGAGTTTATGAATACATCCAGTAAATTCAATAAAATATGCCGGGAAAGTGGCAATAACTCATTGCATGAAAAAAAAGAAAACAATGTGAGTATGTGGGAAGGTTCAGGAGAGCGTTGAAGAGTGGGAAACTAAAATGGGCATGATGACTCACGCCTTTAACCCCAACACTCTGGAGGCAGAAGCAGGCAGATCTCTGTGAGGTTGAAGCCATCCTGGTCTACATAGTGTATTCCAGGTTATCTGGGGGCTACAGGGAGATCCTGATCAAATGCAGACAAACAAAAAGACTGGGAATAGAGATGAAAGGCAAGGGAAAGTGTTCAGTATATGACAATGGCTGTTGCCTCTTAAGCTTTGAACATATAGCAACACTAAGACACATGGTCCACATGAGTATCTGGGTTATATTTGACTTATAGGAAAAATACAATGATCAAATTATTTGATTATATGAGGTACTGAGGGACAGCAGTCCTGGTTTCAGGCGCATCTTGCACACTAGGCAAAGCTATATAGTACAGGGCACACCCTGTCACCTGATGCTAGCACTCGCTTGGTGCCATGGGCCAACTTGTTTGTCTGCATGCCCCTTTCTGGGTATGCCCCACAGGCTGGAATGATGCCTGGTGGTATGGAGATCTAGGATTGGTTGCTGAAGTGGAGACATATGGGGTAGAAGCTACATGCCCCACACATATTAAAGTTGCTTGTTGTATAGAATAAATGGATTTGCACCCTCTGATGTGGTCACCGGGATGTTACTGAAATAACCCCACACCTACCCACCTTCAGCCTGTTTGATTGCAGGACTGACGCCCCTGCAAGGTGCGGTAAAATAAACAGGGAAAAGTAAAAACTGTAAGTTTATAGAGAGGGATTCTTTGGAAACATCTTGAGCGTTTATCAAATTGTTAAATACTCAACAACTATTTTGTTTAATGTGCTAAACATTGTGTTCATAATGCAATTGTTTTCAGAGTATTCAAATCAGGATGTCAGTCAGTTGAATAAACACTGTGCTTCATCTTTTCCGTCAGGAATTATATTAAGTTGAAAGGCAATCAACTCTTATGTCAAATATGCTCATCTCCAGACATGGAAACAATGAAACAAATGGATAACTGTGGAGATACTGATTCATTAATTATGAATATTCAGATTATCTTTGGATAGCTGAAGCTGGGAACATGAAGCACTAAACAAAATTATTTCAAACTAAAGATCAAGACCATGTGTAGAAGGGTGCATTTGACAATGGACTTGGACTCAGGGACTGAAACAAAATCAATATTTATTATTTGGTTTATCACTTTAAAAACTAAGTTTTTTAAAAGTCTGTCTTACAGTGGGTTTCTCAAACTGTTTGAATTTTATTGTTTTGTTTTTAAAAATATTTTAGTTATTATTTTAATTTTATGTATATGAGTGTATTTTCTGCATACATGTAAGTGTGCCCATCCCATGCAATGCCCATGGAGTTAAGAAAAGGGAACCAGATTCCCCTGGAACTGTAGTTATGGTTGCTAATTGCCATGTGGGTGTGAAGAATCTATTAACCTCTGAGACATCTCTCTACCCCCTTGGGTTTTCTTTTTGTTTGTTTTGTAGTTGTTGTTGTTTTCAAGACAGGGTGTCCCTATAGCCCCAGCAGCCTTGGGACTCACTATTTATAGACCAGGCTGACCTCCATCTCACAGAAATCTATCTGCCACTGTTTCCTGAGTGCTGGAATTAACAGGATATGCCACCTCACCCAGGTACTAACTAGATTTTAATATTTCCATTGTATGTTTGAAAATTTTCAGGTTTCAAAGCCACAATCGAGGCAACCACTGACCATGCTACCTCCCAAGTCACAATCAAGTTTTGCCTTTAGGAAACCAAAGTGTCCCATTCTTTTTGGCTGCTCTCTCTCTTTTAGAAAGAAGTCTGTGATGGGATTTTAGGTTTTCAATAGATGACTTTCTACTTTTATAGAGAAATAAGGTATCTACAAAATTGATTGTAATGAAGTAAGGGAGGGTATTAAATATAATCACCTGGGTCAAAAGCCGTTTGATGCAGATGCACAGTGGCAGTTTTCAAAGGATTTAAGGTGAGAAATTACGACATTGGGAAATATCTGTGAGATACCTAGCAAACCACAGAAGCTCTGAAGTTGATCTGGGTCCTCTGGGTAACTGCCTCTAATCACACTGGAGATACATCAGCATTATCACATGCTCTCTCCATCAAGGAAGGTGTTCAGAACTAGAAGAAACTGTCCACAAAGGACAGCTTTAGCCAGAGCATATATGACAGAAGCTGGGAGTGTGAGCTTGGAATAGGTAACACGTCAAACCTAGTGCAGTCAGACTGCTCACACTGCACATATGTCAGACCATACAAATTAATCCACAATATTTAAAATAAAAATTTCGCTTCTAATTGGCAAATAATAAAAGTGAGGATAAGATGACTAAATAACTAGGCCCTAATCAAGCACCTATGAGAAAGAGGCAGAATTGGAATCAAGCTTATGTTATTCCACAGAGTCTTTTCTGATTACTCTGTTGAACTACAGTATATCTACTTTTTGGTTCATTTCTTTTAATACTCCAAATATCTACCAAAATCATTTGCTATGTTGAAATACAGTAAGAAATTTCTCTTTTTCTTCTTTTATAAAATATTTTATTGATATTTTGTGTATTTCATAAATAATTTCTCATTCTAATTTAAACACATTCCCTTTTCCATGCCCCCCCACCCCACTCCAGTTCATGCATTCTGTCATACATTTCTTGCATATTTTTCTCAGTCCTTTTAAAGTTTTTCTCTGCTTAGGTTTATTGTTTGGGGCAGAAGTTAGCTGTTTCAGTCAGTTCTTTGACCAAGTCCTTATGTTGTTGTTCCCCTCCCATTTGTATTGCTCCAAAATATATCTTTCTCATTTTCTCTCTCTCTCTCTCTCTCTCTTCTGCTCTCCTCTCTCTATATATATATATTATATAATATATATATATATTTATTTATATATATAAAATATGACCACTGAAAAAAACTGTTTAATTCCAAATATTATTTTGGATAATTCACATTTTTTCACTTTAATTTTATACTTACTCTAAAATTGATCATTACCACCCTCCACGCATATACTAATTGCAATCTGTGAAAGAGTGTAAGTTAATTGTAGAGTCTGTTAAGGGATTCATATAACACACAGTTGCATTCAATAAAACGAAATATAACAATTAACATGTTTCGCTTGCCTTTCAACTATGGATTGTGTGCTAGCATCCCCAATGAGGGATACCATTCGTTGTTTGTTTTTTTTGGGACTGTGTTACTTCACTTAGCATAATAGCTTTGAATTCCATCCATTTACCTGCGAAGTTCATGATGTCATTTTTTTTTTTTTTTTGGTCTTTTCGAGACAGGGTCTCCCTGTAGCCCCAGCTGTCCTGGAACTCACTCTGTAGACCAGGCTGGCCTTGAAATCATAAAGATCCGCCTGCCTCTGCCTCCCAAGTGCTGGGATTAAAGGCATGTGCCACCACGCCCGGCCATGATGTCATCTTTACCACTGCGTAGAACTCCATTGTGTAGATGTACCACCTTTTCTCTATCCACTCATTGGTTGAAGGGCATTTGGGTTGGTTCCAGCTCTTCATTATTGTGGAGAGCTGCAATAAACATTGGTGCACATGTATCTTTACAGTAGGATGAGTCTTGTGGGTAGGAGTGCATTTTGAGTTTTTTAGGGTTCTCCACACTGCTGTCCACAGGGATTGTACAAGTTTACATTCCCACTAGCAGTAGATGAGTGTTCCCCTTTCCCCACAACCTCTCCAGCATCTGTTGTCTTTTGTTTTCTTGATCTTAGCTAGCCATACTAGAGTGAGATGATATCTGAGAGTGGTTTTAATTTGCATTTCCTTAATTATTAAAGATGTTGAACACTTTTTAAAATGTTTCTCAGCCATCTTTACTTCCTCACTGAAGTCTCTATTCAGCTCTTTACTCCATCTTTTGAGTGAGTCATTTTTTTCTTCTTCATTTTTTGAGTAGTTTATATATTCTGGATGTTAATGCTCTGTCAGATGTATCAATGGTGAAGATTTCTTCCCACTCTGTGGGTTTTCTCTTCACTTCCTTGATTGTTTCTTTTGCTGTATAGAAGCTTTTGAGTTTGATGAGGTCTCATCAGCTGTATGGCTACTGTTTGATTTAGAAAGTCTTTTCTTACTCCTATGTCTTGTAGATTGCTACCAACTTTTTCTTCTATCACCTTCAGAGTTTCTGGTTTCACATTGAGGTCTTTGATCCACTTGGAGTTTATTTTTATTCAGGGTGAGAGGTAGGGGTTCAGTTTTGTTCTCTACAAATGGTGATCCAGTTTTGCCAGCACCATTTGCTGAAGATGCTATCTTTCCTCCAATGAGCTTTTTTGGTCCCTTTATTGAATATGAGGTGGCTGAAATTGTATGTGCTCAAGTTTCAATCTTCAGTTTTGTTCATTAGTCTATAGGTCTGTTTTTGTTCACGTACCAGCCTGTTTTTATGACTATATCCCTGTAATATAGTTTGAAGTCTGGTATAGAGAGTCCCCCTGGTTTGCTCTTTTCATTCAGGGTTGCTTTGGCTATTCAGGGTATTTTGTTTTTCCATATAAAATTAAGGATTTTTTTCCAGGCCTGTAAAGAAACTCCTGGGGATTTTAATTGGGATTGCATTGAATCTGTATATTAATTTGGGTATAATGGACATTTTTTACTATATTAATTTTTCCAATCCATGATCATGGGAGGTCTTTCCATCTTCTGATGTCTTCTTCAATCTCCTTCTTCAGGGGTTTAAAAATTTTGTTGTAGAGATCTTTGGTGTCTTTGGTTACGTTTATGCCTCGATATTTTATTGTTTTTGAAGCTATTGTGAAAAGTTCTTACTTTTTTATTGATTTCTACCTAATGAATGTGAATAAGATGTAGAGGCAGATATTTAATTTCTTACTGCAATTTTAATCATGTTCTTATATTTTAAATAGTTTTTACTTCATGTATTTACTCATTATTTGCCTTGGTACACACAGTGTTATTTGCAGTAATCGTGAGCTTTATTATTAAATACTGTCTTGTTTTACCTTCACTTTTTTGAACAAACATGGACTTTATCTGACTGATCTCACTTCAATTCTCTTTGCAATTTCTCCTGATCTCTTTGTTTTAGATGTTTTTTTTTTAAATTCCAAATTGATACAGGTGCTGTTAAGCATCATCTGATGATGCCTGTATTTTAATTGGATAGTTTGGATCCTTCATTTTTAGAATGACTAGTATGTCTTGTTTTTCTCCTTTTCTTTTTACTGTGGTTCTGTACTGCTGCTAGTTTTACTGACTGCTATACATGCAGGGTGCTTGTTTGCATCTCATGGCATTCTCCACAGCTTTGCACACAATACTGAATCTCCCACAGCTTGCATCTCTCCCACTCTTAATGTGCTGCACCACCTGGATTTCTTCTTCCAACCCCTTAGTTTTTCCTTTTATCTATCTTAATATTTTCCTCTGTTGTAATTTTGTGACATGATAGTTCCAATTGTCATGTAAGTGATCATGCTTTCCTTCAGCTTATTAAACTATTTGGGAGTCTGTGCTATTTCAAAATCCAAAAGTATTAGGGGAATTTTTGCAATAGTAACATATTTTCACTTTTATAAATGCCCCTTCCTTTTTCTTTTAGATAAACTTTATGTCTGGGTGGTCCAAACCTAGTTTATAATGTACATCTGACCCAACTCCCTCTTTCAAGCTGCTGGGAAAGCCTGATAAAGGCAGGTTTTCCTTGTCGACTCTTGAGTCTCAGTTTCAGCTTCTGTAGTTCCTTTAGCAGGGATGAAAGATGTGCTCTTTCATTAGAGAATGAAGCCTCAAAAGCAACCAGGGCCTCTGGTGTTTGTTGACACATGTTTGACGGATGCATGGACAGGATCTCACTCTCCCACCCCTGGCTTCTTCTGGTACTAAGCCATTTTCTTCCTGGCATTTTGTGAGCAAAGGCTGATGAGAGATCTTTGAAGGACACTGCCATCTCTGTGCTCTAGACCCCTCTAGTGAACTCCAGGCTCTTACCTAGCCACTAAAATCAAGCTTTTATAAATCTTCTTTGCCTGGACTAGCAAGAAAACAAGTCAGTAACTTGAAACTTCCTCTTTTGAATGAGAAGCATTGGTGAATGAGATGGTTATAATCCCTTCCTCTCTCCCATCAAAGTGTATCAGACACTGAATGAAATGTTCAATTTCTCAAGGAAACATGTGTGGGGGTTTTTTCTATGATATATGTACTATGACCAGATCCACTTCCCCACTGGCCTGGAGATAGCTAAGCTTTAGCTCAGAAGCAAAATTCCCATATAAATATGGATGACTATTTTGCAAGCTTACCCTAAATGTACCAGACACTTTAGAGCAAAAGCTTCACAAGCTATATCTTTATTAAATCTGACAAATTTACTCTAGAGTGAAAATTGATTTATTCTTATGAGTCACAAAGGCTCATAAGAATATAATCCAAAATCTCATAAGAATCCATAGTTTAAACCAAGTTAGCAGGCCAAAGTTATATTTCATAGTATTTTATAAAGAATTGTATTTTCTTATTAGCATTCATAGTTTATAATAAACAAGTAAGGAGAAGTGATTACTTTAAAATGTAATCTCGCTTGTATCAATTGTTTGATTTTAATTACAAAGTATCATCCTACATGTCACAGAAAATGCCCTTCCACATTGTTAATGATTATTATTATGTGGTTTATATTTTCCTTTTTAATCAAAGTTTATTATCATAAGAATGAGAATATTATTTGGAATATTTATGACATTATCATTAAAATATCATACAGCTAACTCAAGTCTTTGAATAACAAGAAAGGTTAGCCATATCAATAAGAAAATAGTTTAACTGCAAAAACTCAGAAATCTCATTCATTTCCAGTAGAGAATTAATCTCTTTAAAATTTTAATATGCCCATCTCAGTAGTTGATTCATAATCTGTCTCTTCAATAAAATCTAATCACTTTACCATTTCCATGAACAAAGCTACTTTCTCAAAATGTGACCTCCTTGCTTTAAAACTCCTTGTGATATTTTTGTCTGAGACCTCTAAATTATCTTGTTTATCACTGTCAGATCAAAGTAAAGACAGAAACTTTACCAACTTCTCAATAAAAAATGTACTTACTTAGCTTAAAGTCATGATGATGTTTCCAAATTCCATAATGAAATAAAGGACTCCTTAAATCCATCTCTTCAGGGAGGACATGCTATATCACACGAGGCAATCTTGAGGATGAGAAAAAGAAATGATTTGCCCGATTTTCTGTGAACCACCTGAGGCTTTCCAGTGTTCTTGTATGTGTGGATTTTGCCTACAGGCTGAAATGCCCAAACTGACTTCATTTTATTCTAGATGACTTTGGGTTCACCTGTCTTTCTATGCAGTTGCTCCTCTCCCCTGCTCCTATAGGTCTCACCCAGCCAGGCAACACAGCTCCAGGAAGGCTACATTTCTGGAAGTGTGTTTGTTCTACAATGGTGGGAAACTTCATTCAAACAAGCAGAACATTCTCTCCCAGCAGTACCTGCATCTCCAGGAAGCCCATTGTTTGCCCAGTTCAGAAAAATTTGCTTTACCTAACCAAATCTAACAGAGTTTTGGTTAACAGAAAACTTCTTTTTTAACTGACCTGCCCCTGGGATGGTGTAACCATGGAAGCCCTTGGCTTTGGCCTAGTATTATGTATGTAATTGTGTATGTAATTGTGTATGTAACTGTGTATGTAACTGTGTATGTAACTGTGTATGTAACTGTGTATGTAACTGTGTATGTAACTGTGTATGTAACTGTGTATGTAATTGTGTATGTAATTGTGTATGTAATTGTGGTTTAAAGCTTTATAAACCCTCCTCTGTCCCTCCTAAAGGTTGAGAGTTCTTTTGGGCATGATTCCCTGATTGCTTCTTTTGCTGTACAGAAACTTTTGAGTTTAATAAGGTCCCACTTGTCAATTGTCCACCTTATTTCCTGCACAGTCTGATTTAGAAAGTCTTTTCCTATGCC
>VZQC01000671.1:0-72240 GCA_009823505.1 Rhizomys pruinosus | reverse complement strand
AAGGAGGTGAAGAGAAAACCCACAGAGTGGGAAGAAATCTTTACCAGTGACACATCTGACAGAGCATTAACGTCAAGAATACAAAAGATGGAGTCAAGAGCTGAACAGAGTCTTCACCAGTGAGGAAGTATAGATGGCTGAGAAACATCTTAAAAAGTGTTCAACATCATTAATAATTAAGGAAATGAAAATTAAAACCAATCTCAGATATCATCTCACTCCAGTATGACTAGCTAAGATCAAGAAAACAAAAAACAACAGATGCTGGAGAGATTGTGGGGAAAGGAGAACACTCATCCACTGCTGGTGGGAATGTAAACTTGTACAACCACTATGGAAAGCAGTGTGGAGAACCCTTAAAAGACTCAAAATGACCCTACCACCTGACCCAATCATAGCACTCCTGGGTATATACCCCAAAGACTCATCCTGCCGCAAAGATACATGCACATCCATGTTTACTGCAGCTCTCTTTACAATAGTAAAGAGCTGAAACCAACCCAAATGTCCCTCAACAGACAAGTGGATGGCAAAAATGTGGTACATCTACACAATGGAGTACTATTCAGTGGTAAAGAAAGATGCCATTATGAACTTTGCAGGTAAATAGATGGAGCTTGAAGCCATTATGCTGAGTGAAGTTACACAGTCCCAGAAAGACAGAGAATGGTTTCCCTCACTTGTGGATGCTAACATGAAATCCCCCAGACAAAATGCAAGCTGAACGACATTATGGTTATATTTTTGTTTATCTGAAAGCAACTATGTTGTTATAATGTGAATCTCTCAACGGGCTCTAGAATCCACCCATCAATTATTTTCAGACTCTGTAATTACTGTATGTGAGTGGAGAGTATGTAGCCATATTTTAGAGTAATATAAAATTAATGGAGGAAAATGTTAATTTCTAAGCATAAAAAAAGATTGAAAGATGCAGGACATTTATGGCAGAATGTATGATCTGGGATGGGGTGGAGTGGGGTGGGGGGAAGGGAAAGGGGAATATGCCTGAACTGAATTGAAAAATGATTTATGAAATACACAAAACATCAATAAATAAAAAATACAATAAAAATCAAAATGATGTTAAACATGAAATTTTGACATATTTATCTGTTTTTAGAGAGAGTTGTGCTTTGTAGCTCTTATTAGCATCTTTTCTTTTGCTGTAACAAAACCGAATCATCATAGTAACTCAGGCTACTCTGTAACTCACTATGTAGCCCAAGTTGAACTCAAACTCATGATCCTTGTGCTTGACATATGATTTAATTTCTATTGAACATGCCCTGGTATTATTAGAAAATATGATCTCTCTATTTTCAATTTGTTGAGGAGTTCCCACACTTTCTACAAAGTTATGCTGATTTATAACTATACCAGGAAAGTACAAAGATTCCTTTATTTATATATCCTCCCAGCACTTGTTACCTGTTCTCTTTTTGTTTATATTTATTCTTACTGTGGTGAAGTAATATTTAATTGTATTTTCTGCTGTTTTTTTTTCTATTGAGTTTCTGAATTCCTGATGCATTCTGGATATTAACCCCTTGTCAGATGCATTTCTTGAAAGCATTTCCTCTCATCTTTCAGTTGTCTCTGTACCTTATATACTGATTCCTCTGGTGGGCAAAGCATTTTTGTTTGATACAGTTCTATTTGCCTAATTTTGATTTTGTTCCCTATGCTAGGTTTTTTGCCCCCCAAATACTCTTAACCATCATAATGTTCTGAAGCATATTCCCATGTTTTCTTCTAGTGGGTTCATAGACTTTCATCTTAGATTTGTCTTTATTCCATTTTGTTCTTGTCTTTGTAAACAGTGTGACTACCTTAGTTCTTCTACTGAAAACCTGGTCATTTCTCTGCTGTATATTCTTGGAACATATCTCAAAAATCAATTGCTGGTAAGTGGATGGGTTTCCTTTTAGTCTATCCATTTGCTTTTATTCCTATGTGTGTTGAACACCATACCTGAGTGGTAGTTCTGAAGTAAGATAGTGGAATTGCTCTATTCCCTTTTGTTTTCTTTTCCTGTTTATGTAAGGAATTCTTTTGACATTTTGAAGGGGATTAATTTAATCTGATCAGACATTTGAACAATCATGATCCTTCATGTTTATAGCACAAGATGTCTTTCTCTTTCTGTTATTTTATGGTATCTTCACTTTCATGAATCTTTTACAATTGTAGATATTTTCAACTCAATTATTCCTCACTATCTTTTGTATCTATTGTAAATGGGATTACATTCTTAATTTTTATTTCTATGTCATTTATTTTGGCTCAGAGCAATGTCACCCATTCTTGTATGCTGATTTTTCTATCCTGCAAATTTGATTTTTATTTCTTATTTCTAATATTTGTTTGATAGAATATTGGGGTTTCCTGTATAGATGACCTTGTCCTTTGCAGTGGCAATTTGACTTTTGAGTCTTCAAAGAGGATGCCTTTTTTTTTAATTTTTGAATTTTTATCATCAAAAGACAATAATTATACTGAATACCTTATTGACTTTTCTACATCAATTGGAATGATGTATATTGTTTTCTTAGCTTCATTCTGTTAATATATTGTAGCATGTTTCTTGATTTGTATGTACTATGTCATCCTTGCATTTAGAGAATTTATCTCCCTTGATTATGATGAATAAGATTATGTTGGACATTTCAAATAAATGTTTGTGTATACATGTGTGTGTTATGTGGTGTATGCGGTGTATATATGTGTTTATACAGATGTATGTACATGTAGTTCAGGTGCGTGTATGAATGTCTGTATGCATGCATATGGAGATGAGAGGTCAACATTGGTAGTCTGCTTTACTAATTCTCCAAGTTATGTTTCTGAGACAGGATCTCTCAATGAATCTGCATCTCAATAATTTGGCTGGGCTGGTTAGCCAGTGAGCTTCAGAGATCTCTCTCCATCACTACAAAATTAGGAATACAAAGTATGCGATGGTATTCCAAGTTTTATACATGGATGCTTGGGATCCAAACTCAATTCCTCATGCCTGCCTGGTAAGCATGACACTGAGAAATGACAACTGAATCTTGTTTGCTAGTAATTCAATGAAGATTTTATACCTCTGATCATCAAGTGCATTGGCCTTTTGTTTTCTTTTTTGTTTGTTTGGATGTTTTGGCTTACTTCCTTGTCTGTTTTTAGGATGTGCTTGAGTGGAAGAATGCTACTTTTGGAAAAACTTGAGAAGATTTGTTATTAAATTGTCTATAGATTTGGTAAAATTCAAAAGTGAATCCAGGAAATCTGGGGCTTGTTTTGTAATGAAAAGCTTCTCTGTACTTATAGAATTTCTATTGGTATTTAGAGGTTGTCTGTTTATTCGTAATTTAACCTTGGTAAAGTATAGGTGTCTAAAATATTGTCCAATTCTTCTCTATCAATTTTGGGGGTCTGCATTTGTTCACAACAATCTCTAGGAAATCTTTGAATGTCTGTAGTTTCTATTTAAAATATTTTATTTATTATTTTATTTTCTGTGTATGAGTTTATTGTCTGCATGTGTGTGAGTGGACCATACTCTGCAATGCCTGCAGAGTCAAAAGTAGGTATTGGATTCATCTGGAACTGAAGTAAGGACACTTGTTAGCTGCCATGTGGGTGCTGGGCATAGAACCTAGGTCCTTTGCAAGAGCAGCTGCTACTCTTAACTGCTGAGCCATCTCTCCAGTCCAGTCACTACTATCTATGAAATGTTCTCATTTTCATCTCTGATTTTACTTATGTCTTCCCATTCCTTTTCATAATCGAACTAAGGATTTGTCTATGTTGTAAATCTTGTTTTCAGTTCTTTGCTTCACTGATCTTTGAATTTTGATAGTCTACATCATGTCTTCTTTGACTTTTATTATTTCCTTCTGAAATTTCAGAATTCACATCCCTTACTTTTGCATTTCTCTGAGATGCGTAAATTGTTGTTTGAGATCATTCTACATTTTTATGGAGGCACTGAATATCATAAAATTCAGGTTTCCCTAACTTAAATTTTCATTCTTTGTTTCACTTCATATTTCTTTCTTGATTTTTTTTTCTTTGATCCATTGGTTACTTAAACTAAAAGTTGTTTAGTCTCTTTGAATAGTTTTCTAAACTCTCATTCTAGATTTATTGACATCTGTCCCTATAATATTCGTAATATAATCTTAAGTTTCTAATACCATGTTAAGGATCATTTCATGCACTATCATATGATCTATATCAGAGAACATTCCATGTGATGAGAAGAAACGTATATTCTGGACTGAAGAGATGGCTCAGTAGTTAAGACCACTGGCTGCTCTTGCAGAGGACCTAGATTCAGTTCCTAGCATCCACATGGCAGCTATCAACCATCTGTAATTTCAGTTCAAAAGATCTGACACCCTCTCCTGGCCTCAGTGGTCGTTGCCTGCACGTAATACAATTACACACATGCAGGTAAAACACACTGATACATGTAAATAAAAATATTTTAAAAGAAAAATATGCATTCAACCAGTATTTGATATCATGTACTGTAGATATGTGCTAGATCCATATGGCTTCTGAAGCAATTCATCTATGTTCCTTCATGTCCTGATTTTCTGTCTAGATTATCTGTCCATTACTGAATATGGAATATAGAATCAGGGTCTCTCTTTTTAAGTCTAGTGATTTTGCATATTGCTATACTCTGATTTGGAACATATATTTTAACAACTGTTATTTGTTCTTTCTGAGTTTAATCCCCTTATTATGCCTTAATCCCCTTATCATGCCTTGTATATTTACAGAATTTGATCTAAACTCCATTTTATCTAACATTAAAATCTTATACCTGTTTTCATTTGAAGTCCATTTAAGTGCACTGTCTTACTTCATCCTTTCATTATCACTCTGCCCTTGTGTTAGTCAGGGATCTCTAAAGAAACAGAAGCAACAGGATGAATATATAGCTATATACAATTTATTGATTTGCTCATGTGACAGAGCTCAAGTAGTCCAACAGTAGCCCCACTGGAGAGGCTGAGAATCCAGGGAACTGCTCAGTCCGCAAGGCTGGATGTCTCAGTAGTCCCAATCTGGTGCTGAAGGCCTGGTGGATTCCAGGAGATCTGCTGGTCTCAGTACATGCTGGGATCTGAAGTGTTGATCACAGCAGCAAGAAAAACTCACCAGTAAGAGAGGCAAGCCACAGGGGAAAAAAAGGGACCAGCTCCCTCTGCTGTGGCCTTTTATACTGCCTGCCTGCAGAAGGTAACACCCACATTTGGGGTGGGCCATCCGGGTTGAGGTGGTCCAATCCGAAGATCCTTTTTCTCTTATTTGTTCCTTAGTCAAGTTGACACCCAGTATTAACCATCACAGTCCTTAAGCTTAAATGGTTTTATTATAAGTAACAAATAGCTGGATCTTTCTTAAAAATTCCTGTAATTACTCTGTCTCTTTTTAATTAGAGAATTTAACCCAATCATATTCAAAATATTTTAAATATTGGCAATCATTTTGGTTATTTTTGTCACTGACAGGGTACTTGATATAAAAACCATGACATAGAAAGTCCTCATAGCAGATTGTCTCTATTCTGTGGTAGTGGGATTGTGAGGCATCTTTCATGATCCAAGTAAGATTAAATAATTCATATACACCAAATAACCCCTATAGAGAATACTAGAAACAATACAAAGGACTGAACAAAGGAAAAAACATACCCAAAGTCTACAGAAGGAAAATAAATCAACCTATAATCAAAGAAACACAAAATAAGACCAAGAACACAAACAGTAAACAGAATTATAGTAATCAATATAGATCTTTCAATAATACTTTGACTCTCAATGGCCTCAAGTCCTCACACAAAAGACACAGACTAGTTGAATGGATTCAGGAGGAAAATCTATCTTTTTGTTGTTTATAAGAAACTCATCTTACCTTCAAGAATAGGGCTCATCTTGAGGTGAGTGGATGGATTATGGATAAAAAGTTCCAAGCAAATGGCAATAAGGATAAAAAGGGTCTACTCTTCTAATATCTGACAAAATAGATATAAGCATCTTTATAAAAACTCAGAAAGATTATAAATAAATGAATTCATGGTACAACTCAATAATCTGGATAAATGAGAATAAACTAAACTCAAATCCAGAAGAAGAGAAGAAATAATAAAAATCGTAGACTAAATCAATGAAATAAAACTGGATTTCCATGTGTAGAAGACACCTAACTATCATCTTGCACAAAAATGAACTCCAAATGAATCAAAGACCTCAATGTGACAGTTAACAGAAAACATAAGCAGTGCCCTACAATATATTGGTGCAGGAAAGGATTTTTTAAATCAGACATCACTTTTCAGGAATTAATGTCAATAAATGACAAATGGGACCTCATTAAATTAAAAGACTTCTGTACTGTCAAGAAAGCAGCCAATCAAGTGAAAAGGAAGCTCATAGAGTTAGAAAGAATCTTTGCCAACTGTACAACTGATAGATGATTCATTTACATAATAGGCAAAAATCTCAATAAACAAAGAATCAAGAAAATATATGCAAATAAAAAAATGAGCTATTGATCTAAACAGAGACTTCTCAAAACAATAACAATGGCCAAGAAATACCGTGAAAAGTATCCAACATCCGTAATAATTAGAGAAATCCAAATTAAAACTACTTTAATATATCATCTTATCCTAGTCAGAATGCATGAGATCAAGAGAGCTGATAACATCAAATACTGGTCAGGATGTGGAGGAAAAGTGAACCCTTATTGAAACCCACTGTGGGATTGCAAACTGTAACACCACTGTGTAAATCATTATGGAGAACTCTTTAAGATGAAAATAAATCTACCATATGATCCAGTTTTACTATTCATTGGCATATAACTAAATGAATTGATATCCTACTATAGAAATACTGCTCAACCATGTATGTTGCTCCTCTTTTCATAACATCTAAGAAATGGAAACAACCTAAATATCTTTTGACCAATGAATTGATAATGAAAATGTGGTATACTGATACATGGAAAACAAAATGATGAAATGTGCAGGTAAATGGATGGAACTAGAAACTGTTATACTTAGTGAAGTAACACAGACTCAAAAACTAAGAGAAATATGTTCTTTTTAATTTGTGGGTTCTTCTTCCAAATGCTTAGGTGTGAGCACACATCCTGATGAGACTTCATGAGTCAGGAAAATGGAAAATAACCATGGAGGTAAAGAGGCAAGAAGAAGCTAGAGAGAGGGGAAGAGTAAGAAACAGATTTTAGTGAGGAGAAAATGGAAAATTGGGGGTTACTTTAACTGGAGAAGGATTAGGAAGAGTTTTACAGTGGGAAAAGCCAGAGAGAAATGTATTATGTCTAAATCCTACAGAGAAATATGCATACACTATATCTATGAGTGCAGTACACAAGCTGAAAGTAGTATGACAAAAAACACAGTCCCGTGCAGGGGAATCCTGCCTTTGGGTTGTCAGAATAGTTTGAAAGAGTCCCAAATTAACACAGGCTATTTTGATAGCCCTTGATTGCCTGCCAGAACTAGAAACTAAGACCTATTGTTGAGGACAAGACGTATTTCAGACAGGACCTGGAGCAATAGAGCTGGAACTGATCTGGAAGCCTACTTCCTGAAAACTAACTCCTATAAAGACAGAAGATGCTGGCATTTCCCAGTCCATCCTGCACAGCCATAACCCATCTGAACATTAAAGAAAGAGGAACCTCAGACTGCCTCAGTCACAGACACTGAGCATCTCTCTGAATACTATTGGGGTTAACTGTTTATAATGGGCCCTAATGAAGTTTACCTTCCAGATACTGAGAAACCTTCCTACCTCTCCCCTTTATAGGAAAAAGAAAAACATGATGGTAATAAAATCATTCCCTAACTGTAAATTAGAGCCAATTGTTATGGTGGTAATTTCCTATAAAACAGGTATAACTGCCCTTTTTTAATTGACTGATAGGCATAGGAACTGTGAAAGGATAATTCTCTATCTAGAGCCAAATTCAATAGTAAAGTGTTTATAAGCTGTGTAATTAAGCAAAATATATTACTACAGGAAAGCTCTGACATCAGCAATGAATTATTCTGCCTAGGAGATGTTGGCTAGGGGATTCAAACCCGCCCCCCCAAATTATAAAGGCCTTTTGCCTATAAGTGGGATATATGCAAGGAGAAAGGCAGTAAGTCCCTGTTGTCGAAGACCTGGTGTGAGCATGAAAAATGTTATGAGACGTCACTTGCTAGCGTACAACTGGCCTCTGAAATGCTAGAGAGCGTTACCAAAGGCCACTAAAGCAATACAGCAAAATATTGGTCTCCCTGAGACAAGCAAGACTCCTCCGTCAATATCAGCTACACCTCAACAGCCTGGAGATACTGTGCAACAGTGGCAGCCAAGTGTCTATATATATCCCAAATCTATTTGGCTATTAGCTCTCTCCTTGGAGGAATAACTCACAGCGGATGCCACAAGCTTATGTCCTCTAGTGGTTAGGAGATGTTATAAGCCACAATAAGAACTTGTCACCCTTTATAGAGAAACCACAGTTTGCGGATTAGCATACCATCCAAGCATCTGTGTCTATGCTCACAGCTTAGCTTGACATAATAATTAGTACTGCTTAAATGCCTGTACATCCAATTGCTTGTGCTTTGTTAGTATGACTAAAAAGGTATCACTGGATAAGCTGTCAACCCATGAAGGGAAACAACCTGAACAGACTAGAGTCCAAAATGACAACTCCAAAGAAAGTAGACTGTTTTCTTCTCACCCACTTGTGCCCCTTTCCCAAAGCCCAGGGAACAAACTGCGGAAGAGGAGGCGTGGTAGAATGTAAGGGCTGTGGAGAGATAGGGGTGAATCATGAGACTACAGGAATATAGTCTGGACTCCTAATTGATCAACATGCCTATGCATACAATCTTCAACTGGACTATGGGAACCTTGGGTTGTTCAAAAATTGGACATAGATACTTGCAAAATGCACCAATTACCTAATTGTATGGCAAACTGAGTAACATCAATGTTATCTACAAACAACTGTGTTATTATATTGTAGAATCCCTTAAAAATAAACAAATAAAAAAAGATAAAAAAAGAGAGAAGATGCTATGTAAATTGCCAATGGAGAACAACCAATCAACCAATCAGTGATCCTACTTAGCTGGAAGTTATGAACCACAACAATGACCAGCCTAGCAAATAATCACTGCCTGTGCAGTAGTGGCACTTTCATCTTGGGGATAATAAAGAATTGTCTATCTGGACTTTAGACCCATTCAATGGGACTGTGTTACTTCACTTATCATAATGTCATCTAGTTCCATCCATTTACCTGCAAAGTTCATGATGTCATCTTTCATTACTGCTGCATAGAACTCCATTGTGTAAATGTACCACATTTTTTTTCTATCCACTCATTTGTTGAGGGGCATTTGGGTTGGTTCCATCTCTTCACTATTATAAAAAGAGTTGCAATAAACATAGGTGTGCATGTATGTTTGCAGTAGGATGAGTCTTGTGGGTATATACCCAGGAATGGTATGACTGGGTCAGATGGTAGACTCATTTTGAGTCTTTTTAAGGGTTCTACACACTGCTTTCCATAGTGGTTGTACAAGTTTACATTCCCACCAGCAGTGGATCAGTGTCCACCTTTTTCCACATCCTCTCCAGCATTTGGTGTCTTTTGTTTTTGTGACCTTAGCCAGTCTTATTGGAGTGAGATGATATCTTAAAGTGGTTTTATGCATTTCCAAACACTAATGATGTTGAACACTTTTTAAGATGTTTCTCAGCCATCTTTATTTCCTCACTTGTGCAGTCTCTGTTCGGCTCTTTACTCCATCTCTTGAGTGGGTTATTTATTTCTTACATCTTTGTTTTTTGAGTAGTTTATATAGTCTGGATGTTAACGCTTGTCAGATATAACACTGGTGGTTTCTTCCCACTCCATGGGTTTTCTCTTCACTTCATTGATTGTTTCTTTCACTGTATAGAAGCTTTTGAGTTTAATGAGATCCCACTTGTAAATTGTTGACCTTATTTCCTCTGCACCTGCTGTCTGATTTAGAAAGTCTTTTCCTATGCCTCTGCCTTGCAGGTTGTTGCCAAAGTTTTCTTGTATCACCTTCAGAGTTTCAGGTTTCACACTGAGGTCTGTGATCCATTTGAAGTTGATTTTTGTATAGGGTGAGAGGTGGGGGTTTGATTTTATTCTGCAAATGGTGTAATTCTGATGGATTTTCCTTTATATCTAACTTGTTTTTCTCTTGTGGCCTTCAGTAATTTGTCTTTGTTTTGGGCATCTAGTATTTTAACTATGATATGGCATGGGGTATTCCTTTTCTGATCTTGTCTATTTGGTGTTCTAGGTGCTTCTTGTATTTGTATGGGTCTGTCATTTTTCAGTTTGGGGAAATTTTCTTCTATTATTCTGTTGAAGATCTGATCAATACCTTTGTCCTGGGATTCTTCTCCTTCTTCTATCCCTATGATGTTTGATCTTTTCATAGTGTCCCATATTTCCTGATTGTTCCACTTGTGTGATTTTTTTTAATTTTCATACTCTTTGTTTGAGCATTGCAATTCTTCCACCTTGTCGTCCATTGTTGATATTCTACTTTCTGCTTCATCCAATCTGTTACTGAGGCTTTCTCCCATCTTTTTCTGCTGATTGGATGAGTGTGAAATTTCCTCTTTCACTACATCCTGTGTTTTCTTTAGTATTTCCAGTTCCCTTTGGAGTTTAGATCCTTGATTCACTGGTCCGTTTCCTGTTTCATTTCAGCATGGGATCTTTTCAGTGTTTCCACTTCATTCCTGAGTTTATTATTCTCTCCCTTCATTTCCCTGAGTGTGTCTATTATTTTTCTTTTAAGATCTGTGTCCTGGGTTATCTCCAGGGAGAACTCATTGTTGGAGTCTTCTACAGGACTCATAGATTTTCTTGGGGATTTACTATTTGCTTTTCCCATGTTGTTTTCCTTTGTGCTCTTGGCATGTAGGTTTGATTTGTTGGTTTTAGTTTGAAGTGAAATTCAAGTGGTTCTTCTCTGTTTCCACCAGGACAGCCACAAAGGGGGGGGGTCGCTGTTTTTGCCTGTCCAATCCTGTCACTGCCAAGGTGACCTTAGGGTCTTACCTGTCCATTCTGGAAGTTGGAACCTGAAGTTATAGAGCTCAGATGGTCTTGGAACCCTGTGTTGGAGGCAAGGGGGTGGGAAGGTCCTGGAACCTGCCTCCCAAGAACCCCAGCCTGTCACTCTCCCTGCACTGGAAGAGACAGTGCTGGGATGGTCCTTGGACCCTGGTCTGGATGCAACAGGGCTCCAATAGTCTTGGAACCCTGAAATGGAGGTGCCAGGGCTGGGAAGGTCCTGGAACCCACCTGGAGGCCTGCCCTTTTGATAATCTTAAGACTTGAATGAGGCCTACGCTGGAGCTTAAAGAAATATGACTATACCTAAGCCTGTCTCCCTGTGAAACAGGTCTCCATTGGGCACCTGGGCAGTTCTAAATCCCTATCTGTAAACACTGGCTCAGAGATAAACTTGTTCCTCAATATCTGTAGATGAGTGAAAGAATAGCCACCAAGGTCACACTAAGAGAGAGATCTACACGAGTTTCACAACCACGGAAGGCTGTCTTCAGAGAAAGGCAAATATGCCCCGGGGATAGTTTAAAGCAGTAAGTGATAAAGCCAAAACTTGTCTACCACAACCACTCGGGTGTCTCTTGATGCTAGAGCCATTGTACAGGCTCTCTCTGTGGGCTCTACCCCACATTCAGGATCTCCAGTTTCTACTGACTACTTTGTATCACCATCCTGGCCTTGCATTAGACTCCAGCAGGAAGAACTATGTTAGCTTTCATGCTCTTCTCTGCAGCCAGAATTCTAGTCCTGCTTCCCACTGTGCCATCTGAGAAAGGGGGGTACCAGAGGCTGCCTGGTCTAATGGAACTCACCTGCTTACTTGGCAAGGATTGGCCTGGTGGTAGAGTCATTGCACTTTGCCCAGCACTGAGTCACAACATCATGAGATTAGTACTAGATTCTAAGTCTAAACCCTCGACTTAATTCTCTTTAACATTTCTCTATGCTCGTCTGCTTAGGAGTAGGGAAGGGGTTACACTGGCAAATCTTTCCTTTCTGCCTTCTTCAATGTATCTTTGTTTCATTATAGGAAAAAAAGAGACACTATAATCCATCATCTGACTTCCTTAGTTCTTAAGAATGTTTGATAAATGAACCGCTGTTCAATTTGATAAGTCTGTGAGGTGAGAGCACCAGATTTTACTCAAATATCATCTTATTGTGCCTTCTCTATTGAAGTTTCTTAGGGGCTCATGCTAATTATGAGACTTTAGGAATGCTTGTGAAACATATATGATCACATCAACATCAGAGATCTTCTCCAAGCAAGATAATATTTTTATAGAAAATTCACACTACACCAGGTGACAGCTTCTTTCTAAACCTGTCACTACCAAACCCACACCCCAGCCATTTCCTCCTGCGTAGTGTTCATAGATTTTAATAGCAAATGCCAAAGCAGTTGAAAAGATTGTTCTGCTTCAACAAATTGGTAGTATTTTAATTAAACTGATTGGACTGCAATGATGTCAGGGTATACTTTGACTCATATATTACTGAATGCTAATGAAACAAAAAATTCACATGAGTAAGAGTTGGTGATAGTGATTTTTAAGCTATCCAGATCAGTTAGCTTTTAAAGTTTGAGTGTGTGGGTAGATGGATGGCTATATGCTGTTTTTCTCATTCTCCCTCCTGTTAAAAATTCTTCGAAGTAGCTTACTCGCTCATAATAACTCTTGTCAATCTAATAAATAGCATAACTCCTTGCATATCACTTAATATGTCACAATTAATAGAGATTCTTAATAGCATTAGTACCCTTCCCCATATATATATATATATATATATATGTATGTATGTATGTATGTATGTATGTGTGTGTGTGTGTGTGTAGAGAGAGAGATGTAGACATATATACAAGGAGAAAAGCAAACCTTATAAGTGAAAGAAGCTAGTCTGCAAAGCCTGGATCTTATCAGCTTCCAAATGTGTAACATTCTGGAAAAAAAGCATAAATATCCTAACATTATCAGTAATTAGTAGAGGTTTGGGAGAAGATGGAATGGATGAGCTCAGGGTATGTTCCAGAGTGGGGAGTTATTTTATATAATAATGCCACTATGCCTTTGTTGAACTTTGTAAGAAGTCACGGCATAAAGAGTGAAGTTTAATGTATACAAATTTAAGAAAAACATTTAGGAGATTGGATATTATGACAATCTAGCTGTATTAAAACTATCTAAAACAACCTCACTAAAGAAAGGAAGGGACAGATGATAGCCCAAGTTACTTCAGAATTGAGTGGAGACATTAATACTAAACATAAAAGAAATCATATGTAAGTACTACACTATAGTTGTGTAAACTTTCTTGTGGAATGGGAGTTAAAAAGTCTGGTATTATTGTACATATATGTCATAATTGAACAAGTCAGGAAATGAAAGATGGAGCCTAGCCTTTCTTTTTATTTTCTTTCTTTTGAGAGAGGCAGTGGGGAGGGTTATGGGCATAGAAATTGAAATGAGATGGCTCATGTAGCCTCAGCTGGTCTCAAATTTAGAACTCTCCTGTCTCTGTGTCCTGGAAGGTTGGGATTACAAGTATGAACTCTATCACATCAAACTTGAGCCAGGTTTCTTACTCTTGGAGTTAAAGGTCACAGACAAACAAGAGTGAGTAGTATGTGTGGTGATGGATTGATCAGTCAGAGGCAAGAGTATGTAGTTATTACTTAGTCTATTATATATTCAAATGGTTACACCAAGAAATCTTAATAGATGGTTGTATATCCCAGGGTTAAAAGATGCAAATACATTTCTTTGATCTGTCATCTGGAAGCAGAATTGATATCTAAAAGCTCTTTTACATCCCGAATATCAATTTCGAATATTTTTATTTATTATTTTTATTTTATACATATGAGTGTATTGCTTGCATATATGCAAATGCACCCATGTAGTGTAATGCCTGTAGAGGCCAGAAGGGGGTGCCAGATCCCCTGTAATTGGCATTACAGACAGTTGTTAGCCACCATCTGAGTACCGGGAGCCGAATCTGAATATTCTGCAAGAGTAAGCCAGGGTTCTTAACAGCTGAGCCATATCTCATGAGCCCCACCCCCCAAAAAATCCATTTTTACTAACACTTTCTAATTGAGGGGATCAGAATCCTTGGACAAAGTGCTATTTCTAACGTAAAGGCAAGGAATATGCAAGACGTCCCTAGAACTTCTTATAGCTTAACAATACAGATGTGCTTAAAATCAAAGTGAATCCTTGTTAGAAAAGTCCCATAATTATACTTGCAAAGTACATATTTTAGTGCTCAGAAGAAAGACATTTGACAAACATCTAACATATTCCTATGTTTTCCTCTTTAATGATAGCCTTTTTCAAAGTGTGGAAAGCATATCTCCAGGTGAAGAAAGTTGTTACAGAATCTTGTAATGGTTAAAGATTTTTAAATTAAGAAGTGTTTATGTCATCCTATATTTCATTAACCACATCTCTCTTCTAATTCATGTAATTTTCTTCTTGGTATTTCTTCTATTTCCTCGTGTAGCCATTATGGGCAGGATAATAGACTTTTTTTTTTTTTCTTACCTGGATATTTGGATTCTGTTACTCTAGAAGGAAAAACACATGGGCTCTCTCCATTTCACCCATGCTGCCTAAACCAAGGAATAATAAGTTTTTACTTACAAATTTTATACTTATCACAACCTTATTTCTATAATTTGATATAGTTGGCGTGCATAAAATTTTTAGAAAAAAGAAAGTAGGCAAGGATGGAATGTGTTTGGGTTGAAGAACATAATTACTGATTTTATAACAAGGAAGTCAAGATGGTTTATCTAACAAAGCTTAAAGGTAGCTTACCAAATTATAAAACAAAACAGATGCAGAGGAAATTAAATGCACAGGTGTTCTGCAATTCATTCTATTTGTTTGGACATAGGTTCAATTTAGAATTGTTTGTACTATGAATAAGAACTAGATGTAATATCAGATGGAAGCATGCTTTCATTTTTAAAAATTCAAAAATCGTTAAATTATATACAGAAATTGACTAACAGTAGTATATAGGGAAACAAGCATCACTCCTTTTACAAGAGGACCCACAAACAGTTCTGGCATTTTCTGTTCATCAAAACCACTGTGTCTGAACAAGGAAGATCAGCATACATTATGCCAATGATTGTCCACAGGCCTTCACCTGTACTGTTCCTGCATCTGACTCCACCTACCAGCACCTGCCTCTCTGATTGAAGCACTCTCTAAACTTGGAGCATGTAAGTAAGGTCAGCCTGAACTGTGAGGGAATTGCTGCCTTTCCCTCACACCCACAACACTGAGACAGTGACTGACTGGAGCTGGAATACAAACATCCTCCTTCTCTTGCTCCTTGAGGAAGTGCTCTAAGATGCACTCCAGACCCTGAGCTAGTCCTCCAAAGGCAGTATTAAGATCAAGTGACCCAGAGATACAGATTATTATTTAATGGCATACTTATTGACTACATTCCCTTCTCGCCCTTTCAGTTTCTCTGTGGCTCATGGGTGCAGGACTCCCTCTGGACGTTGCTAGATGTTTATCTCCCCAGTAAGCTATACTGTCTCTTTCTGGAGGAAGACTGCTAACAGAAGGTTGATTTGACAGCATTTTACTTACAATAATATTGAGATATTGTTAAGCTGTACATCACAAGGCCTTTTATATATTCTGTGAGCTTGTTGCATTAGCGTCCTAGTAAAAGTTTATATCACCTCCTGCAAAAGATCAATAATAAAATATAAAGCAGTAGTGTTAATCCCGTATCTAATTCCTGTGTTTCTCCAATTTTAAGGATTCCTAGGAATTTATTCTGAAAAAAATTATCTTGTGTAATAAATAATTTAAAACAGTAACCTTCATCTTCTTGTTCATGAATTAAATGATTTATTGTTAATATATTAGTCTTAATAGCAAGGGGGAAATAAATGGCTTTACTATTTATTCCTAGATATATCTAACTGAATTCCAGTCTAAATTTTTAAATATGCATACGACCCTTTTTCCTCTTCTTTTAATTTATTGTATGATACTGAAGCAGAAGTAATAAAATATGTTAAGATAATAGTCCATTTGCATTAGCTTCATTTACATATGAAAAATTGCTAAGGATAGTTTAATGAAATAAAAAATAAATTTTAACATTCTTACAAAATAGTACTTATTTGTTTGAAAAGATTTACAATAGGATAGAAAACATAGAACTAAAACTATCATTCCCATTTATATTTTAATTAATTTTAATTTCTTACAAGTTTTTTTTTTCCTAAAGTAGTCCAAATGGCAAACTGCTATATACAAGGTAAAAGAAAATCTATCACTTGATATCTTTATCAACACAGAATTATATCTCCAGTTCATCATAAGTGCAGCTTGGTTCATCATAAATGTGCAAGGAGATATACAGCTTTTAAAACTGTAGAACAGGGGCTGGAGAGATGGCCTAGCGGTTAAGAGCGCTGACCGCTCTTACAGAGGACCCGGGTTCGATCCCCAGCACCCACATGGCGGCCGAGAACCGTCTGAAACTCCAATTCCAGGAGAACTCCAGTTCCAGGGGAATCCGAGACCCTCTTCTGACCTCCGCGGCATTGCACGACACGGGTGCACAAACTTGCATGCGCACAGTACATTCATACACATAACAGCAATAAATCAAATTAATAAAAAAACATTTTTTTTAAAATAAAACTGTAGAACAAATGCCTACATAATAAATATTCGACTATATCTGCAGTTAGACTAGTTTTACCAGTCAGACCCAACTGCTATTTTAGCCAGTCTTAACCTGACATTTGCAGAAATAATAATCGTTTTTCCTCACTAATTGCCCAAACTCAAACTAGCTAAAGCTATAAGATTATTATTTCATATGAAATGGAGACTCGGAAGGAGTCTTGTCTAAAAGTGCTTCAGAAGGTGGTGTCTAGAAGGTGGTGTCAATACTTACTTTGATGCTTCTCAATTTAGTTTTCCCATTTGGAGGTTTTAACTAGGTTCTCCCCACACAGTTGCAAACATTATTAATGGTTCTTCCAGGTTTATGCTGTCTTCAAAGTTTTTACTTCAAAATCTATGGCAGCCCTTTGAAAGGACATTAACNTAAATGCACAGGTGTTCTGCAATTCATTCTATTTGTTTGGACATAGGTTCAATTTAGAATTGTTTGTACTATGAATAAGAACTAGATGTAATATCAGATGGAAGCATGCTTTCATTTTTAAAATTCAAAATCGTTAAATAAATTACATAAATTGACTAAACAGTAGTATATAGGGAAACAAGCATCACTCCTTTTACAAGAGGACCCACAAACAGTTCTGGCATTTCTGTTCATCAAAACCACTGTGTCTGAACAAGGAAGATCAGCATACATTATGCCAATGATTGTCCACAGGCCTTCACCTGTACTGTTCCTGCATCTGACTCCACCTACCAGCACCTGCCTCTCTGATTGAAGCACTCTCTAAACTTGGAGCATGTAAGTAAGGTCAGCCTGAAACTGTGAGGGAATTGCTGCCTTTCCCTCACACCCACAACACTGAGACAGTGACTGACTGGAGCTGGAATACAAACATCCTCCTTCTCTTGCTCCTTGAGGAAGTGCCTCTAAGATGCACTCCAGACCCTGAGCTAGTCCTCCAAAGGCAGTATTAAGATCAAGTGACCCAGAGATACAGATTATTATTTAATGGCAATACTTATTGACTACATCCCTTCTCGCCTTTTCAGTTTTCCTGTGGCTCATGGGTGCAGGACTCCCCTCGGACGTTGCTAGATGTTTATCTCCCCAGTAAGCTATACTGTCCTTTCTGGAGGAAGACTGCTAACAGAAGGTTGATTTGACACATTTTACTTACAATAATATTGAGATATTGTTAAGCTGTACATCACAAGGCCTTTTATATATTCTGTGAGCTTGTTGCATTAGCGTCCTAGTAAAAGTTTATATCACCTCCTGCAAAAGATCAATAATAAAATATAAAGCAGTAGTGTTAATCCCGTATCTAATTCCTGTGTTTCTCCAATTTTAAGGATTCCTAGGAATTTATTCTGAAAAAAATTATCTTGTGTAATAAATAATTTAAAACAGTAACCTTCATCTTCTTGTTCATGAATTAAATGATTTATTGTTAATATATTAGTCTTAATAGCAAGGGGGAAATAAATGGCTTTACTATTTATTCCTAGATATATCTAACTGAATTCCAGTCTAAATTTTTAAATATGCATACGACCCTTTTTCCTCTTCTTTTTTTTAATTATGGTATGATACTGAAGCAGAAGTAATAAAAATGTTAAGATAATAGCATTTGCATTAGCTCATTTACAATGAAAAATTGCTAAGGATAGTTATAATGAAATAAAAATAAATTTTAACATTCTTACAAAATAGTACTTATTTGTTTGAAAAGATTTACAATAGGATAGAAAACATAGAACTAAAACTATCATTCCATTCCCATTATATTTTAATTAATTTTAATTCTTACAAGTTTTTTTTTTCCTAAAGTAGTCCAAATGGCAAACTGCTATATACAAGGTAAAAGAAAATCTATCACTTGATATCTTTATCAACACAGAATTATATCTCCAGTTCATCATAAGTGCAGCTTGGTTCATCATAAGTGTGCAAGGAGATATACAGCTTTTAAAACTGTAGAACAAATGCCTACATAATAAATATTCGACTATATCTGCAGTTAGACTAGTTTTACCAGTCAGACCCAACTGCTATTTTAGCCAGTCTTAACCTGACATTTGCAGAAATAATAATCGTTTTTCCTCACTAATTGCCCAAACTCAAACTAGCTAAAGCTATAAGATTATTATTTCATATGAAATGGAGACTCGGAATGAAGGAGTCTTGTCTAAAAGTGCTTCAGAAGGTGGTGTCTAGACTATACTTTGTAGCTTCTCAATTTAGTTTTCCCATTTGGAGGTTTTAACTAGGTTCTCCCCACACAGTTGCAAACATTATTAATGGTTCTTCCAGGTTTATGCTGTCTTCAAAGTTTTTACTTCAAAATCTATGGCAGCCCTTTGAAAGGACATTAACTGGCATTGATCAAGTTTCTTGCCAATGTTCTGGGCCGAACATTGTTTCATTAAAGGTTGTCTAAAATGAGTAATGATTAAATATTCCTAAATAATAACATGCTTTTTGAGATCAGGGTACAGATGCAAATTTACAAGGAAATGAATCAGCAATATATTTTCAGATGCTGGGAAGCACTATGAAGAAAATGATGCGGGATGCTGTGATGGACAGTGACTGGAAAGTCAATTTAGCATGACCAATAATGGGAATGGCAACTGAGCTAATGTATGGATGAGAAATGTCTGAATTTCTGGAAAAAGAACCTGCAAGAGCAAAGATCCTGGAACTGGAGTCACATTGGCATGTGAGAACAGGAGAAAGAAAAATCTGGTATTCCCGGAGTGATCTAAGGACCATAGTGACAGCTGTGAGTGCATGGGGCCCATGCTTGAATGTGCAACAAAATAGTGATGGCGGCAGTTGACTGAGTGAAGAAACAGCCTACAGAATGGGAGAAAATTAACACACACACACACACACACACACACACACATATGAATATGACAGGATTAGTATAATGTAGAAAGAAATTTGAAAACCTAAACATCACACACACACACACACACACACACACACACACACACACACACACACACAAATCCCAGTCAGATAATGGGCTAATGAAATGGGCAAGCAGTTCACAAACGATGAAATACAATGGCTAGAAAACTATGAGAAAAATGGCTGTTGTTGGACTACACAGGCTATGTCATGGAGGCCAGTGCAGGAAGGTCAAGACCAGACACACACTTGCTGAACCTCATTTGGGTGACCATGGAGATGAGGGACCCCAGTGTGGAGCACAGGGGCAGGATTGATAGTTGTTTGGGTTTGCCAAGGAGGAACCTTCAAGCACTTCCTTGGAGGAAAACATGACATCTTTTGGTTAAAAAAAAAAAAAAAGATTATATTTAACAATTAAAAATATTTTGTAAAATAATATTTTATCTTTTTATTGATACATGTTACAACCATTCATAATTTATCCTTATGTACTCCTGTGGTGTGTTCTATCATATAGGAATATTCATATTCATATTCTAAAAAAAGAATGTAAAGTTTACTTCTTTTCTTTTTACCTGCATGCAACTTTACTGTTAAAATGTAAATCTCTAAATGTGCTTTGGAATTAACCTATAGTTTATTTTCAGATTCTGTAATTTTGATTTATGTGTGGAGTGTACATATGCATATTTTGGAATAATATAAAAATCAAATGGGAACAAAAAAAAGAGAGAGAAAAACCTGTTCAAAGAACTGACCAAAGCAGTAAACCTGTGCACCAAAAAAGTTATAAAAGACTGAGAAAAAGACACAAGACAGGACTTGTGTATGACAGAATCCATGAGCTCTGACGGGGGGAGGGGGGCATGAGGGGTGGGCATGGATGGGGGAATGAGTCTAAATTTGATTAAGAAATGTTGTATGAAATGCATTCAATAAAAAATTTTTAAAAACGAAAATGTAAACTAGTCCAGTCTCTATGGAAATTAGTTTGGAGGTCTCTCCATAAACTAAAAATACATTGTCTAAATGGCACAGCTATACCAGCTTAAAGGACTCCAAGTCAATATTTCACAGATAAACTTGCACATCAAGGTTATTGCAACACTATTCACAATCACTAAGCTATGGAGCCAGCCTAGGTGTCCAATGAAAAAGGAATAGGTAAGGAAAATGTGGAATATATATGCAATAACATTTTTCAGCCATGAAAAAGAATAATTACAATTAGAAGTAATCATATTAAGTCAATCACATCTTGTTTCCTCCTGTTCGTGATTCCTATATTTCATATAGCAACATAAAATCATATATGTATATATTTACAAAAATGATAGTATATGCTTTATAGTTTATGAAATAGAAGTATTTCTGGATTAAAGAACATCAAATATAATCTTTTTGCAAAACATTTTTCCATATGCATTTGTAAATGAGTTTACAAAAGGTGAGGAGCAACGATGCTGGCAGGAAGCCGAGCCGCAGTGATTTGGGATGATCCGTGGACGGAGCAGCGGTAATTGCAGTTGATTGCAGCATATTTTAGATTAAGAGATTCCAGGTGAAGCATGTGGGGAGGTCAGAGAGGGGAGAAAAATAAATGACTCCATATAACGAAATTCAGTCCACACAGTGGTCCTGTAAAAGGAGTACTCCATTTCTAGTCACCCTTGACAAGGTGAGATTCTAGGAGCTGAGTACATTTCTATAAATTTGCAAGAGCCAAAGTCACAAGGAAAACACTGAACCGAACTCAAAGAGAAGAGCAACATTGTAACAAATATGAGCTAGTTGGAAGGTGCTTCCTTCATCACTGAATTAATTTTTCCTTATGAATTTTTTAGGTTTTCAATATTTTATTTAGTTTGTGTGAATTTCATACAATAGATCTTAATCAAATTTAGAGCTCATCTCCCACCCCACACCCCACCGTAACCACCGCAGCCTGGATTTCATGCCTTCTGTCATATATGTTAAGGCCTATCCAGTCAAGTTTTTGTACCCAGATGTCCTTCAGTACAAGTTCATCCCCTGGAGTCTATCCAGCCTATCTAAAGTCACTCCTTAAAGAAGATCAACTCTTCTTCATCCAGCACTAATCAGTTGTCTATAGTTCCTCTGCTAAGATTGGGGCCTGCTGCCCATTTCTCCAGTTTGTCCTATGCTGTGTTTTTGTCTGACTCAGTCAGTGTGGGTCTTGTGTATGCTGTCACCATTGCTGCAAGTTCATATGAGCAAGTTCCCAGTGGGCTGAAAGCCTCTGCTTCCTTATGTTCATGCACCAACCCTCTCTTTCAATCTTTCTGGCCCTTTTTTGACCCTCTTCTTACATTCAGGGACAATAGTCCCTGAGTTGTGGGTGGGTGAGGTTTAATATAAGAGTCCCATTCAGGGGCACACACTCTGCAATCTCTTGTTCTCTAAAACTTGGCCAGTTGTGGCCAAGTGTGCATCCTACTTTGGTGTATGAGGAAGCTTTATGGAGAGAGTCAAGGATGATTTGTATTCTCTCTAACCCCTGTTCCTCAATATTTCATGAGAATCAGGTGTAGAGATTCCACTGTAGATGTGTCAGTTAAGGCTAGGTGTGTCTAGTTGTGGAACTGTGTAACAACCTCCATATGTTCTAAAATTTTAAAAAAAGCTTCTTTGATGAGTGGTGTATGGTATATTTCTCTGTAAATAAAAGGATCCATATTTAGCATACAATGAGAAATTTCATTTGTATAGAGATAAAGCAGACATAGAGTTTTCTCTAGGATATATTTTTTATGCTTTTATTAATGTTTTGTGTATTTCAGACATCATTTCTCAGGTCAGTTTAGACATATCACCCCCCCTTCCCTTCCCCCCACCCCACCCCAGATCATGCACTCTGCCAAAACTATGTTGCATCTTTCTCTCAGTCTTTTTTATGTTTAGGAATTTACATTTTCCTCCTTTAATTTTATATTACTCTAAAATATGTATATATACTTTTCACTCATATACAGTAATTACAGAGTCTGAGAGCAAGTGGTGGATCGATTCTATAGCCCATTAAGAGATTTATATTATAACAACATAGTTGCTTTCAGATAAGCAGAAATATAACAATCATGTTGTTCAGCTTGCCTTTCATCTGGGGATTTGGTGTTAGCATCCACAAATGAGGAAGACCATTCACCACTTGTTTTTCTGAGACTCTGTTACTTCACTTAGCATAATGGCTTCAAGTTCCATCCATTTACCAGCGAAGTTCATGATGTCATCTTTCTTTACCACTAAATAGTACTCCACTTTGTAGATGTACCACATTTTTGTCATCCACTCATCAGTTAAGGGGCATTTGGGTTGGTTCCAGCTCTTTGCTATTGTGAAGAGAGCTGCAATAAACATAGATGTGCATGTATCTTTGCGGTAGGATGAGTCTTGTGGGTATATACCCAGGAGCGGTATGGCTGGGTCAGTCAGGTGGTAGGCTCATTTTGAGTCTTTTAAGGGTTCTCCACACTGCTTTCCATAATGGTTGTACAAGTTTACATTCCCACCAGCAGTGGATGAGTGTTCTCCTTTCCCCACAACCTCTCCAGCATACGGTGTCTTTTGCGTTCTTTGATCTTATCCAGTTGTATCTGAGTGAGAAAATATCTGAGAGTGTTTTTTAACTTGCATCTCCTTAATTATTAATGATGTTGAACACTTTTTAAGATGTCTCTAAGACATCTTTACTTCCTCACTGGTGAATTCTCTGTTCAGCTCTTTACTCCATCTTTTGAGTAGGTCATTTGTTTTCTTACTTTTTTTTTTTTTTGAGTAGTCTATGTCTTCTTGACATTAATGCTCTGTCAGATGAATCACTGGTGAAGATTTCCTCCCACTCTGCATTTTCTGTTCACCTCCTTGATTGTTTCTTTCACTGTACAGAAGCTTTTAAGTTTGATGAGGTCCCATTTGTCAACTGTTGACTTTATTTCTGTGCAGCTTCTGTCTGATTTAGAAAGTCTTTTCCTACACCTATGTCTTGTAGGTTGTTACCAACTTTTTCTTCTATCACTTTCAGGATTTCAGGTTTTACGTTGAGATCTTTGATCCACTTGGAGGTGATTTTTGTACAGGGTGAGAGGTAAGGGTTTAATTTTGTCCTTCTACAAATGGTGATCCAGTTTTCCCAGCACCATTTGCTAAGATGCTATCCTTCCCTCCATTGAGGTTGTTTTTGCCCCTTTGTCAAAAATGAGGTGGCTGAAATTGTAGGAGCCTAAGTTTGTTCCAATGGTCAGTGGGTCTGTTTTTGTGCCAGTACCAGGCTGTCTTTTTTACTATGGCCCTGTAATATAGCTTGAAGTTTGGTAGAGCAATTCCCCCTGTATTGCATTTTTCACTCAGGGTTGCTTTAGCTATTCAGGGTCTTTTGTTTTTCCATATAAATTTAAGGATTTTTTTCCAAGTCTGTGAAAAAGCTTGTGGGGATTTTGATTGGGATTGTATTGAATCTGTATATCAATTTTTACTATATTAAATTTTCCAATCCATGAGCATGGGAGATCTTTTTATCTATTGATGTCATTTTTAATCTCCTTCAGGGATTTAAATTTTTCGTTGTCAAGATTGTTGGTATCTTTGGTTAGGTTTGTTCCTAGGTATTTTATTATTTTTGAGGTTATTGTGAGTGGGAAGGTCTTCTTATATTACTTCTCCACTTCTTTACTGTTGGTGTAAAGAAAGGCTACTTGGAGAGACATGAGTCTTCAGTCCATATTGGAAGGTCACAAAGCTGTGTCTCATGTCTTTGAGGAGTGCCAAAAGTGGTGGCAGCCACAGAATTGATGCACTTGCCAGTAAGAATTGAAGACAGGCCAAACAACGGTACCCTCTCTTTTTTCTTTTTGTCTCTTTACTAAGATCTCAAGATCTATGTCTGCAGTACACTTTTTCTAGTCTTACTGATTATTTATATCTGGTTATACTGTTCCTTGGGATGCTTAAGGCCACACAACCCAGATTAGCCAGATTTTTGTTTTCTCAAGGTCATTTAGGAATTGGCCTCAAACTTTCAAGGTCAGATGGGGATTACTGAGATACCCAGCTTGTGGACTAAACAGCTAAGGGGATGTCAGCTCTCAGATATAGACTGCCATTTTGGACACGTACCGGGCTGTATCATGGATGCCAGTGCTGGGGATTGAGACATGCTTGCTTACTGGACTATTCATTGGGGGACCGTGGAAGGGAAAAACCCCTATGTGGAACAAAAGTGCAGGAGATAGTTGTTTGGGATTCCAAAGGAGGAACTCTCAGCACTTCCTTAAGGAAAACATGACATCTTTTAGGAAAAAAATCCTATATTTCAAGTGACATGTGTATGTGTTATATAATATATATATATATTTGTGTTGTTGTGTGTGGTGTGTGTGTGTGTGTGTGTGTGTATAAAATTATGATATATGTATAATACTGTACCAATACAAGTTGGAGAGAAAAACAACAAAAGAACTAAAAAAATACTCTGGAAAGCTCAGAAAAGATACAGGACATGTATAGATAGAGTGCAGGGATTCTTGGCTAGGGGGCATGGAAGGGAAGTGATTCTTAGTTTGACTTGAAATTTATGTATACAATATGAAGTTTACTAATAAAAAATTATTTATGTTAAAAATAAATAAATGACGGCTGAGAATGCCTAGCAGTAAGGCACCGACTGCTCTTGCAGAGACCCAGGTTCGATCCCCAGCACCCACATGGGGCTGAAACCATCTGTAACTCCAATTCAGGAGAGCTCCAGTTCCAGGGGAATCCGACACCCTCTTCTGACCTCTGCACTTTGCACACAATGGGTGCACAGACTAACATGCAGACTGTACATTCAACACATAACAAAATAAATAAAATAAAATAAATAAATAAAAATAAATAAATAAATAAAATGGAAAAAGAAAAGATGGCTGAAAACATCTTTAAAAAAAAGAAAGGCTAGTAATTTTTCCAGTTTGATTTTGTATCCCGCCAACATTACTAAAACCTTAACATTTCTAGAAGTTTTCTGGTGGAGTTTTTAGCATCCCTTAGGTAAACTATCATATCATCTGCAAAAAGGATAACTTAACTTCTTTTCTGATTAGTACTCCTTTAATTTCCTTCTCTGTTTTATTGCCCTAGCAAGCATTTCAAGCACTATGTTAAGAGGAGTGGCAATAAGGGCAGCCTTGCTGGGTTCCTGCCTTTAAGGGAAATGATCCAATTTTCTCCATTTAGGATGATCTTGGCAATTGGTTTTGCTATATATGGCTTTGATCATGTTGAAGAATGTTCGCTTCAGTCCAATTCCCTCTGGGACTTTAAACATGAAGGGATGCTGGATCTTGTCAAAGGCTTTTTCTGTATCAATTTTATGATTGTGTGGTTTTTTTGTCAGTCCATTTATGTGTTTTAGATATTTATTGATTTACAATGTAACCATCCTGCATCTCGGGTTTTATGAATCCAACTTGGTCATGAAGATCTTTTGAGGTGCATCGGTAGTGATTTGCAAGTATTTTTTTTTGAGAATTTTTGCATCTATGCTCATTAAGGAGATGAGCTTATAGTTTTTTTTTTTTTGGTGGTGTCTTTGCCTGGTTTTGGTATTAGGTGATGCTGGCTTCATAGAGGGAATTTGGGAGAAATCCCTGTTTGTATCCTCTGAACAGATTGAATAGTAATGGTTGTAGGGCCTTTAAATGTTTTATAGAATTTCTGCTGTAAATCCATCTGAGCCTGGGCTTTTTTTTAGTTGGGAGGTTTTTTTTATTACATCCTCAATTTCCTCAAATATTATGGGTCTGTTTAAACTGTCAAACTCTTGGTTAAGCTTTGCTGGTTCCCAGGACTTCAAATATTCATCATTTCTCTTAGGTTTCAAATTTGTGGAGTAAAGGTTTTTGAAGTATTCCTTATGGTTGTCTGATCTTTTCTTTGTCACTGAATACTATTGATTTGGGACTCTCTCTCTATCTCTCTTCTCTCGTCTCTCTCGCTCTCTCGCTCTCTCTCTCTTTCTTTGGTTAACTGGGCTGGAGGTCTATTTTGTGTTTATCTTTTCAAAAGAACCAGCTTTGGATTCATTGATTCTATATATGGCTTTATTTGTTTCTATTTCATTGATTTCTGCTCTGATTTTTGTGTATTCTTTCTGTCTTTTGGGTTTAGGGTTCATTTTTGTTGTCTCTCATGTGTTTTCTAGCTGCAGTTGTATTTGTTTTTTGTTCCCTTTCTGTTTATTTGATGGGGCACATAGGACTATAAATTTCCCTCTCAAGACTGCTTTTAAAGTATCCTCAATTTTGTTGTTTGTATTGTCTTTTTTTTGTTCAGTTTCCATGAATACTTTTTTTCACTCTTTATTCTTCCTGACACATTCATTATTCAAGTGTGTTGTTCATTTCCATGTTTCTTGTAGTAGTTGGGTTTATTGGTGTTCATATTGAGCTTATTGCACTGTGGTCTGATAGAATGCATGGAATTATTCAATCTCTTTGTATTTGTTGATATTCTTTGTGCCCCAGAATGTGGTGGATTTTGGAAATGTTCCATGAGGTGTTGAGTAGAAAGTATATTCTCTGGTGTGTGGATGGAATATCTGTAGATGTCTGTGAGGTCCATTTGGTGTATTGTATGGTTCAGTTCTGATGTCTCTCTGTTTATTTTTTGTCCAGTTGATCTATCCAAGGGGGTCAGTGGGTGGGTTGAAGTCTCCCACTATTAGTGTGTTAGGATTAATCTGTGTCTTGAGGTCCTTCAGAGTAGTGTTCATAAAGTTAGGTGAACCAGGTTTTGGTGCATAGACATTTAAATTGTGAAGTCTTCACAGTTAATTGTTCTTTGACAAGATGCAATGGCCTCTTTGTCTCTTCTGATTAGTTCCACTTTGAGATCTATTTTGTCTGATATTAGAATATCCACTCTTCTTGCTTTTTGGGACCATTCTTGGAAATTTTTTCCATCCTTTCACTTTAATTGGTGCTCTGTCCTTGAGGGTGAGATGGGTTTCTTTCAGTTTCTGAATCCATTCTCCAGTCTAGTCTTTTGATTGGGGAGTTAGACCATTAATATTTAAGGTTTTATTGAGAGATTTTTTGTTTTCTTTCACCTTATTTTTTGTTTTGCATTCTTGGTCTAGGTTTGTATTTACTCTGTTTTGCTTTTGTTAATTTCTCTCTTTAATTGCTTAGGGATAGTTTCTTTCCTCTGTTCTTTGGATTGCTTCAAGAGTTTTTCTGAAGTGTTGGTTTCTTAGGCATGTGTTCTTTCATCTTGCTCATGTCCTGAAAGATTTTTCTTTCTCCTTCACTATAACTGACATTTTTGCTGATATAGTAGTCTGGGTTGGCATCTAAAGTCCTTTAGCACAGGTCACGGTGGCAACAGCCAGTGAAGGGTTTTGAAAAAAAATCTACACTAAAGGATTGAACTATTCTAGGTTTAAAAGAGCAGGAACAGACCTGGGGCCAGAGTTAGAATGGGAACGAGTGTGGTGGGAAAAGAGGAACTCCTCAGCCTGCAGGGCAGTTAAGGCAGGGTGGGCAGGATCTGATTTACCAGGGTAGAAGGCAGGTCTGTGGCAGGCAGATTAGGAGGCCCAGGGCAACATGGGGGTAGAAATAGCCTGTGGAAGTTCTAACAAACTGTAGAATTGAGCTGATCTGAGTGCAAGGGATCAGGATGCAGTTGTCAGATGTGAGGATGGAAGGCAGGCTGTTCAAGCTGCTGAGGAATCAAGATGCAATGGGCAGGATCTTGACTTTTTCTATGACAAATAAAATAGTCTAGTATATAGATTAATTTTAATCTTGATAAACATGTTGTATCTCATTAAATATTATCACATTATATTATTAAAATATAGCACTATGTATTATAGATATCACACAAATTCCTTACCAAAGTTTAAGCATGATGCATTTAGAACTGAAGTAGAATTGTTCAATAAGACTCAATAGGAACTGTTAATTTGAAGAGAGTAATATGGAATAGGTCCTTTCAACTAAAAGAAATGGAATTTAATCCCATCGCCACCTGGAACTAAATACAGAGATTGCCGAACAAAACACACTGAAAAAGTCTGTGGCAACATCAGAACATAGAGCTGTCATCAGTCACTCTGATGATGGCAACTAGAAGCCAGATTGTGAGAGTACAGAAGCATCCTACCATAAAGAAAGCCATGTTCTTCATATTTTGATACAGTCTTTGGGGACCTACTAGAAAGGCTTCAAATGCCTAATTATAGTTAAGAGCTCTTAAACATGCAATTCTCTCCTTATATTATGTTTATAATGACCATTGAATAATTAATTTCTGTTCAATTGGTTAAATTATTATTGACAAAAGGAATCAATCTAGAAATTTCAAGTAAACAATAGATATGCTACTTCAGCAATTAAATTAGAGAACAAAGCATTTCTCATTGTACTGACAGGCAAAATTGTTTCTAGTCATCTTTGTAAGTCATTTACTTCCTATAATATGTATCAAAATATTCTCCAATATAATCTCCATTAACTAGAAGTTTCTGAATAAATACTAGATAAACCCTGCCACACTTCAATATTAAGTTTCACAATAAATCCTCAGTAAATGCTAGCATTCTGCTGGAATTCCTGGTCTTGCTCTACTCCTGAGCTTCATAAAAATGCTTTTCTGTCCTAAAGAAATACAGTTATAGTGTGGAATGCTTATTCATTAAAGACTCGTTTAAAAATTTCAACTTTGTGATAGAAAACAAGCTTTGGTTTCTAGAAATGGAAGCCAACATATCTTATTAAAACAAAGATAATGATAATGTGGTCATCCTGAATGAATTTGTTGAATTAGTTTAATGCATTTTAAATAATTATCTAACTTGACAATATCCTAATCATGCTGCATCCCATTAATGTCCAAATTGCAACCAAGCTGGACTTATTTCACAGATACTGCATTCCTAATGGTAAATAGGATCAGATATATTATGAAGAGAAAAGGGCTGAAAGAGGTTATGCTCAAGACATCAATACTCAATTTCCTAACAATTTACATATTAATCTAGTCTGTGTTTTTATTTTCATACATAATATCAACTGTGTTCCTAGACTAATTGAAATTTATCATGTATTGTAGTATATCACCAACTTCTATATTGACAATTTTTATATTTTAACATTCTCCAACACAACTTTCTTTAATTTCTGTGGTGACTGGCTGAATCCTAATCTGATTTTAAACTATTTATCTAAAAAATATGAAAAGTATTGCTTAATTTTCTTTCACAACGTTAGAAAATTATAAAGTTCACTGTATTCTGTAACTTGTTAGTGCCCACCCCACCACAGGAATACTGTGACTTACTAATTTGGAGGAGAGTGGTTCTACCAAATGAGACATGGATTTAAAAATTGTAGTGGTCATAAATATTGATGTAGTCATTCTTTTTTTTTTTACACTTTTTTTATTATTTCTGTAATGTGTATCAATGTACTGTCTGCATGCAGGTCGCTGTGGCACCCGTGTCGTGCAATGCCGCGGAGGTCAGAAGAGGGTCTCAGATTCCCTGGAACTGAGTTTTCCTGGAATTGGAGTTTTCCAATGAGTCGGCTTTCGGCTGCCATGTGGGTGGCTGGGATCAAACCCAGGCCCTCTGTAAGAGCGGTCAGCGCTCTTAACCGCTAGGCCATCTCTCCAGCCTGATGCAGTCATTTCATTAAGAGATGTGGGTACTAAGTTGGTCTAGGGTGTTCTTGATCCAGTTATTTATAACAGTGTTCTAAAAAGTGGACAATCTGAGAAAGATACTACAGGAGACTGGAGAGCTGGCTCCGCACTGACTGCTCTTGAAAGGACCTGGGTTTGGATTTCGGCAACTACATGTGGATTACAATTGGTTTGTACTCGAGTCCAGGGGATGTGATGCCTTTTCTGCCCCTGGGGGTTTTCATGGCATGGGTACATTTACATACGTGCAGCAAAACACTCAAACATATATAAATAAGTAATAATAATAAATATTTTAAACACACTATAGAGTTACATTACAATGCAATCTTAAAGCAGTCAGAATATTGGAAACACTGCCTCATCACAGTCATGACACAAAGGCAAGTGGCCTATGAAGAATACTTAAGTTTAATTGTTTTAAGCAAAGAGAGGAAGAAAGAGAACGTGAAGGAAAGAGAATAGAAAGAAAGGGAGAGCAAGACAGAGGTAATAAATCAAGGAGAAAAGTGGGAAAGAGTGGAATTGTTTTAAGTAAACAGTTTTTTAATAGCAGTTAAACACAGGCAGTTCTGGGGCCAGCAAGATGCCACAGTGGGGTAAGAAGACTTGCTATGCAAGCCTAACGGCCCGAGTCACCACTCCAGAAACCAAAGGAGAAGGAGAGAGCCATCTGCTCAAAGCTGTCCTCTGGCCTCCACACATGTGCTGTGGCACACACATGCACGCCCTCACTCACATACACAGGTTTGCTTTTTAAATCTGGCAATTGTGGATTTTCATTTTTCTTGTAAATTAATTTTACTGCCATCATAAGAGATATTAGGGTCCATAAGTTTTTAATATTTCAATTTCTGGAGAAAAAGATATGCCCAGTAATGCAAAGACCTCATACTATAAAATGGCCAAAATAAACATATTGTGTAATTACTTTCATTTTAGAATTTTTGCTATGTAGAAGATTACTTCAATGAACTAAAGCTACAACTCTAAAGAATTCAGAGACATTGCATAAGAACCTGAAAATTTATGGACATTTTACCTTAAGAGTAAGGTTGTGCCAAGGCACTTAATCACTGCTTCCAACTAAGCAAAGCACTCTTAAATTCCACTGTAGTACACTTTGTTAAGCTGTGTAGATAAAAAAAAAAATCCTGCTTCTTGTTGACAATGTGTTTAGCTTAGTAGGCTTTTTGTACTGTTCCTTTCTAAAGTAGTTATTTTCTCTGTGTAGTCAGGTTTTTTTGCTCTTTTTTTTTTTTTTTTTTTTGCTTGTTTGAAGACAGGGTCGTTTTTTTTTTTTTTTTTTTTTTTTTTTTTTTTTTGCTAGGAATATGATCCCATAAAGAGGGAGGAAATATGTATCCACAAGGGCCAGCTCTCTTCCCATAACTCATGATTCTTTCATATTTGAATATCTGAAAATTTATATACATCACACACAGGACACAAATATGCATTCACATACTAGTAGATAATAATGCATATATTAATAGTAATAAGTGGATAAAAAGACTTAATTTAAAAAGGAAAATAGAAGTTAAAACATTCCCTTCAGTATTGTAGCTCACTGGAGTCATGTGATACCAGAGGAAGATGATGTTTCCCCAACACCTAAGGTAATGTTTTCAGGGAAGTAGAATGCTGTCTGACGGCAGTTTAGCATTTGCACTTTGGTAAGATTTCCCACCTTTCCTGTGGACTCTTTCACCTACTTTTCCATTGCCACAGTTTTTCAGACTAGAGATGCTAGACACCTTTTCACAAAACTACTTGCTTTGCATTGGAGGAAAGTGATAATTCTCCCTGACCCTATAACATCCTAATAAATGCAGTTTCAAACAGTCCACGTCCCGGAACAAGAGAATTAGCCCCTTTAGGTCAAAACACATTTAAATTCATTGAGACATAATATACCTTCAAATTTATAAATGAGAAATGTTTAACTAATTAAAGAATATCATTACCATGTCATCCTTCACTGTTTGAAAATGACAAACTAGCGAAGTTAATCATAATGTAATCAGTGATGGTTGGTTTCATTCTATATTAGTGAGACATAATGCAAATGAGTGAGGTTCCAAGAGAAGTTAATGAAAGAATTCCACTTCACAAGGAAAGGAAGTGAAAAATGGTCTCTTTAATATTCATTATCAAGTGACTAAGCTAAATTATTTTGCTACTTCAAAAATTTCATAAAAATAATTTGTTCTCAATTCTGTATGCTAGAATGGTGGAAGGCAGCTGATATTATTACTTGTAGTGTGGCCAATAAATATAAGTTGGGTATTATTATCACCATTTACAAATGAGAATTAAAGCTTGAGGAGCTCAATTACTTGCCCAAGATCAACCATCAATACATGGCAGAAAAGAAATTAAACTCAATCTCAAGGAGTCCCTTGTATGATAGCCTTATTGCTTTTGCAAATGCTGTTTCAGTTTGACTTTTGCTTTTCTCTTCTTTTTAATATCACCTAGCTCCATTATTAGTTGTATACCCAAACTTTAGTGGAAGATCTAACCAGCATTCCATTTTCTGTTATACCCATTTCTTGCAGAATGTATTTCCTTAGATTAACAGGGGAGGTGATAGCCATCAGTTAGTTTATACTAAACATACATCAGTCATCTAATGTGTGCTAGCATTGTACTTCAATAGAAACATAATAGGGGGCTGGAGAGATGGCCTAACGTTAAGAGTGCTGACTCTGCTCGCTTGCAGAGGACCCAGGTTTCCAAACAAACCCAGCATCTTACATGGCCGCTGAGAACCGTCTTTAATTCCAGTTCCAGGGGAATCCGATGCCCTCTTCTTCTGACTCCTCGCATTGCCACGACACGGGTGCAACCACCCCTACATGCAGAACAGTACATGCATACACATATAAAATAAATAAAGTTAAAAAAAGAAAAAATGATTAAAAGTTATAATCTGAGAGAAATAATTATGACTATATTAATTTAATAATATATATGCTTGTTATTAAATAATTCCAATATATTTTATTTATAATTTATATGGTAGCGAAATGTTTTGGCAGATCTTTTACTAAAAAAATTTATTTTAGTGTGTCTTCTTGAAATAATATTATATTCTAGTTATTAGATGGGATCATACCATCTCCAGTTAGCATCATCGGATTGTTAAATAAATTATTTGAAAGCACAAAATTCCCCAATCCATTAGTGCCTCTCCTGAAAACAAATATGTCTGAAGAAATTACTACTTAAATGTGTTAAAATTGTCTCCTCAGATACTTAACTTTTACTTAAGGAGAGACTCTCCTTGCTTTAGTATATATTCTTAACATCCAATTTGGCTGACCTGTGTCAAGAGAAAGTGCAAGATGAGACCAGAAGAAAATGACATGTTCATGGAGGTAATGTGTTTGAAGTTAAGCACAGTGGTAGGTCTGTAGGAACAGCGGTCTCATCAGAGCTGGCTAAAGCATACCACGTTTGTGCTGGAGAGATTGCTGAGGATAAACTGCTTGCTGCACAAAAATAAGAACTGAGTTTGGAGACCCAGCACCTATGTCCAAGTTAAGCACAAGAGTGTCTCTATAACACCAGTGCTGGGAGGTAGGAAGGGAGTGAGGGGTGGAGACAGGGGCATCACAGTGATTCACTGGCCATCCAGTCTAGCAGAAAGGGCTAGGCCCCTGATACATCCTCTTAAGAATAATAGTGCTAATAATAATAATATTAATAACAATGTGAAAGTGATAAAGGAAATACTTAAAAATTTGACCTCTGACTTTTCCACACATGCAAACACAGGTATGTGCACTTGCCCCCCCATGGGTTTTTATCTATCTATCTATCTATCTATCGATAGATAGATAGATAGATAGAGATAGATAAATAGATAGATAGAAATGACTAGATAGACACACACACACAACACACACACACACACACACACACACAAGAATACCACCTTTACATCCTTTTCTAGTTTAGAATCATCATCTTTATAAGGTGACCTTCTCATTTAAAGTAATCCTATATTTATGGCTATGTTTCTGTCACTTAACACTTTGAATCTTTTATGACACATTTAAATGCTTGATCCAGGCATAGTAAATGTTTTTTTAAAAGAGCACTATATGAATTAGCAAAGATATGCAGTGTGTATTTGAAATTACAGTACTTATCTAAGGCTTGAAAAGTGTACAGAAGGAAAGAATAATGTTTTGGAACATCTTTGAATTGAATGTTTCAAAATTTAAATAGTAGGATGCAATAATATCTGAAAATGACATCACTCCTTGGATCTATTAATCAAGTTAGCTACCCTCATATTCATATTTTAATAAGCACTTCTTTTATCTGGTTTTGAATCAGAATAATTCTACCTCTCAGAAGTTAAAGAAGTTGGTTGGTTGTCTCCTCATAATTTTGTGCAGCAGAGGTCATTATATTTATTTTTTCCTGTATTTCACACACAGATGCAAAAACTACACAACCTATACCTAGTTTGGATTCTCAGATGATGTGTCTTCAGAGGGTAGATAGGCTTATTTAATAGACACAAATGGGAATTTTAAAAATTCATGAGAACAAGTAAAACTTCAAATATTAAGTGTCTACAAGCTTTGAGTCTTCAACATAGTTCTAATCTACCATCTGATAATTGATAATCATATGTTTGACTTAAAATTTGCATTGTCTAGGTTGTCATGTCTCACCTCTAGTTTCTACAACTTGTCAGTTCTAAATTTGATGAACTTTATGTCTTCCTGAAATCATACACCTTATTTTGTTATTCTATAATTATATTAATTTTCTATTATAACTGCCAAAAGCTATCACGAATGTAATATTTTCAAATAATGCCACTTATTTTCTCATGATTATGTAGCTCAGAAGTCTGGGTGGACTTAGAGGTTAGCTTTTTTCTTAATCTTACAAAGCCCAAATCAGATATCAGACAGCAGAGGCTCCTGACTAGAGATAGGGGAAAGTATTGGGTCCCAGCCTCATTCTGGCTTCTGGCTAAACTTAGTTGCATGCAGTTGAAGAACTGTAATCCTCAGGTCCTTGTGGACTTGCAGGTAGGAGCAGCTCTTGAGGGCTAGAAGTCTCTGACATTACACATGTGCTCTATATGCCAGCAGTGGCCTCTCCTCACCCTTGGAATCATTCTTCATTTTCTACCCCTGCAAACCAGCCAGAGAATTTTCTGCTTTTCAGGGTTTAAGTGATTAGCTTGAGTCTACCTATTTAAGCTATTATAATCTACTTAAGTTCAGTAGTTCAATTACATGTGAAAAACACCTTTGTCTATGTTAACACAATATATTCCCATTTCCTGAAGACAGGGGCATGTGTTTTTTTTGTTTTTTTTTTTTTCTTTTTTATAATTTTTATTTGTTATTACTTTTTTTTTAATTTTAATTTTTATTGATGGTTTGTGCATTTCGTACATCATTTTCCAATTCAGATCAGGTAGTATTCCCTTTCCTTCCCCCCAACCCCCACCCCATCCCAGATCTGATTTCTTCTGCCATAACTGTCCTGCATCTTGCAGGGTTTTTTTTTTTTTTTTTTTTTCATTTTTAGCTATAGTGATAATCCATGAGTAGAAGCATCCTTCGGCAAAACCAATCTACAGACTGTTTGCCCAAACCCCACATTCCCACCATTCAGTGGGGGGGTGACAGGTTTTTTGTTCATCAAGTGATCAAATGAGTGTCCAGACGACTTCGCTGTAGTTCACCGTTCACCCCAATCGCAGCCTTTACATTCTACCATGCCCCCTCTTCCGCAGATTGTTCCCTAGGCTTAGAAAGGGGCACAGGTGGATGAGAAGTAAACTGTCCTCTCTCTCTGGAGCTGTTGATTGGATCTGGTCAATTCTGGCTGCTTCCTTTCATGGGCTGACAGTTTGTTCAGGAGTAAACGTTTCGATCCTACTAATGAAGCACAAGCAATTAGATATATAGGTATTTAAGCAGCACTAATAGTTATGGTAGGTTACTTTGGCATAGACACATATGTTTGGATGATATGCTCCTTGTTTTAAAGTTAGCATAGACCAATTTGCTGGGTTGAGGCATGTCCAGAGAGCTTGTAAGGCATTGTTCTTGGGTGTGTCTCTAAGGGCATTTTGAGAAGAGATTAGCATTTTAATCAGATTGAGTAAAGAGCAGCCCTTAACAATGGGAGCAGACATGATCCAGCTATTAAACAAAAAAGCAAGGGAATGATCTCTCTCTCTCTCCCTCCCTCCCTCCCTCCCTCCCTCCTTCCCTTCTTGCCTATTCCTCCCTCTCTCCAGCCCTTAAACTCAATACCCATTCTCCATTTCCTTTAGACTATTGAGGCTATTAATTCTCAGGAACTTTGGACTCCAGAACTTACACCAGCAACAGTGAAATTATCAGGTCTTCTTTGTTCTCCTACTGGGACTTACAATCTTGGCTTCTTAAATCTCCAGAATTTCAGAATGAGACTGAATTAACACCACTTACATTCCTAGTTCTCAATCTTTCGGACAGTAATATACTGTGAAATTTCTTGGTCTCCATGGTCCTGTGAGCCAATTTCCATAATAAAACTCTATATATAATGTATTTATTAGGTTTTCCTGAAATATCCTAGTATAATATTTTGGCATCATTAATCTGCCTACCATAGCAATATACTATTTTTTCATAATTTAATATCCATGAAATAGAATGAATCTTAAAATCAGTGGTGTAACACATTCTAATCGGTAACAATACACACCCATGTTCTACATAATACAGGAATACATATTACCATAAAATATCAATCCATGAAGCATAACAATTTATTTTATGCTACTTTTAAATACAGTCTTGGGATAAATTATTTCTTCTTTGAAATGGGCTTATCATCCAGAGAAGCTGGGTACTTAGTGGGAGGAGCTGATATACGAGCCCAGCTGTGTGAACAGGGAGGTGCCCTATGGTGCTGACATTCACAATGCTGGCATCCCACAGAAGGTCCATGGGACTTCGGAATTCTGGGACTTTGTGGGGTGGGCCATGTGGAACTGGGGACCCAGCACTGACTCTGTTTGAGTGAGTGTACACTTTCCAGCCATTTGTATGCAATCTCAATACATTCCACTCTAGTCTGAGTGAGATTTGAGAGTTATTTCCCTTGCTTTGGCTGCCAACTGGGAATTGGCAACTGGCAGAGGTGGGCAAGATTGCAGGGTGCAGTGTGCATGACTGTGAGGCTGTGGGTACCCCCTCCCTGAGAAGAAAATTCCTCGCTACAATAGTAGAAACATAAAACATGTACAATTAATCCTAAATCAATACCAACTGTTCATACAGAAAACTAGATTACTGCAATGGTGGTTCTAAATGGACAATATGCATGCACAAGTTTCAAAGTTACTAGTAATCTAAGAAATGACCATCAAACATCTCAATTTTTTATCTACCAAGCTGGAAATTTTTTTGAATACATGGTATTCATTATTCTTCTGACCAAAAAGAAATATAGTGAGAGATATAAACAAGTCTGGACAAGTTTGGAAGCCAATCCTGCAAACATTTCATAAAACTTAGTCTTCATCAGAGACTGAGAATCAGTTGGTTCCCACCCGAGTCCTGACCACATCTCCATGACTCTTTCACCAGGACAGATGCTGTTGCATTCTTCATCCGGACTTACTGGCTAGTAAAGTATCCACAGCATCACTAAGACCTCAGTAGTGCCTTTCAGTCAGGTCAAAGTGCTGCAGCTACAGCAAGCCTACAAGTGAATCTTGGTAGCTAAGCAATACAAGAACATTTTAGATCATATGGAACATGAGTCTTATCTTTGTGGTGCTGTATTTGGGCCAATGTCATTAGATACTTCTGAATGCATCAAATCATCTATGGCTTTCAAAGAAAAGCACAATTGTGTTTTCCTTGGTAGTGTGGACAAAAGAACCTATTTTTGGTACTACTTCTCAGGAAGTAGTACTCAGGTGGTGCCATGAGGAACAAAATGTGTTCATGTTCCTTCTTGATTTTGCCTATATTTGTCTTACTGATTACATAGGTAGAGCTGAACTTGAAAGGAATTCAAAGGTGATGACTTCCTTGTTGGTATCTACAAATATGATGTTGCTAAGGGCTATACTAATGCTTTAATGTGTTTGTGTAGGGCATTAGTATCTACAGAGCTGCCTACAGGATTCACTATGACACTGTTGATTCGATAGATTGTTTTATTTGTTCTATTTCATTGATTTCTTCTGATCTGATGTTGTGATTTCTTCCCGTCTTTTGGGTTTAGGTTCATTGTTGTTGTCTCTCATGTTTTTAGCGCAGTTGTATTTTTTTTTTTCCCTTTCTGTTTATTTGATGTGGTCACTTAGAGATATAAATTTCCCCCTCTCAAGACTGATTTTTAAAGTATCCTGCAATTTTGTTGTATTGTATTGTAATTTTCATTTTTTTGTCAGTGTCCATGAATACCTTTGATTTTCAAATCTTTATTCTGCCGTGGACACATTCATTATTCAAGATTGTGTTGTTCAGACTCCATGTGTGCTTTGTAGTTAGTTGGTTTTAAGTTCTGGGTTCATATTGAGCTTATTGCACTGTGGTCTGAATGAGAATGCATGAATAATTCCAATCCTTTGTATTTGTTGATATTCTTGTGTGCCCCAGTAGGTGGTGGGATTTTGGAATGTCCATGAGTGTTGAGTAGAAAGTATTTCCTCTGGTGTGGGGTGGAATATCGGATAGATGTCTGTGAGGTCCATTTGGTGTATTGTTTGTTCAGTTCTGATGTCTCTCTGTTTATTTTTTGGTCCAGTTGATCTATCCAAGGGGGTCAGTGGTGTGTTGAAGTCCCCCACTATTAGTGGTTAGGATTAATCTGTGTCCTTGAGGTCCTTCAAGTAGTGGTTATAAAAGTTGGTGCACCAGAGTTTTGGTGCATAGACATTTAAGATTGTGAAGTCTTCATGTTTAATTGTTCCTTTGACAAAGAGGTAATGACCCGCGACTGTGTCTCTCTCTATCTGATGAGTTCCACTTTAGGGGAAATCTATTTTGTCGGATATTAGAATATCCACTCTGTCTTGTTTCTTGGTACCATCTCTCTCTTGGAATATTTTTTTCCATCCTTTCACTCTAAAAAATGGTTTCTGGCCTTGAGGGTGGAGATGGGTTTCTTTCAGTTTCTGAATCCATTCTCCAAGTCTATACCTTTTGATTGGACAGTTTATCCCATTAATATTTAAGTTTTAGTGAGGGGTATGTTGCTTTGTCCTTTCACACTTGATTTTTTGTTTGCATTCTTGTCTAGGTTTGTATTTCTCATGTGTTGGCTGTTGTGCTTTTGTTGATTTCTCTCTTGAATTGCTTAGGGATAGTTGTTCGTTCCTCTTTTCTTTGTATTGCTTCAAGAGTTTTCTGAAGTGTTGGTTTCTTAGGCATGTTTTCTTTCATCTTGCTCATGTCCTGAAAGAATTTTCTTTCTCCTTCCACTATAACTGACATTTTTCTGGGTATAGTATCTGGGTTGGCATCTAAAGTCCTTTTAACAGTCACACGGTGGCAACAGCCAGTGAAGGGTTTGAAAAAAAATCTACACTAAAGGATTGAACTATTCTAGGTTTAAAAGAGCAGGAACAGACCTGGGGCCAGAGTTAGAATGGGAACGAGTGTGGTGGGAAAAGAGGAACTCCTCAGCCTGCAGGGCAGTTAAGGCAGGGTGGGCAGGATCTGACTTTCCAGGGTGGTGGGCAGGTCTGTGGCAGGCAGATTAGGAGGCCAAGGGCAACATGTGGGGTAGAAATAGCCTGTGGAAGTTCTAACAAACTGTAGAATTGAGCTGATCTGAGTGCAAGGGATCAGGATGCAGTTGTCAGATGTGAGGATGGAAGGCAGGCTGTTCAAGCTGCTGAGGAATCAAGATGCAATGGGCAGGATCTTGACTTTTTCTATGACAAATAAAATAGTCTAGTATATAGATTATATTTTAATCTTGATAAACATTTGTATCTCATTAAATATTATCACATTATATTATTAAAATATAGCACTATGTATTATAGATATCACACAAATTCCTTACCAAAGTTTAAGCATGATGCATTTAGAACTGAAGTAGAATTGTTCAATAAGACTCAATAGGAACTGTTAATTTGAAGAGAGTAATTGGAATAGGCATTTCAACTAAAGAAATGGAATTTAATCCCATCGCCACCTGGAACTAAATACAGAGATTGCCGAACAAAACACACTGAAAAAGTCTGTGGCAACATCAGAACATAGAGCTGTCATCAGTCACTCTGATGATGAGCAACTAGAAGCCAGATTGTGAGAGTACAGAAGCATCCTACCATAAAGAAAGCCATGTTCTTCATATTTTGATACAGTCTTTGGGGACCTACTAGAAAGGCTTCAAATGCCTAAGTATAGTTAAGAGTCTAAACAAATTATGCAATTCGCTTCTCTTAGTATTATGTTTTTATAATGACCATTGAATAATTAATTTCTGTTCAATTGGTTAAATTATTATTGACAAAAGGAATCAATCTAGAAATTTCAAGTAAACAATAGATATGCTACTTCAGCAATTAAATTAGAGAACAAAGCATTTCTCATTGTACTGACAGGCAAAATTGTTTCTAGTCATCTTTGTAAGTCATTTACTTCCTATAATATGTATCAAAATATTCTCCAATATAATCTCCATTAACTAGAAGTTTCTGAATAAATACTAGATAAACCCTGCCACACTTCAATATTAAGTTTCACAATAAATCCTCAGTAAATGCTAGCATTCTGCTGGAATTCCTGGTCTTGCTCTACTCCTGAGCTTCATAAAAATGCTTTTCTGTCCTAAAGAAATACAGTTATAGTGTGGAATGCTTATTCATTAAAGGACTCGTTTAAAAATTTCACTTTTTGATAAGAAAACAAGCTTTGGTTTTCTAGAATGGAAAGCCAAGCATATCTTATTAAAAGACAAAGATAATGATAATTGGTCATACTGAATGAATTTGTTGACTTAGTTTATGCATTTTAAAAAAAAATTTTAAATAAGTAATCTAACTGACAAATCCTAATCATGCGGCAATCCCATTAATGTCCAAATTGCAACCAAGCTGGACTTATTTCACAGATACTGCATTCCTAATGGTAAATAGGATCAGATATATTATGAAGAGAAAAGGGCTGAAAGAGGTTATGCTCAAGACATCAATACTCAATTTCCTAACAATTTACATATTAATCTAGTCTGTGTTTTTATTTTATACATAATATCACTGTGTTTCCTAAGACTAATTGATTTATCATTATTGTAAGTATATCACCAACTTCTTGATTGACAATTTATTATTTTAACATTCCCAACCCAACTTTCTTTAATGTTCTGTGGTGACTGGCCTGAATCTAATCTGATTTTAAACTATGATCAAAAGAGTATGAAAAGTATTGCTTAATTTTCTTTCACAACGTTAGAAAATTATAAAGTTCACTGTATTCTGTAACTTGTTAGTGCCCACCCCACCACAGGAATACTGTGACTTACTAATTTGGAGGAGAGTGGTTCTACCAAATGAGACATGGATTTAAAAATTGTATGGTCATAAATATTTATGTATCATTTTCTTTTTTTTTTTACTTTTTTTTATTTCTGTAGGTGTACGAATGTACTATCTGCATGCAGGGCTGGGCACCCGTGGTCTGCAATGCCGCGGAGGTCAGAAGGGGTCTCAGATTCCCCTGGAAATGAGTTTCTCCCGGAATTGGAGTTTCATCAGACGGCTCTCGGCTGCCATGTGGGTGCTGGGATCAAAAACAGGGGGTCCTCTGTAAGATCGGTCACGCTCTTAACCGCTAGGGCCATCTCTCCGCCCTGATGCAGGTCATTTCATTAAGAGATGTGGGTACTAAGTTGGTCTAGGGTGTTCTTGATCCAGTTATTTATAACAGTGTTCTAAAAAGTGGACAATGGAGGAGATACTACAGAGACTGGAGAGCTGGCTCCGCACTGACTGCTCTTGAAAGGACCTGGGTTGGATTGCAGGCACTACATGTGATTACAATTGTTTTGTAACTCGAGTTGCGGGGATGTGTTGCCTTTTCTGCCCCTGGGGGTTTTCAAATGGCAATGGGTACATTGACATACCGTGCAGTCAAACACTCAAACATATATAAATAGTAAGAATAGATAAGATATTTTAAACACACTATAGAGTTACATTACAATGCAATCTTTAAAGCAGTCAGAATATTGGAAACACTGCCTCATCACAGTCATGACACAAAGGCAAGTGGCCTATGAAGAATACTTAAGTTTTTAATTGTTTTAAGCAAGAGAGGAAGAAAGAGAACGTGAAGGAAAGAGAATAGAAAAGAAAGGAGAGAGCAATACCAGAGGTATAAATAAAATAAGTAGGCAAGTGGAATTGTTTTTAATAAACAGTTTGTTTAATAGCAGGTAAACACAGGCAGTTCGGGTTCTGGGGCCAGCAAGATGGCTCAACAGGGTGGTAAGAATGACTGCTATGCAAGCTAACGGCCCGAGTCACCACTCCAGAAACCAAAGGAGAAGGAGAGAGCCATCTGCTCAAAGCTGTCCTCTGGCCTCCACACATGTGGCTGTGGCACACACGTGGCACGCCCTCACTCACATACACAGGTTTGCTTTTTAAATCTGGCAATTGTGGATTTTCATTTTTCTTGTAAATTAATTTTACTGCCATCATAAGAGATATTAGGGTCCATAAGTTTTTAATATTTCAATTTCTGGAGAAAAAGATATGCCAGTAATGCAAAGACCTCATACTATAAAATGGCCAAAATAAACATATTGTGTAATTACTTTCATTTTAGAATTTTTGCTATGTAGAAGATTACTTCAATGAACTAAAGCTACAACTCTAAAGAATTCAGAGACATTGCATAAGAACCTGAAAATTTATGGACATTTTACCTTAAGAGTAAGGTTGTGCCAAGGCACTTAATCACTGCTTCCAACTAAGCAAAGCACTCTTAAATTCCACTGTAGTACACTTTGTTAATGCTGTGTGAGAAAAAAAAAAAATCCTGCGTCTTCTTGTTGACAATGTGTTTAGCTTAGTAGGCTTTTTGTACTGTTCCTTTCTAAAGTAGTTATTTTTCGTGTAGTTCAGGTTGTTTGCTTCTTTTTTTTTTTTTTTTTTTGTCTTGTTGAGCAGGGGTCTGTGGGGTTTTTTTTGGGTTTTTTGTTTTTTTTGCTAGGAAGATGATCCCATAAAGAGGGAGGAAATATGTATCCACAAGGGCCAGCTCTCTTCCCATAACTCATGATTCTTTCATATTTGAATATCTGAAAATGTTATATACATCACACAAGGCACACAAAGCTGCCATTTCACAGACGATAATAATGCATATATTAATAGTAATAAGTGGATAAAAAGACTTAAGTTTAAAAAAGGAAAATAGAAGTTAAAACATTTCCTTCAGTATTTGTAGCTCACTGGAGTCATGTGATACCAGAGGAAGATGATGTTTCCCAACACCTAAGGATAAATGTTTTCAGGGAAGTAGAATGCTGTCTGATGGCAGTTTAGCATTTGCACTTTGGTAAGATTTCCCACCTTTCACTGTGGACTCTTTCACCTACTTTTCCATTGCCACAGTTTTTCAGACTAGAGATGCTAGACACCTTTTCACAAAACTACTTGCTTTGCATTGGAGGAAAGTGATAATTCTCCCTGACCCTATAACATCCTAATAAATGCAGTTTCAAACAGTCCACGTCCCGGAACAAGAGAATTAGCCCCTTTAGGTCAAAACACATTTAAATTCATTGAGACATAATATACCTTCAAATTTATAAATGAGAAATGTTTAACTAATTAAAGAATATCATTACCATGTCATCCTTCACTGTTTGAAAATGACAAACTAGCGAAGTTAATCATAATGTAATCAGTGATGGTTGGTTTCATTCTATATTAGTGAGACATAATGCAAATGAGTGAGGTTCCAAGAGAAGTTAATGAAAGAATTCCACTTCACAAGGAAAGGAAGTGAAAAATGGTCTCTTTAATATTCATTATCAAGTGACGTAGACTAAATTATTTTGCTACTTCTGGTAAAAATGTCATAAAAATAATTTGTTCTCAATTCTGTATGCTAGAATGGTGGAAGGCAGCTGATATTATTACTTGTAGTGTGGCCAATAAATATAAGTTGGGTATTATTATCACCATTTACAAATGAGAATTAAAGCTTGAGGAGCTCAATTACTTGCCCAAGATCAACCATCAATACATGGCAGAAAAGAAATTAAACTCAATCTCAAGGAGTCCCTTGTATGATAGCCTTATTGCTTTTGCAAATGCTGTTTCAGTTTGACTTTTGCTTTTCTCTTCTTTTAATATCACCTAGCTCCATTATTAGTGTATACCCAAACTTGTTTTTAGTGGAAGATCTAACCAGCATTCCATTTTCTGTTATACCCATTTCTTGCAGAATGTATTTCCTTAGATTAACAGGGGAGGTGATAGCCATCAGTTAGTTTATACTAAACATACATCAGTCATCTAATGTGTGCTAGGCATTGGTACTTCATAAAATTATAAATAAGGGGCCTGGAGAGATGGGCCTAACGGTTAAGAGTGCTGACGGCTCACTTGCATAGGACCCAGGTTCAAACCCCAGCATCTTCTAACATGGCCGTCTGAGAACCGTCCTGTTTAATTCCGTTTTCCAGGGGAATCCGATGCCCTCGTCTGACCTCTCGGCATTGCACGACACGGGTGCAACCAACCTACATGCAGACAGTACATTCAACACGTAGAAAATAAAGAAAGTTTAAAAAATAAGAAAATGAGTAAGAATTATAATCTGAGAGAAATAATTATGACTATATTAATTTAATAATATATATGCTTGTTATTAAATAATTCCAATATATTTTATTATAATTATATGGTAGCAGAGAAGGGAATGTTTTGGGCAGATCTTTTTAAAAAAATTTATTTTAGTGTGTCTTCTGAGGCGGTGAAATAATATTATATTCTAGTTATTAGATGGGATCATACCATCTCCAGTTAGCATCATCGGATTGTTAAATAAATTATTTGAAAGAGCACACAAAATTCCCCAATCCATTAGTGCCTCTCCTGAAAACAAATATGTCTGAAGAAATTACTACTTAAATGTGTTAAAATTGTCTCCTCAGATACTTAACTTTTACTTAAGGAGAGACTCTCCTTGCTTTAGTATATATTCTTAACATCCAATTTGGCTGACCTGTGTCAAGAGAAAGTGCAAGATGAGACCAGAAGAAAATGACATGTTCATGGAGGTAATGTGTTTGAAGTTAAGCACAGTGGTAGGTCTGTAGGAACAGCGGTCTCATCAGAGCTGGCTAAAGCATACCACGTTTGTGCTGGAGAGATTGCTGAGTGATAAAACTGCGTTGCTGCACAAAAATAAGGAACTGAGTTTGGAGACCCAGCACCTATGTCCAAGTTAAGCACAAGAGTGTCTCTATAACACCAGTGCTGGAGGTAGGAAGGGGTGAGGGGTGGAGACAGGGGCATCACAGTGATTCACTGGCCATCCAGTCTAGCAGAAAGGGCTAGGCCCCTGATACATCCTCTTAATAATAATAGTGATAATAAGAATAATAATTAATACAATGTGAAAGTGAGAAAGGAAATTACGTAAATTTGACCTCTGACTTTTCCAAACTGCAACCACAGGTAATGTGCACTGGCCCCCCCCCCCCCAAAAAAATGGGGGGGGTTTAACGCTATCTATCTTCTATCTATCGATGATAGATAGATAGATAGAAGATAGATAAATAGATAGATAGATGCTAGATTACACACACACACAACACACACACACAAACACGCACACAGAATACCACCTTTACATCCTTTTCTAGTTTAGAATCATCATCTTTATAAGGTGACCTTCTCATTTAAAGTAATCCTATATTTATGGCTATGTTCTGTCTCTTACACTTTGAATCTTTTATGACACATTTAAATGCTTGATCCAGCATAGTAAAATGTTTTTTAAAAGAGCCCTATATGAATTAGCAAAGATATGCAGTGTGTATTTGAAATTACAGTACTTATCTAAGGCTTGAAAAGTGTACAGAAGGAAAGAATAATGTTTTGGAACATCTTTGAATTGAATGTTTCAAAATTTAAATAGTAGGATGCAATAATATCTGAAAATGACATCACTCCTTGGATCTATTAATCAAGTTAGCTACCCTCATATTCATATTTTAATAAGCACTTCTTTTATCTGGTTTTGAATCAGAATAATTCTACCTCTCAGAAGTTAAAGAAGTTGGTTGGTTGTCTCCTCATAATTTTGTGCAGCAGAGGTCATTATATTTATTTTTTCCTGTATTTCACACACAGATGCAAAAACTACACAACCTATACCTACCTAAGTTTTGGATTCTCAATGATGTGTCTTCCATTCAAGGGTAGAATAGGCTATTTATAGACACAAATGGAAATTTTAAAATTCAATGAGAACAAGTAAAACTTCAAATATTAAGTGTCTACAAGCTTTGAGTCTTCAACATAGTTCTAATCTACCATCTGATAATTGATAATCATATGTTTGACTTAAAATTTGCATTGTCTAGGTTGTCATGTCTCACCTCTAGTTTCTACAACTTTGGTCAGGTCTAAATTTGGATGAACTTTAAAATGTTTGCCTGAATCATACACTTATTTTGTTATTCTAGAATTATAATTGTTTTTAGTTAATATGTTGGTTTGTAATTAATAAAATAAAAAAAAAAAAAATAAAAAAAAAAAAAAAAAAAATAAAATAAAAAAACTAAATAAAAAAAAATAATAAAAATTTAAAAGAAATAAAAAAAAAAAGTAAAATAAAATTATTTATAAAAAAAAAGAAAAAAACATTATTAAGTTTCTATTATAACTGCCAAAAGCTATCACGAATGTAATATTTTCAAATAATGCCACTTATTTTCTCATGATTATGTAGCTCAGAAGTCTGGGTGGACTTAGAGGTTAGCTTTTTTCTTAATCTTACAAAGCCCAAATCAGATATCAGACAGCAGAGGCTCCTGACTAGAGATAGGGGAAAGTATTGGGTCCCAGCCTCATTCTGGCTTCTGGCTAAACTTAGTTGCATGCAGTTGAAGAACTGTAATCCTCAGGTCCTTGTGGACTTGCAGGTAGGAGCAGCTCTTGAGGGCTAGAAGTCTCTGACATTACACATGTGCTCTATATGCCAGCAGTGGCCTCTCCTCACCCTTGGAATCATTCTTCATTTTCTACCCCCTGCAAAAACCAGCAGAGAATTTTCGGCTTTTCATGGTGTTAAGTGATTCAGTTTAGTCTACCTATTTAAGCTATTATAATCTACTTAAGTTCAGTAGTTCAATTACATGTGAAAAACACCTTTGTCTATGTTAACACAATATATTCCCATTTCCTGAAGACAGGGGCATGTCTTTTTTTTTTTTTTTTTTTTTCTTTTTTTATATTTATTTTTATTTACTTTTCTTTAATTTAATTTTTATTGTGGTTTGTTGCATTTCGGACACATTTTCCAATTCAGATCAGGCTAGTTCCCTTTTTCCCTTCCCCCCAACCCCCCCCCACCCCTCCCAGATCATGTTCTGCCATAACTGTCCTGCATCTAGCAGGGGTTTTTTTTTTTTTTTCATTTTTTTAGCAGTAAGTGATAATCCATGAGTAGAAGCATCCTTCAAGTAAAACCAATCTGCGACGGTTTTGTGCCCCAAACCCCCACAGTCCCACCATTCAGGGGGGGGGGGGTGACAGGTTTTTTTCAATCAAGTGGATCAAATGAGGTTATTGTGAGTGGGAAGGTCTTCTTATATTACTTCTCCACTTCTTTACTGTTGGTGTAAAGAAAGGCTACTTGGAGAGACATGAGTCTTCAGTCCATATTGGAAGGTCACAAAGCTGTGTCTCATGTCTTTGAGGAGTGCCAAAAGTGGTGGCAGCCACAGAATTGATGCACTTGCCAGTAAGAATTGAAGACAGGCCAAACAACGGTACCCTCTCTTTTTTCTTTTTGTCTCTTTACTAAGATCTCAAGATCTATGTCTGCAGTACACTTTTTCTAGTCTTACTGATTATTTATATCTGGTTATACTTTCCTTTGGGATGCTTAAGGCCACACAGTTAGCCCAGATTAGCCAAGGTTTTTGTTTTCTCAAGGTCATTTGAGGAATTGGGCCTCAAACTTTCAAGGCCAGATGGGGACTACTGAGATACCCAGCTTGTGGACTAAACAGCTAAGGGGATGTCAGCCTGGTCAGAATATAGACTGCCATTGGTGGACTACCCGGGCTGTATCATGGATGCCAGTGCTGAGGGATTGAGACATGCTTGCTTACTGGACTTCATTTGGGGGACCGTGGAAGGGAAAAACCCCTATGTGGAACAAAAGTGCAGGATTGATAGTTGTTTGGGATTTCCAAGGAGGAACTCTCCAGCACTTCCTTAAGGAAAACATGACATCTTTTAGGAAAAAAATCCTATATTTCAAGTGACATGTGTATGTGTATATATATATATATATATATGTGTGTGTGTGTGTGTGTGTGTGTGTGTGTGTGTGTGTGTATAAAACTATGTATATATGTATATATACTGTACCAATACAAGTTGGAGAGAACAACAACAAAAGAACTGAAAAAATACTCTGGAAAGGCTCAGAAAAAGATACAGGACATGTATAGTAGAGTGCAGGGATTCTGTGGCGTAGGGGGCATGGAAAGGGAAGTGATTCTAGATTTGACTAATAAATAGTGTATGACATATGGAAAAAGTTTAATAATAAAAAATTATTTATGTTAAAAAATAAATAAAATGACAGGCTGGAGAGATAGCCTAGCAGTTAAGAGCACCGACTGCTCTTGCAGAGGACCCAGGTTCGATCCCCAGCACCCACATGGCGGCTGAGAACCATCTGTAACTCCAATTCCAGGAGAACTCCAGTTCCAGGGGAATCCGACACCCTCTTCTGACCTCTGCAGCTTTGCACAACATGGGTGCACAGACCTACATGCAGACTGTACATTCACACACATACAAAAATAAATAAAATTAAAAATAAATAAATAAATAAAATGGAAAAAGAAAAGATGGCTGAGAAACATCTTTAAAAAAAAAGAAAGGCTAGTAATTTTTCCAGGTTGATTTTGTATCCCGCCACATTACTAAAACTCTTAATCATTTCTAGAAGTTTTCTGGTGGAGTTTTTAGCATCCCTTAGGTAAACTAGCATATCATCTGCAAAAAGGGATAACTTAACTTCTTTTCTGATTAGTACTCCTTTAATTTCCTTCTCTTGTTTTATTGCCCTAGCAAGCATTTCAAGCACTATGTTAAAGAGGAGTGGCAATAAGGGGCAGCCTTGCTGGGTTCCTGCCTTTAAGGGAAATGATTCCAATTTTTCTCCATTTAGGATGATCTTGGCAATGGGTTTGCTATATATGGCTTTGATCATGTTGAAGAATGTTCGCTTCAGTCCGATTCCCTCTGGGACTTTAAACATGAAGGGATGCTGGATCTTGTCAAAGGCTTTTTCTGTATCAATTTATATGATTGTGTGGTTTTTGTCTTTCAGTCCATTTATGTGTTTTATGATATTTATTGATTTACATATGTTGAACCATCCCTGCATCTCTGGTTTTATGAATCCAACTTGGTCATGATAGATGATCTTTTTGATGTGCATCTGTATGTGATTTGCAAGTATTTTTTTTTTTGAGAATTTTTGCATCTATGCTCATTAAGGAGATGAGCTTATAGTTTTCTTTTTTGGTTGTGTCTTTGCCTGGTTTTGGTATTAGGGTGATGCTGGCTTCATAGAAGGAATTTGGGAGAAGTCCCTGTTTGTATCCTTCTGAACAGATTGAATAGTAATGGTTGTAGGGCCTCTTTAAATGTTTTATAGAATTCTGCTGTAAATCCATCTGAGCCTGGGCTTTTTTTAGTTGGGAGGTTTTTTATTACATCCTCAATTTCCTCAAATATTATGGGTCTGTTTAAACTGTCAATATCTTCTTGGTTAAGCTTTGCTGGTTCCCAGGACTTCAAATATTCATCTATTTCTCTTAGGTTTTCAAATTTAGTGGAGTATAGGTTTTTGAAGTATTCCATTATGGTTGTCTGGATCTTTTCTTTGTCATCATGAATACTATTGATTTGGGATCTCTCTCTCTCTCTCTCTCTCTCTCTCTCTCTCTTTCTGGTTAACTGGGCTGGAGGTCTATTTTGTTTATCTTTTCAAAGAACCAGCTTTTGGATTCATTGATTCTATATATTGCTTTATTTGTTTCTATTTCATTGATTTCTGCTCTGATTTTTGTGATTTCTTCCTGTCTTTTGGGTTTAGGGTTCATTTGTTGTTGTCTCTCATGTGTTCTTAGCTGCAGTTGTATTTGTTTATTTGTTCCCTTTCTGTTTATTTGATGTGGGCACATAGGACTATAAATTTCCCTCTCAAGACTGCTTTTAAAGTATCCTGCAATTTTGTTGTATTGTATTGTCTTTTTTTGTTCAGTTCCATGAATACTTTTATTTCACTCTTTATTTCTTCCTTGACACATTCATTATTCAAGATTGTGTTGTTTCATTTCCATGTGTTCTTGTAGTTAGTTGGGTTTATTCTGGTGTTCATATTGAGCTTTATTGCACTGTGGTCTGATAGAATGCATGGAATAATTCCAATCCTTTTGTATTTGTTGATATTTCTTTTGTGCCCCAGTATGTGGTGGATTTTGGAAAATGTTCCATGAGGTGTTGAGTAGAAAGTATATTCTCTGGTGTGTGGATGGAATATTCTGTAGATGTCTGTGAGGTCCATTTGGTGTATTGTATTGTTCAGTTCTGATGTCTCTCTGTTTATTTTTTGTCCAGTTGATCTATCCAAGGGGGTCAGTGGTGTGTTGAAGTCTACCACTATTAGTGTGTTAGGATTAATCTGTGTCTTGAGGTCCTTCAGAGTAGTGTTCATAAAGTTAGGTGAACCAGGTTTTGGTGCATAGACATTTAGAATTGTGAAGTTTTCACAGTTAATTGTTCCTTTGACAAAGATGCAATGGCCCTCTTTGTCTCTTCTGATTAGTTCCACTTTGAGATCTATTTTGTCTGATATTAGAATATCCACTCTGGCTTGTTTCTTGGTACCATTCTCTTGGAATATTTTTTCCATCCTTTCACTCTAAAGTGGTGTCTGTCCTTGAGGGTGAGATGGGTTTCTTTCAGTTTCTGAATCCATTCTCCCAGTCTATGTCTTTTGATTGGGGAGTTTAGACCATTAATATTTAAGGTTATTATTGAGAGAGTTATGTTGCTTCCTTTCACCTTATTTTTGTTTGCATTCTTGGTCTAGGTTTGTATTTACTCTGTTTTGCTTTTGTTGATTTCTCTCTTTAATTGCTTAGGGATAGTTGTTCCTTTCCTCTGTTCTTTGGATTGCTTCAAGAGTTTTCTGAAGTGTTGGTTTCTTAGGCATGTGTTCTTTCATCTTGCTCATGTCCTGAAAGATTTTTCTTTCTCCTTCAACTATAACTGACATTTTTGCTGGATATAGTAGTCTGGGTTGGCATCTAAAGTCCTTTAGCACAGGTCACGGTGGCAACAGCCAGTGAAGGGTTTGAAAAAAAATCTACACTAAAGGATTGAACTATTCTAGGTTTAAAAGAGCAGGAACAGACCTGGGGCCAGAGTTAGAATGGGAACGAGTGTGGTGGGAAAAGAGGAACTCCTCAGCCTGCAGGGCAGTTAATGCAGGGTGGGCAGGATCTGATTTACCAGGGTAGAAGGCAGGTCTGTGGCAGGCAGATTAGGAGGCCCAGGGCAACATGGGGGTAGAAATAGCCTGTGGAAGTTCTAACAAACTGTAGAATTGAGCTGATCTGAGTGCAAGGGATCAGGATGCAGTTGTCAGATGTGAGGATGGAAAGCAGGCTGTTCAAGCTGCTGAGGAATCAAGATGCAATGGGCAGGATCTTGACTTTTTCTATGACAAATAAAATAGTCTAGTATATAGATTATATTTTAATCTTGATAAACATTTGTATCTCATTAAATATTATCACATTATATTATTAAAATATAGCACTATGTATTATAGATATCACACAAATTCCTTACCAAAGTTTAAGCATGATGCATTTAGAACTGAAGTAGAATTGTTCAATAAGACTCAATAGGAACTGTTAATTTGAAGAGAGTAATATGGAATAGGTCCTTTCAACTAAAAGAAATGGAATTTAATCCCATCGCCACCTGGAACTAAATACAGAGATTGCCGAACAAAACACACTGAAAAAGTCTGTGGCAACATCAGAACATAGAGCTGTCATCAGTCACTCTGATGATGAGCAACTAGAAGCCAGATTGTGAGAGTACAGAAGCATCCTACCATAAAGAAAGCCATGTTCTTCATATTTTGATACAGTCTTTGGGGACCTACTAGAAAGGCTTCAAATGCCTAATTATAGTTAAGAGCTCTTAAACATGCAATTCTCTCCTTATATTATGTTTATAATGACCATTGAATAATTAATTTCTGTTCAATTGGTTAAATTATTATTGACAAAAGGAATCAATCTAGAAATTTCAAGTAAACAATAGATATGCTACTTCAGCAATTAAATTAGAGAACAAAGCATTTCTCATTGTACTGACAGGCAAAATTGTTTCTAGTCATCTTTGTAAGTCATTTACTTCCTATAATATGTATCAAAATATTCTCCCAAGCAACAGGAGAAAGAAAAATCTGGTATTCCCGGAGTGATCTAAGGACCATAGTGACAGCTGTGAGTGCATGGGGCCCATGCTTGAATGTGCAACAAAATAGTGATGGCGGCAGTTGACGGAGTGAAGAAACAAGCCTACAGAAGGGAGAAAAGTTAACACACACAAAACCCACACACACACACACAAATGAATATGACAGGATTAGTATATGTAGAAAGAAATTTGAAAACCTAAACATCACACAACACACACACACCACACAACACACACAAACACAACCAACACAACACAAATCCCAGTCAGATAATGGGCTAATGAAATGGGCAAGCAGTTCACAAACGATGAAATACAATGGCTAGAAAACTATGAGAAAAATGGCTGTTGTTGGACTACACAGGCTATGTCATGGAGGCCAGTGCAGGAAGGTCAAGACCAGACACACACTTGCTGAACCTCATTTGGGTGACCATGGAGATGAGGGACCCCATGTGGAGCACAGGGGCAGGATTGATAGTTGTTGTTGGGTTTGCCAAGGAGGAACCTGTCATGCCAAGCACTTCCTTGAGGAAAACATGACATCTTTTGGTTAAAAAAAAAAAAAAATTAGAATTTAACATTAAAAATATTTTGTAAAATAATATTTTATCCTTTTTATTGATACATGTTACAACCATACATATTTATCCTTATGTACTCCTGTGGGGTGTTCTATCATATAGGAATATTCATATTCCTATTCTAAAAAAAGAATGTAAAGTTTACTTCTTTTTTCTTTTTACCTGCATGCAACTTTACTGTTAAAATGTTAATCTCTAAATGTGCTTTGGAATTAACCTATAGTGTTTTTTCAGATTCTGTAATTTTGATTTATGTGTGGAGTGTACATATGCAAATTTTGGAAAATATAAAAATCAAATGTGGAACAAAAAAAGAGAAGAGAAAAACCTGTTCAAAGAACTGACCAAGCAGTGAAACCTGTGCACCAAAAAGTTATAAAAAGACTGAGAAAAGACACAAACGGACTTGTGATGACAGAATCCATGAGCTCTGACGGGGGAAGGGGGGCATGAGGGTGGGCATGGATGGGAAATGAGTCTAAATTGATTAAGAATGTTGTGTGAAATGCATTCAATAAAAATTTTTTAAAAAAATGTAAAACTAGTCCAGTCTCTATGGAAATTAGTTTGGAGGTCTCTCCATAAACTAAAAATACATTGTCTAAATGGCACAGCTATACCAGCTTAAAGGACTCCAAGCATATTTCACAGATAAACACTTGCACATCAAGGTTATTGCAACACTACTTATCACAATCAGTAAGCTATGGAGCCAGCCTAGGTGTCCAATGAAAAAGGAATAGGTAAGGAAAATGGTGGAATATATATGCAATAACATTTTTCAGCCATGAAAAAGAATAATTACAATTAGAAGTAATCATATTAAGTCAATCACATCTTGTTTCCTCCTGTTCGTGATTCCTATATTTCATATAGCAACATAAAATCATATATTATATATTTACAAAAATGATAGTATATGCTTTATAGTTTATGAAATAGAAGTAGTTGCTGGATGAAAAGAACTCAAATAGAATCTTTTGCAACAGTTTTCCATATGCATTTGTAAATGAGTTTACAAAAGGTGAGGAGCAACGATGCTGGCAGGAAGCCGAGCCGCAGTGATTTGGGATGATCCGTGGACGGAGCAGCGGTAATTGCAGTTGATTGCAGCATATTTTAGATTAAGAGATTCCAGGTGAAGCATGTGGGGAGGTCAGAGAGGGGAGAAAAATAAATGACTCCATATAACGAAATTCAGTCCACACAGTGGTCCTGTAAAAGGAGTACTCCATTTCTAGTCACCCTTGACAAGGTGAGATTCTAGGAGCTGAGTACATTTCTATAAATTTGCAAGAGCCAAAGTCACAAGGAAAACACTGAACCGAACTCAAAGAGAAGAGCAACATTGTAACAAATATGAGCTAGTTGGAAGGTGCTTCCTTCATCACTGAATTAATTTTTCCTTATGAATTGTTTAGGTTTTCAATATTTTATTTAGTTTGTGTGATTTTCATACAATAGATCTTAATCAAATTTAGAGCTCATCTCCCACCCCACACCCCACCCGTAACCACCGACAGCCTGGATTTCATGCTTCTGTCATATATGTTAAGGCCTATCGGTCAAATTTTTGTACCCAGATGTCCCTTCAGTACAAGTTCATCCCCTGGAGTCTATCCAGCCTATCTAAGTCACTCCTTAAAGAAGATCAACTCTTCTTCATCCAGCACTAATCAGTTGTCTATAGTTCCTCTGCTAAGATTGGGGCCTGCTGCCCATTTCTCCAGTTTGTCCTATGCTGTGTTTTTTGTCTGACTCAGTCAGTGTGGGTCTTGTGTATGCTGTCACCATTGCTGAAGTCATATGAGCAAGTTCCCAGTGGGCGGAAAGCCTCTGCTTCCTTATGTTCAGCACCAACCCTCTCTTTCAATCTTTCTGGCCCTTTTTTGACCCTCTTCTTACATTCAGGGACAATAGTCCTGAGTGTGGGTGGGTGAAGTTTAATATAAGAGTCCCATTCAGGGGCACACACTCTGCAATCTCTTGTTCTCTAAAACTTGGCCATTGTGGCCAAGTGTGCATCCTACTTTGGTGTATGAGGAAGCTTTATGGAGAGAGTCAAGGATGATTTGTATTCTCTCTAACCCCTGTTCCTCAATATTCATGAGAATCAGGTGTAGAGATTCCACTGAGATGTGTCAGTTAAGGCTAGGTGTGTCTAGTTGTGGAACTGTGTAACAACCTCCAGAGTTTAAATTTTTTAAAAAAGCTTCTTTGATGAGTGGTGTATGGTATATTTCTCTGTAAATAAAAGGATCCATATTTAGCATACAAGGAGAAATTTCATTTGATAGAGATAAAGCAGACATAGAGTTTTCTCTAGATATATTTTTTATGCTTTTATTAATGTTTTGTTGTATTTCAGACATCATTTTTCAGTCATTTAGACATATCACCCCCCCTTCCCTTCCCCCCCCCCCACCCCAGATCATGCACTCTGCCAAAACTATTTGGCATCTTTCTCTCTAGTCTTTGTATGTTTAGGAATTTACATTTTCCTCCTTTAATTTTATATACTCTAAAATATTATATATATTTTTCACTCATATACAGTATATACAGAGTCTGAGAGCAAGTGGTGGATCGATTCTATAGCCCATTAAGAGATTTATATATAACACATACTTGCTTTCAGATAAGCAGAAATATAACAATATGTTGTTCAGCTTGCCTTTCATCTGGGGATTTGGTGTTTAGCATCCACAAATGAGGAAGACATCACCACTTGTTTTCTGAGACTCTGTTTACTTCACTTTAGCATAATGGCTTCAAGTTCCATCCATTTACCAGCGTAGTTCAGATGTCATCTTTCTTTACCACTAAATAGTACTCCACTTTGTAGATGTACCACATTTTTTGTCATCCACTCATCAGTTAGGGGTCATTTGGGTGGTTCCAGCTCTTGCTATGTGAAGAGAGCTGCAATAAACATAAGATGTGCAGTATCTTTGCGGTAGGATGTCTTTGGGTATATACCCAGGAGCGGTATGGCTGGGTCAGTCAGGTGGTAGCCTCATTTTGAGTTTTTAAGTATGGTTCTCCACACTGCTTTCCATAATGGTGGTACAAGTTTACATTCCCATCAGCAGTGGATGAGTGTTCCCTTCCCCACAACTCTCCAGCATACGGTGTCTTTTGCGTTCTTTGATCTTATCCAGTTGTATCTGAGTGAGATAATATCTGAGAGTGTTTTTTAATTGCATCTCCCTTAATTATTAATGATGTTGAACACTTTTTAAGATGTTTCTAAGACATCTTTACTTCCTCACTGGGTGAATTCTCTGTTCAGCTCTTTACTCCATCTTTTGAGTAGTCATTGTTTTCTTACTTTTTTTTTTTTTGAGTAGTCTATCTTCTTGACATTAATGCTCTGTCAGATGAATCACTGGTGAAGATTTCCTCCCATCTGTGTTTTCTGTTCACCTCCTTGATGTTTCTTTCACTGATACAGAAGCTTTTAAGTTTGATGAGGTCCCATTTGTCAACTGTTGACTTTGTTCTTGTGCAGCTTCTGTCTGATTTAGAAAGTCTTTTCCTACACCTATGTCTTGTAGGTTGTTTAACTTTTTCTTCTATCACTTTCAGGATTTCAAGTTTTACGTTGAGATCTTTGATCCACTTGGAGTGATTTTTGTACAGGGGGAGAGGTAAGGGTTTAATTTGTCCTCTACAAATGGTGATCCAGTTTTCCAGCACCATTTGCTAAGATGCTATCCTTCCCTCCATTGAGGTTTTTTTGCCCCTTTGGTCAAAAATGATGTGGCTGAAATTGTAGGAGCTAAGTTTGTTCCAATTGTCAGTGGGTCTGTTTTTGTGCCAGTACCAGGCTGTCTTTTTTACTATGGCCCTGTAATATAGCTTGAAGTTTGGTAGAGCAATTCCCCCTGTATTGCATTTTTCCACTCAGGGTTGCTTTAGCTATTCAGGGTCTTTTGTTTTTCATAAAATTTAAGGATTTTTTTTCCAAGTCTGTGAAAAAGCTTGTGGGATTTTGATTGGGATTGTATTGATCTGTATATCAATTTTTACTATATTAAATTTCCAATCCATGAGCATGGAGATCTTTTTATCTATTGATGTCATTTTTAATCTCCTTCAGGATTTTAAAATTTTGTTGTCAAGATTGTTGGTATCTTTGGTTAGGTTTGTTCCTAGGTATTTTATTATTTTTGAGGTTATTGTGAGTGGGAAGGTCTTCTTATATTACTTCTCCACTTCTTTACTGTTGGTGTAAAGAAAGGCTACTTGGAGAGACATGAGTCTTCAGTCCATATTGGAAGGTCACAAAGCTGTGTCCTCATGTCTTTGAGGAGTGCCAAGTGGTGGCAGCCACAGAGAATGCACTTGCCAGTAAGAATTGAAGACAGCCAAACAACCGTACCCTCTCTTTTTTCTTTTTGTCTCTTTACTAAGATCTCAAGATTCTATGTCTGCAGTACACTTTTTCTAGTCTTACTGATTATTTATATCTGGTTATACTTTCCTTGGATGCTTAAGGCCACACAACCCAGATTAGCCAGATTTTTGTTTTCTCAAGGTCATTTAGGAATTGGGCCTCAAACTTTCAAGGTCCAGATGGGGACTACTGAGATACCCAGCTTGTGGACTAAACAGCTAAGGGGATGTCAGCTCTGTCAGATATAGACTGCCATTTTGGACACGTACCCGGCTGTATCATGGATGCCAGTGCTGGGGGATTGGAGACATGCTTGCTTACTGGACTATTCATTGGGGGACCGTGGAAGGGAAAAACCCCTATGTGGAACAAAAGTGCAGGAGATAGTTGTTTGGGATTCCAAGGAGGAACTCTCAGCACTTCCTTAAGGAAAACATGACATCTTTTAGGAAAAAAATCCTATATTTCAAGTGACATGTGTATGTGTATATATAATAATATATATATTATGTGTTTTGTGTGTGTGTGTGTGTGTGTGTGTGTGTGTGTATAAAATATGATATATGTATAATACTGGTACCAATACAAGTTGGAGAGAAAAAACAACAAAAGAAACTAAAAAAATACTCTGGAAAGCTCAGAAAAGATACAGGACATGTATAGAGTAGAGTGCAGGGATTCTGTGGCTAGGGGGCATGGAAAGGGAAGTGATTCTAGATTTGACTTGAGAATTTAGTGTAACAATATGAAGTTTACTAATAAAAAATTATTTATGTTAAAAATAAATAAATGACGGCTGGAGATATGGCCTAGCAGTAAGAGCACCGACTGCTCTTGCAGAGACCCAGGTTCGATCCCCAGCACCCACATGGGGCTGAAACCATCTGTAACTCCAATTCCAAGGAGAGCTCCAGTTCCAGGGGAATCCGACACCACTCTTCTGACCTCTGCAGCTTTGCACAAATGGGTGCACAGACTAACATGCAGACTGTACATTCATACACATAACAAAATAAATAAAATAAAAATAAATAAATAAAAATAAATAAATAAATAAAATGGAAAAAGAAAAGAATGGCTGAAAACATCTTTAAAAAAAAGAAAGGCTAGTAATTTTTCCAGTTGATTTTGTATCCCGCCAACATTACTAAAACTCTTAATCATTTCTAGAAGTTTTCTGGTGGAGTTTTTTAGCATCCCTTAGGTAAACTATCATATCATCTGCAAAAAGGATAACTTAACTTCTTTTCTGATTAGTACTCCTTTAATTTCCGTTCTCTGTGTTTATTGCCCTAGCAAGCATTTCAAGCACATGTTAAGAGGAGTGGCAATAAGGGGCAGCCTTGCTGGGTTCCTGCCTTTAAGGGAAATGATCCCAATTTTCTCCATTTAGGATGATCTTGGCAATGTGGTTTTGCTATATATGGCTTTGATCATGTTGAAGAATGTTCGCTTCAGTCCAATTCCCTCTGGGACTTTAAACATGAAGGGATGCTGGATCTTGTCAAAGGCGTTTTCTGTATCAATTTTATGATTGTGTGGTTTTTTTGTCAGTCCATTTATGTGTTTTAAGATATTTATTGATTTACAATGGTTAACCATCCTGCATCTCGTGGTTTTAATGAATCCAACTTGGTCATGATAGGATCTTTTGAGGTGCATCGGTATGTGATTTGCAAGTATGTTTTTTTTGAGAATTTTTGCATCTATGCTCATTAAGGAGATGAGCTTATAGTTTTTTTTTTTTTGGTGGTGTCTTTGCCTGTTTTGGTATTAGGTGATGCTGGCTTCATAGAGGAATTTGGGAGAAATCCCTGTTTGTATCCTCTGAACAGATTGAATAGTAATGGTTGTAGGGCGCTTTAAAATGTTTTATAGAATTTCTGCTGTAAATCCATCTGAGCCTGGGCTTTTTTTTAGTTGGGAGGTTTTTTTTATTACATCCTCAATTTCCTCAAAATTATGGGTCTGTTTAAACTGTCAAATCTTCTTGGTTAAGCTTTGCTGGTTCCCAGGACTTCAAATATTCATCATTTCCTTAGGTTTCAAATTTGTGGAGTAAAAGGTTTTTGAAGTATTCCTTATGGTTGTCTGGATCTTTTCTTTGTCACTGAATATATTGATTTGGGATCCTCTCTCTATCTCTCTTCTCGTCGTCTCTCTCGCCTCTCTCGCTCTCTCTCTCTTTCTTTTGGTTAACTGGGCTGGAGGTCTATTTTGTGTTTATCTTTTCTTAAAGAACCAGCTTTGGATTCATTGATTCTATTATGGCTTTATTTGTTTCTATTTCATTGATTTCTGCTCTGATTTTTGTGGATTCTTTCCTGTCTTTTGGGTTTAGGGTTCATTTGTTGTTTGTCTCTCATGTGTTTTCTAGTGCAGTTGTATTTGTTTTTTGTTCCCTTTCTGTTTATTTGATGGTGGCACATAGGACTATAAATTTCCCTCTCAAGACTGCTTTTAAAGTATCCTGCAATTTTGTTGTATTGTATTGTCTTTTTTTTGTGTCAGTTTCCATGAATACTTTTTTTTCACTTCTTTATTTCTCCTGACACATTCATTATTCAAGTGTGTTGTTTCATTTCCATGTTTTCTTGTTAGTTAGTTGGTTTTATTGGTGTTCATATTGAGCTTATTGCACTGTGGTCTGATAGAATGCATGAATATTTCAATCTCTTTGTATTTGTTGATATTCTTTGTGCCCCAGATGTGGTGGATTTTGGAAATGTCCATGAGGTGTTGAGTAGAAAGTATATTCTCTGGTGTGTGGATGGAATATCTGTAGATGTCTGTGAGGTCCATTTGGTGTATTGTATGTGTTCAGTTTCTGATGTCTCTCTGTTTATTTTTTGTCCAGTTGATCTATCCAAGGGGGTCAGTGGTGGTGTTGAAGTCTCCACTATTAGTGTGTTAGGATTAATCTGTGTCTTGAGGTCCTTCAGAGTAGTGTTCATAAAGTTAGGTGAACCAGGTTTTGGTGCATAGACATTTAAATTGTGAAGTTTCACAGTTAATTGTTCCTTTGACAAGATGCAATGGCCCTCTTTGTCTCTTCTGATTAGTTCCACTTTGAGATCTATTTTGTCTGATATTAGAATATCCACTCTTGCTTGTTTCTTGGGACCATTCTCTGGAATTTTTTCCATCCTTTCACTTTAAGTTGGTGTCTGTCCTTGAGGGTGAGATGGGTTTCTTTCATGTTTCTGAATCCATTCTCCCAGTCTAGTCTTTTGATTGGGGAGTTTAGACCATTAATATTTAAGGTTATTATTGAGAGATATGTTTTCCTTTCACCTTATTTTTGTTTGCATTCTTGGTCTAGGTTTGTATTTACTCTGTTTTGCTTTTGTTAATTTCTCTCTTTAATTGCTTAGGGATAGTTCTCTTTCCTCTGTTCTTTGGATTGCTTCAAGAGTTTTCTGAAGTGTTGGTTTCTTAGGCATGTGTTCTTTCATCTTGCTCATGTCCTGAAAGATTTTTCTTTCTCCTTCAACTATAACTGACATTTTTGCTGGATATAGTAGTCTGGGTTGGCATCTAAAGTCCTTTAGCACAGGTCACGTGTGGCAACAGCCAGTGAAGGGTTTTGAAAAAAAATCTACACTAAAGGATTGAACTATTCTAGGTTTAAAAGAGCAGGAACAGACCTGGGGCCAGAGTTAGAATGGGAACGAGTGTGGTGGGAAAAGAGGAACTCCTCAGCCTGCAGGGCAGTTAATAGCAGGGGTTGGCAGGATCTGATTTACCAGGGTAGAAGGCAGGTCTGTGGCAGGCAGATTAGGAGGCCCAGGGCAACATGGGGGTAGAAATAGCCTGTGGAAGTTCTAACAAACTGTAGAATTGAGCTGATCTGAGTGCAAGGGATCAGGATGCAGTTGTCAGATGTGAGGATGGAAAGCAGGCTGTTCAAGCTGCTGAGGAATCAAGATGCAATGGGCAGGATCTTGACTTTTTCTATGACAAATAAAATAGTCTAGTATATAGATTATATTTTAATCTTGATAAACATTTGTATCTCATTAAATATTATCACATTATATTATTAAAATATAGCACTATGTATTATAGATATCACACAAATTCCTTACCAAAGTTTAAGCATGATGCATTTAGAACTGAAGTAGAATTGTTCAATAAGACTCAATAGGAACTGTTAATTTGAAGAGAGTAATATGGAATAGGTCCTTTCAACTAAAAGAAATGGAATTTAATCCCATCGCCACCTGGAACTAAATACAGAGATTGCCGAACAAAACACACTGAAAAAGTCTGTGGCAACATCAGAACATAGAGCTGTCATCAGTCACTCTGATGATGAGCAACTAGAAGCCAGATTGTGAGAGTACAGAAGCATCCTACCATAAAGAAAGCCATGTTCTTCATATTTTGATACAGTCTTTGGGGACCTACTAGAAAGGCTTCAAATGCCTAATTATAGTTAAGAGCTCTTAAACATGCAATTCTCTCCTTATATTATGTTTATAATGACCATTGAATAATTAATTTCTGTTCAATTGGTTAAATTATTATTGACAAAAGGAATCAATCTAGAAATTTCAAGTAAACAATAGATATGCTACTTCAGCAATTAAATTAGAGAACAAAGCATTTCTCATTGTACTGACAGGCAAAATTGTTTCTAGTCATCTTTGTAAGTCATTTACTTCCTATAATATGTATCAAAATATTCTCCAATATAATCTCCATTAACTAGAAGTTTCTGAATAAATACTAGATAAACCCTGCCACACTTCAATATTAAGTTTCACAATAAATCCTCAGTAAATGCTAGCATTCTGCTGGAATTCCTGGTCTTGCTCTACTCCTGAGCTTCATAAAAATGCTTTTCTGTCCTAAAGAAATACAGTTATAGTGTGGAATGCTTATTCATTAAAGACTCGTTTAAAAATTTCAACTTTGTGATAGAAAACAAGCTTTGGTTTCTAGAAATGGAAGCCAACATATCTTATTAAAACAAAGATAATGATGATGTGGTCATCCTGAATGAATTTGTTGAATTAGTTTAATGCATTTTAAATAATTATCTAACTTGACAATATCCTAATCATGCTGCATCCCATTAATGTCCAAATTGCAACCAAGCTGGACTTATTTCACAGATACTGCATTCCTAATGGTAAATAGGATCAGATATATTATGAAGAGAAAAGGGCTGAAAGAGGTTATGCTCAAGACATCAATACTCAATTTCCTAACAATTTACATATTAATCTAGTCTGTGTTTCATTTTCATACATAATATCAACTGTGTTCCTAGACTAATTGAAATTTATCATGTATTGTAGTATATCACCAAACTTCTTGATTGACAATTTATTATTTTAACATTCTCCAACACAACTTTCTTTAATTTCTGTGGTGACTGGCTGAATCCTAATCTGATTTTAAACTATTATCTAAAAAATATGAAAAGTATTGCTTAATTTTCTTTCACAACATTAGAAAATTATAAAGTTCACTGTATTCTGTAACTTGTTAGTGCCCACCCCACCACAGGAATACTGTGACTTACTAATTTGGAGGAGAGTGGTTCTACCAAATGAGACATGGATTTAAAAATTGTATGGTCATAAATATTGATGTAGTCATTTCTTTTTTTTTTAACTTTTTTATTTATTTCTGTATGTGTATCAATGTACTGTCTGCATGCAGGTCTGTGCACCCGTGTCGTGCAATGCCGCGGAGGTCAGAAGAGGGTCTCAGATTCCCCTGGAACTGGAGTTCTCCCGGAATTGGAGTTTCAGACGGCTCTCGGCTGCCATGTGGGTGCTGGGGATCAAACCCAGGTCCTCTGTAAGAGCGGTCAGCGCTCTTAACCGCTAGGCCATCTCTCCAGCCCTGATGCAGTCATTTCATTAAGAGATGTGGGTACTAAGTTGGTCTAGGGTGTTCTTGATCCAGTTATTTATAACAGTGTTCTAAAAAGTGGACAATCTGAGAAAGATACTACAGGAGACTGGAGAGCTGGCTCCACACTGACTGCTCTTGAAAAGGACCTGGGTTGGATTTCAGGCAACTACATGGTGGATTACAATTGTTTGTAACTCTAGTTCCAGGGGATGTGATGCCTTTTCTGGCCCCTGGGGGTTTTCATGGCATGGGTACATTTACATACGTGCAGGCAAAACACTCAAACATATATAAATAAGTAATAAATAAATAAATATTTTTAAACACACTATAGAGTTACATTACAATGCAATCTTTAAAGCAGTCAGAATATTGGAAACACTGCCTCATCACAGTCATGACACAAAGGCAAGTGGCCTATGAAGAATACTTAAGTTTAATTGTTTTAAGCAAAGAGAGGAAGAAAGAGAACGTGAAGGAAAGAGAATAGAAAAGAAAGGAGAGCAAGACAGAGGTATAAATCAAGGAGAAAAGTTGGAAAGAGTGGAATTGTTTTAAGTAAACAGTTTTTTAATGAGCAGTTAAACACAGGCAGTTCTGGGGCCAGCAAGATGCCACAGTGGGTAAGAAGACTTGCTATGCAAGCCTAACGGCCCGAGTCACCACTCCAGAAACCAAAGGAGAAGGAGAGAGCCATCTGCTCAAAGCTGTCTTCTGGCCTCCACACATGTGCTGTGGCACACACATGGCACGCCCTCACTCACATACACAGGTTTGCTTTTTAAATCTGGCAATTGTGGATTTTCATTTTTCTTGTAAATTAATTTTACTGCCATCATAAGAGATATTAGGGTCCATAAGTTTTTAATATTTCAATTTCTGGAGAAAAAGATATGCCAGTAATGCAAAGACCTCATACTATAAAATGGCCAAAATAAACATATTGTGTAATTACTTTCATTTTAGAATTTTTGCTATGTAGAAGATTACTTCAATGAACTAAAGCTACAACTCTAAAGAATTCAGAGACATTGCATAAGAACCTGAAAATTTATGGACATTTTACCTTAAGAGTAAGGTTGTGCCAAGGCACTTAATCACTGCTTCCAACTAAGCAAAGCACTCTTAAATTCCACTGTAGTACACTTTGTTAAGCTGTGTAGATAAAAAAAAATCCTGCTTCTTGTTGACAATGTGTTTAGCTTAGTAGGCTTTTTGTACTGTTCCTTTCTAAAGTAGTTATTTTCTTGTAGTCAGGTTTTTTTGCTTCTTTTTTTTTTTTTTTTTTTTTTTTTTTTTTTTTTTTTTTTTTTTTTTTTGCTAGGAATATGATCCCATAAAGAGGGAGGAAATATGTATCCACAAGGGCCAGCTCTCTTCCCATAACTCATGATTCTTTCATATTTGAATATCTGAAAATTTATATACATCACACACAGGCACACAAATATGCATTCACATACTAGTAGATAATAATGCATATATTAATAGTAATAAGTGGATAAAAAGACTTAATTTAAAAAGGAAAATAGAAGTTAAAACATTCCTTCAGTATTTGTAGCTCACTGGAGTCATGTGATACCAGAGGAAGATGATGTTTCCCAACACCTAAGGTAATGTTTTTCAGGGAAGTAGAATGCTGTCTGACGGCAGTTTAGCATTTGCACTTTGGTAAGATTTCCCACCTTTCACTGTGGACTCTTTCACCTACTTTTCCATTGCCACAGTTTTTCAGACTAGAGATGCTAGACACCTTTTCACAAAACTACTTGCTTTGCATTGGAGGAAAGTGATAATTCTCCCTGACCCTATAACATCCTAATAAATGCAGTTTCAAACAGTCCACGTCCTGGAACAAGAGAATTAGCCCCTTTAGGTCAAAACACATTTAAATTCATTGAGACATAATATACCTTCAAATTTATAAATGAGAAATGTTTAACTAATTAAAGAATATCATTACCATGTCATCCTTCACTGTTTGAAAATGACAAACTAGCGAAGTTAATCATAATGTAATCAGTGATGGTTGGTTTCATTCTATATTAGTGAGACATAATGCAAATGAGTGAGGTTCCAAGAGAAGTTAATGAAAGAATTCCACTTCACAAGGAAAGGAAGTGAAAAATGATCTCTTTAATATTCATTATCAAGTGACTAAGCTAAAATTATTTTGCTACTTCAAAAATTTCATAAAAATAATTTGTTCTCAATTCTGTATGCTAGAATGGTGGAAGGCAGCTGATATTATTACTTGTAGTGTGGCCAATAAATATAAGTTGGGTATTATTATCACCATTTACAAATGAGAATTAAAGCTTGAGGAGCTCAATTACTTGCCCAAGATCAACCATCAATACATGGCAGAAAAGAAATTAAACTCAATCTCAAGGAGTCCCTTGTATGATAGCCTTATTGCTTTTGCAAATGCTGTTTCAGTTTGACTTTTGCTTTTCTTCTTTTTAATATCAGCCTAGCTCCATTATTAGTTGTATACCCAAAACTTTAGTGGAAGATCTAACCAGCATTCCATTTTCTGTTATACCCATTTCTTGCAGAATGTATTTCCTTAGATTAACAGGGGAGGTGATAGCCATCAGTTAGTTTATACTAAACATACATCAGTCATCTAATGTGTGCTAGGCATTGTACTTCAGAAACAATAATAAGGGGCTGGAGAGATGGCCTAACGGTTAAGAGTGCTGACTGCTCTTGCAGAGGACCCAGGTTCAAACCCCAGCATCTACATGGCGTCTGAGAACCGTCTTTAATTCCAGTTCCAGGGGAATCCGATGCCCTCTTCTGACCTCCTCGGCATTGCACGACACGGGTGCACCAACCTACATGCAGACAGTACATTCATACACATATAAAATAAATAAAGTTAAAAAAATAATAAAATGATTAATAAGTTATAATCTGAGAGAAATAATTATGACTATATTAATTTAATAATATATATGCTTGTTATTAAATAATTCCAATATATTTTATTTATAATTTATTATGGTAGCAAATGTTTTGGCAGATCTTTTAGCTAGAAAAAATTTATTTTAGTGTGTCTTCTTGAAATAATATTATATTCTAGTTATTAGATGGGATCATACCATCTCCAGTTAGCATCATCGGATTGTTAAATAAATTATTTGAAAGCACAAAATTCCCCAATCCATTAGTGCCTCTCCTGAAAACAAATATGTCTGAAGAAATTACTACTTAAATGTGTTAAAATTGTCTCCTCAGATACTTAACTTTTACTTAAGGAGAGACTCTCCTTGCTTTAGTATATATTCTTAACATCCAATTTGGCTGACCTGTGTCAAGAGAAAGTGCAAGATGAGACCAGAAGAAAATGACATGTTCATGGAGGTAATGTGTTTGAAGTTAAGCACAGTGGTAGGTCTGTAGGAACAGCGGTCTCATCAGAGCTGGCTAAAGCATACCACGTTTGTGCTGGAGAGATTGCTGAGTGGATAAACTGCTTGCTGCACAAAAATAAGGAACTGAGTTTGGAGACCCAGCACCTATGTCCAAGTTAAGCACAAGAGTGTCTCTATAACACCAGTGCTGGGAGGTAGGAAGGGAGTGAGGGGTGGAGACAGGGGCATCACAGTGATTCACTGGCCATCCAGTCTAGCAGAAAGGGCTAGGCCCCTGATACATCCTCTTAATAATAATAGTGATAATAATAATAATATTAATAACAATGTGGAAAGTGATAAAGGAAGATACTTAAATTTGACCTCTGACTTCCACACATGCAAACACAGGTATGTGCACTTGCCCCCCCATGGGTTTATCTATCTATCTATCTATCTATCGATAGATAGATAGATAGATAGAGATAGATAAATAGATAGATAGATGATAGATACACACACACACACACACACACACACACACACACACAAGAATACCACCTTTACATCCTTTTCTAGTTTAGAATCATCATCTTTATAAGGTGACCTTCTCATTTAAAGTAATCCTATATTTATGGCTATGTTCTGTCTCTTACACTTTGAATCTTTTATGACACATTTAAATGCTTGATCCAGGCATAGTAAATGTTTTTTAAAAGAGCACTATATGAATTAGCAAAGATATGCAGTGTGTATTTGAAATTACAGTACTTATCTAAGGCTTGAAAAGTGTACAGAAGGAAAGAATAATGTTTTGGAACATCTTTGAATTGAATGTTTCAAAATTTAAATAGTAGGATGCAATAATATCTGAAAATGACATCACTCCTTGGATCTATTAATCAAGTTAGCTACCCTCATATTCATATTTTAATAAGCACTTCTTTTATCTGGTTTTGAATCAGAATAATTCTACCTCTCAGAAGTTAAAGAAGTTGGTTGGTTGTCTCCTCATAATTTTGTGCAGCAGAGGTCATTATATTTATTTTTTCCTGTATTTCACACACAGATGCAAAAACTACACAACCTATACCTAGTTTGGATTCTCAGATGATGTGTCTTCAGAGGGTAGATAGGCTTATTTAATAGACACAAATGGGAAATTTTAAAAATTCATGAGAACAAGTAAAACTTCAAATATTAAGTGTCTACAAGCTTTGAGTCTTCAACATAGTTCTAATCTACCATCTGATAATTGATAATCATATGTTTGACTTAAAATTTGCATTGTCTAGGTTGTCATGTCTCACCTCTAGTTTCTACAACTTGTCAGTTCTAAATTTGATGAACTTTATGTCTTCCTGAAATCATACACCTTATTTTGTTATTCTATAATTATATTAATTTTCTATTATAACTGCCAAAAGCTATCACGAATGTAATATTTTCAAATAATGCCACTTATTTTCTCATGATTATGTAGCTCAGAAGTCTGGGTGGACTTAGAGGTTAGCTTTTTTCTTAATCTTACAAAGCCCAAATCAGATATCAGACAGCAGAGGCTCCTGACTAGAGATAGGGGAAAGTATTGGGTCCCAGCCTCATTCTGGCTTCTGGCTAAACTTAGTTGCATGCAGTTGAAGAACTGTAATCCTCAGGTCCTTGTGGACTTGCAGGTAGGAGCAGCTCTTGAGGGCTAGAAGTCTCTGACATTACACATGTGCTCTATATGCCAGCAGTGGCCTCTCCTCACCCTTGGAATCATTCTTCATTTTCTACCCCTGCAAACCAGCCAGAGAATTTTCTGCTTTTCAGGGTTTAAGTGATTAGCTTGAGTCTACCTATTTAAGCTATTATAATCTACTTAAGTTCAGTAGTTCAATTACATGTGAAAAACACCTTTGTCTATGTTAACACAATATATTCCCATTTCCTGAAGACAGGGGCATGTGCTTTTTTTTTTTTTTTTCTTTTTTTTATAATTTTTATTTTATTACTTTTTTTTAATTTAATTTTTATTGATGGTTTGTGCATTTTCGTACATCATTTTCCAATCAGATCAGGCTATATTCCCCTTTCCCTTCCCCCAACCCCCACCCCATCCCAGATCATGTATTCTGCCATAACTGTCCTGCATCTTGCAGGGTTTTTTTTTTTTTTTTTTTCATTTTAGCTATAGTGATAATCCATGAGTATAAGCATCCTTCGGCAAAACCAATCTACAGACTGTTGTGCCCAAACCCCACAGTCCCACCATTCAGTGGGGGTGACAGGTTGTTTTGTTCAATCAAGTGATCAAATGAGTGTCCAGACTACTTCCTGTAGTTTCACCGTTCACCCCAATCGCAGCCTTTACATTCTACCATGCCCCCTCTTCCGCAGATTGTTCCCTAGGCTTAGAAAAGGGGCACAGGTGGATGAGAAGTAAAACTGTCCTCTCTCTCTGGAGCTGTTGACTTGGATTCTGGTCAATTCTGGCTGCTTCCTTTCATGGGCTGACAGTTTGTCAGGAGTAAACTTTCGATCCTACTAATGAAGCACAAGCAATTAGATATATAGGTATTTAAGCAGCACTAATAGTTATGGTAGGTTACTTTGGCATAGACACATATGTTTGGATGATATGCTCCTTGTTTTAAAGTTAGCATAGACCAATTTGCTGGGTTGAGGCATGTCCAGAGAGCTTGTAAGGCATTGTTCTTGGGTGTGTCTCTAAGGGCATTTTGAGAAGAGATTAGCATTTTAATCAGATTGAGTAAAGAGCAGCCCTTAACAATGGGAGCAGACATGATCCAGCTATTAAACAAAAAAGCAAGGGAATGAATCTCGCTCTCTCTCCCTCCCTCCCTCCCTCCCTCCCTCCTTCCCTTCTTGCCTATTCCTCCTCTCTCCAGCCCTTAAACTCAATACCCATTCTCCATTTCCTTTAGACTATTGAGGCTATTAATTCTCAGGAACTTTGGACTCCAGAACTTACACCAGCAACAGTGAAATTATCAGGTCTTCTTTGTTCTCCTACTGGGACTTACAATCTTGGCTTCTTAAATCTCCAGAATTTCAGAATGAGACTGAATTAACACCACTTACATTCCTAGTTCTCAATCTTTCGGACAGTAATATACTGTGAAATTTCTTGGTCTCCATGGTCCTGTGAGCCAATTTCCATAATAAAACTCTATATATATGTATTTATTAGGTTTTCCTGAAATATCCTAGTATAATATTTTGGCATCATTAATCTGCCTACCATAGCAATATACTATTTTTTCATAATTTAATATCCATGAAATAGAATGAATCTTAAAATCAGTGGTGTAACACATTCTAATCGGTAACAATACACACCCATGTTCTACATAATACAGGAATACATATTACCATAAAATATCAATCCATGAAGCATAACAATTTATTTTATGCTACTTTTAAATACAGTCTTGGGATAAATTATTTCTTCTTTGAAATGGGCTTATCATCCAGAGAAGCTGGGTACTTAGTGGGAGGAGCTGATATACGAGCCCAGCTGTGTGAACAGGGAGGTGCCCTATGGTGCTGACATTCACAATGCTGGCAGTCCCACAGAAGGTCCATGGGACTTCGGAATTCTGGGACTTTGTGGGGTGGGCCATGTGGAACTGGGGACCCAGCACTGACTCTGTTTGAGTGAGTGTACACTTTCCAGCCATTTGTATGCAATCTCAATACATTCCACTCTAGTCTGAGTGAGATTTGAGAGTTATTTCCCTTGCTTTGGCTGCCAACTGGGAATTGGCAACTGGCAGAGGTGGGCAAGATTGCAGGGTGCAGTGTGCATGACTGTGAGGCTGTGGGTACCCCCTCCCTGAGAAGAAAATTCCTCGCTACAATAGTAGAAACATAAAACATGTACAATTAATCCTAAATCAATACCAACTGTTCATACAGAAAACTAGATTACTGCAATGGTGGTTCTAAATGGACAATATGCATGCACAAGTTTCAAAGTTACTAGTAATCTAAGAAATGACCATCAAACATCTCAATTTTTTATCTACCAAGCTGGAAATTTTTTTGAATACATGGTATTCATTATTCTTCTGACCAAAAAGAAATATAGTGAGAGATATAAACAAGTCTGGACAAGTTTGGAAGCCAATCCTGCAAACATTTCATAAAACTTAGTCTTCATCAGAGACTGAGAATCAGTTGGTTCCCACCCGAGTCCTGACCACATCTCCATGACTCTTTCACCAGGACAGATGCTGTTGCATTCTTCATCCGGACTTACTGGCTAGTAAAGTATCCACAGCATCACTAAGACCTCAGTAGTGCCTTTCAGTCAGGTCAAAGTGCTGCAGCTACAGCAAGCCTACAAGTGAATCTTGGTAGCTAAGCAATACAAGAACATTTTAGATCATATGGAACATGAGTCTTATCTTTGTGGTGCTGTATTTGGGCCAATGTCATTAGATACTTCTGAATGCATCAAATCATCTATGCTTTCAAAGAAAAGCACAATTGTGTTTTCCTTGGTAGTGTGGACAAAAGAACCTATTTTTGGTACTACTTCTCAGGAAGTAGTACTCAGGTGGTGCCATGAGGAACAAAATGTGTTCATGTTCCTTCTTGATTTTGCCTATATTTGTCTTACTGATTACATAGGTAGAGCTGAACTTGAAAGGAATTCAAAGGTGATGACTTCCTTGTTGGTATCTACAAATATGATGCTGCTAAGGGCTAACTAATGCTTTAATGTGTTTGTGTAGGGCATTAGTATCTACAGAGCTGCCTACAGGATTCACTATGACACTG
>VZQC01000664.1:1358705-1426578 GCA_009823505.1 Rhizomys pruinosus | reverse complement strand
CTTGACAAAAATAGCATCATCAAATGTTGGCAGGAAACTAATCCTGAATTGCCCGGATGCAGTGTTTCAGAATCTACAAAAGAGAAGGGGGACAAGAAAGGGAATAAGGTGTGGGGAGACAGTAGTACGTTGTCTCCACCTCTGATGGACATACGATGCTAAGGGCATGCCTGAAAATGGTAAAGGAAGCTGAGGAGTGGCTCACTTGCTAGCACAGTTGCCTGGCATGCATAAAGGTCTGGGTTTAATACCCGGAACCATATGCACCAGGCATGGTGGTACATTCCAAGGAATCATAGCACTTGTGAGGTAGAGAATGAAAAGAGCAAAGTCATTCTCATCTATACTGAAAGTTGAGGCCACCCTGAACTAAATAAGATCCTGGTACAAAACAAAAAACCCAAAAAACCACATACAATGAAACTCATTATTTTGTAAAATCAATATGTTAATAAAGAGATTTTCTAGAAAGTAGCTCCCATTAACCACAGTAATCAAGGGACTAAAGAGATGGCTCTGTGGTTAAGAGCATATACTGTACTTAGAGAAGACCTGAGCTGAGTTCCTAATACCCTCACTGGGTGGCTGACAACCGCCTATAATTCCAGGTCCAAGGAATTTGACACCCTTTTCTGGATTCTGAGGGCACTGGTCTCATAAACGAAACAAATCCATACTCAGACTCGCTTACATATAATTAAAAAGTTCATGACAGGTGATACCAGATAGCCAAGAGCACATGACTCAGATCCTCATTTCTAATGACCTTTTTAAAATAAAAGAAATGGGCTATTGGGAGAAATGGCAGATTCCTAGGCTTGTGCAGGACAATGAGAGTGTGGTACATTTTATTGTGCCAGAAAGTAAAATATTGTTCAAATAAAGATGGAGAAGTATCAAAAGCACATGGAAACCAATTTGAAAGGGCTCCACTGGCTACAGCATGACTCTCCTCGACACTGGAGTCATGACAGAAAAGGATTACGGCTTGTGAATAAAACATGGAAATATGCATCCACACCAGTAGAAGCAAATAAACGCATAAAAGGAAAAGTCAGGGGTTGGAGAGATGCACAGTGGTTAACAGCACTGATTACTGTTGCAGAGGACCTGGGTTCAATTCACAGCACCTACATGGCAGCTAACAACCATCTGTAACTTTAGTACCAAGGGAAACCAATGCCCTCTTCTGACTTCCATGGGCATTGCTTGATACAGATAGAGGTGCACTTACATATATGAAGGCAATACACTCATACACATGTAATAAAAATAAATGAAAGTTCTTTGAGAAATAGGTTTCTGTGCCTCTTCAAAATACTTTCCCACAAAATACTTATTAGAACAAGAAAAAAAATAACCACGACCAAGGCAAAAGTTAACCAACCCCTCCTCAATCAAGTTACAGGGTGGACAGGGTGACAGCAGAAACCTAGAGTGCGTTCCAGGTGACAGCATGAAAAATGTCACAGCACCATGTGGGACGTCCCTGCCATGGCTGCTGCTCTCATCAGATATGGTCTGAGAGTCCCACAGGGCTCAGGTGTGGACAGCCCTGGCTCCCATGTGGTGGTGGTATGGAATTCCTGCCTTTCTCCATTCATATTTTTACAGTTTTCATGTGTGTGCATGTGTGTATAGAGGCCAGAGGTCAACATTAAGCATCCTCCTCAGCTACTCTCCACTTCAGGGTAGGGTGGGTTGGGTTGGGCTGTGCTGTGCTGTGTTTGTTTGTTTGTTCGTTTTGCTTGTTTTGAGATAGGGTCTCTCACTGGACCTGGAGATCATCAATTTCATTAAGGGCCTGGACAGTGGGCCCCAGATATTATCCTTTCTGTCGCCCCAGTGCTGGTATTATAGCTGTGAACCATCACACCTAGCTTTAAAAAATTTTTTTTTTATTTTATTTATTTCTGTATGTGTATGACTGTACTGTCTGCATGCAAGTTTGTGTACCCATGTCGTGCAATGCCGCGGAGGTCAGAAGAGGGTGTCGGATTCCCCTGGAACTGGAGTTCTCCTGGAATTGGAGTGTCAGACGGTTCTCGGCCGCCATGTGGGTGCTGGGGATCGAACCCGGGTCCTCTGTAAGAGCGGTCAGTGCTCTTAACCTCTAGGCCATCTCTCTAGCCCCCACGCCTAGCTTTTTAAAATGAGTGTTAGGATCTCAGCTCAGATCCTTGCGCTTACATAGCCAGTTCTCTACTGACAGCCATCTCCCCAGGTCACACACATTTTATTACTATACAATTGTACAAAATGATGGGCTTCATTATGATGTTTTCATACATGCACATAAATGTACTTTCAACAAATTTTCACAAGACACCCCCTACCCAGGTATGTTCTTCTGTCTCTCCTTCCTCCAACTGGTCTCTTTCCCCTTGTCAAGATATGTGCTAGAATTTTTAAGGGGCACAGCCATGTAGGCCATGAAGGTGCTGGGATGAATTTTCCTGGGAGCCTGCTTCTTTGTCACAGACAAGAGTTATGGAAAAGCATATCGAGCCCCTTCCAGTCTGTCTGATTTCCTGTCTTATTATGTGACCTTTCCTTCTATAATATTTTCCTGCCCTGATGTCATATATGTTATAGTCATGGAGGCCCTTGCTAGAGCCAGCACTGTATTAATTTGGACTTTCAGCCTACAATACTGTAAGAAAGATGGACCTATTCACTGTAAGTACAGGTACCTTGTTAGAATGAAGGAAAAAATGGACCCACACAGATACTGCCAAAACTTAATGAGTAAAACAATGAACCCAGACTGATGAATACTGTACAAAATAAGCTTTCATAAAGGTTAAGCAAAGACCCATGAATTGTTCCAGACTGAAGGAGGTTAAGGATGCAGGATAAGTAAGGGCAAGACATGATGCTTAACTTGATCCATTTGCTCTAAAGAACATGCCTGGGGCATGTGGGGAACTCAAATCACTTGTGAGCATTGAATGGTAGCAGTTTTGATGATGAACTGCAGTTCCATTCAAGAATGTCCTTTCCTTGAAAATATCTTCTAACATTAAAGCAACTGCCAATGATTGTGCATTCAGTCAGCAACTCAGAATCAAACAGTTCAGCAACTGTGGTCTGTGCTACATGTTAAGCTCTTCTTAAAGTGCATGATCACTTACAAAATGCTTGAAAAAAACTTTTTAAAGGGCTGCACATCTCAGAGTAGGAAGTATGAAAAGGAAGGATACTCAGAGAAGTTCGTCAACCTTTTCCTCATCTGCACGAAGTGTGCTCGCTCCAAAAGCCTTCGCGAATGACTGTTCTGCTGGTTCGCCCTACACAGCTGCAATGCCTATGAGAAGTCTGCACAGACCTACCTCAAGTGCTCCTTCTGGTCGCCATCTGATTTCCGTCTAGCACTCCACTGGAACCTGAGCTGGCCACAGTGACTCATGTCTTCCTGGCTGAAGAAGCAGTGATATGCTTTCTAATCCAGACCTATCTGTACAGCACTAGACAAAAGGGCCACTGGACCATGCTGCCCCATACCTCTCTCCACTTTCAGTGGCCTAGCAGACTCTCCCTTGCTGAAGTGTGATTTTCCCTATGTCCTTTCCTAGCTTTCCCCCCCTCCCCTTCACCTCTCTCGCCTGCTCACTCTCGCTGCTCTGGGACTGCATCCACCAGCTTTGCTGGCAGAAGGCAGACTCCTCCCTGCATTTCCATCTAAGTGTCCTCACCAGCTCTCCTAGATCTGCAAGCACAAGAAATTCACCTCAGTCAAAAATGAACTCATCACCTCTGCCCTGACTCCCTCCAAACCAGCCTCTGGGTTCCTAACCATGGCTGTACCATCATCCACGTACCTGCCAAAACAGAAAATGGGAGAAGCATGCTTGAGACAACTCTCCCTCAAATCTCCACATCCTGCCCATCTTAGCTCCTAAATACCTCTCAACTCTGTGCTCTTCTGCTACAGAATCTATCACCCAATCATCTTCTGTTAAGTCCATGCAGTGGTTTCCAGTGGGCCTCCGACCCTCTGCTCTCATGAAGCTTCGATACCCTCTCTACGTCTCAGCAAGTGGACTCATGGAAATTCAAATCTGTCAAGAGCTCACTCCAATTCAACCCATTAGTGGATACTGATTAGGGGACAGTAAGCCCCTTACTAGTCATTATAAAATGAACTTATTACCCCCAATGCTCTGTCCCAAATCCTCAAAACAGTATGTATTAAAATATTTTCTATTTCCACCTTATAATAAACTCACAGTATCCAGTAGAATGTAGGTACTCTATAAATATCTGAAAATGACTGAATGAATGAGTCAGTCAGATGCCAGATCAGTTTACTACTTCACTCAAACCCCCATCTGGAGACGCGAATAAACTTTGAGCTAACCGCTTGTACCACTGGCAAAAGCTGGGCACAACATAACTAGTAGCGTAAGTACTTGAGGTAGACATTAGAGAAGGAGGAAGAAACATCTGCCCACAGCCCAACAGGCAGCAGTCAAGTGCAAACCCTGACTCAACCCGACAGGTTCACGGTCAGCTCAGAAAGAAGAGGGAGGTGGGACTAAACACACATGCCCCAGACACACACGGGAGCAGGGAAGGTGGGCTTCTAGCTGTTCCACAGGATTCAGATAAATCCTAAGCAATGAAAATCAAATGGCAGCCAAAATACAATACACGGAAAGTCGCTGGGCACATGATGACAATGAAGGATGTTTTTTTTTTTTAATTTTTTATTTATTTCCGTATGTGTATCAATGTACTGTCTGCATGCAGGTCTGTGCACCCGTGTCGTGCAATGCCGCGGAGGTCAGAAGAGGGTGTCGGATTCCCCTGGAACTGGAGTTCTCCTGGAATTGGAGTTTCAGACGGTTCTCAGCCGCCATGTGGGTGCTGGGGATCGAACCCGGGTCCTCTGTAAGAGCGGTCGGCGCTCTTAACCGCTAGGCCATCTCTCCAGCCCAAAGGATGTTTTTTATTTTTAATTCTTATATTTGCTCTAAAACTCAAGTAAGACATAGACAAATAGGTTTTGCCAAAAAATAGACAAATGTGCTCCCATCCATCGTGGCCCTGTCTATTTTAGGGATTGCTGGGAAGTCAAAGGAGAGATGGAGTTAAGAAAGAACCAGGCAAAGGCAACAGAATTAGGGCCATTTCAGCTTGGAAACATTGCCGAGATGGAGCGGGTAATCTCATTAAAAGGACAGGCTGCTGTCATCCTTTGGAGCCACTGTATAAGGTCTTAATGTACGAGCGACAAATAAAAAGCTACCATGACTTCTGTGACCTCACACCTGCTCCAAGGCCTATTAAGCATTAAGAGAGATCTTTTCCCTGGAGGAAAGAGAACATCTAATATAAATCCAAGGGTGCCTGAAGGGCAGGAGAAAATCCCACAAGCATGGAATGGAAGCAACACAATGGGGACCTAGCAACACGGGCAAAAAAGTCTGCTATGTAGAAACACGAGCTGGTTACACACAAGAAACATAACTGGGAGGAAAGAAAAGGAACCTTGGGTACCAACAAAGATGTGGTAATGGTGGAGGTGGGGTGCTGGAGACAATGCCATCACAGCAAAGCCATTCCCTTACTGTGGGAATGAATGCCATGGTTAATGTTCATTGTTAATTCAACAGGATGTAGATAGAATTACCTAGGAAACTTCCTGGCCCTGCAGGTGATGGAGTTTCTAGAGTGGGTTGATTGAGTTGAGAAGACCCACCCTCACTGTGGGCAGTACCATTGCATGAGCTGGGGTTCTGGACTGAATAAAAAGAGGAAAGTGGACTGAGCAGCAGCACACATCTTCCTTTGCTTCCTGACTGAGGAATCAATGTGACCAGCGGTCTCAAGCTCCTTTCACAAGGAAGATACTGTTACTGCATTCTATATGGTCAAGGAACAAGAACAGGAAGATCAATATTACCAAAATTAAAAGAAAAAGGCCAAGTTAGCCCAAACCTGGCTCTGGTAAGGGATGAGAGAGACAGTATTCTGGCTGAGCATTCTGTGTGACATCCACACTGTCTTTCAGAGCTGATGCCACTTTTGCACACTCACTGCTATACCCTAGCTCTTCCTTATGCTGCATAATCCTAGTATTTGACCTAAGAAAATGTGTTTGAAATGGCAAATGATGACTTTGTAGGTTCTCTCAGGTACTAATAGCACTACCCAACTTACATGAGCTAACTAATGATGTAACTACCATACCATTTACTCTCACCAGCCAACAATTATATAAAAATCTACCACCTGTATCTCAGGATGGGAAACTAATACACCCCGTTCTTGAAGTATATAGCTGTGTCAGGATGCTTTTCTACAGAGGCATTTGATGAGGTTGGAAGGCACAGGAAGTACAGATCAGTTCATTAACATACTAAGAACACTTACTGAGTATCCATCCAACCCCTTTGTTACTGTGATGCCCAAGATGAGTACAACAAAATGGGTAGATTTGACCTGGAATCAAGTCATGGGAATAAGGGCTACCCACAGGCAACCACAGTGAGCAAGGCCTATTTGTAGAAGCTCATAATTCAATTTAAGCCCTAGGATCCTCACAGAATAACTTCCGACAGCAGCAGCCAAAGAAATGGACAAGAATCTGGGAGGGAGAAATGGTTGTGGGGAAGTGGGGAATATCCAGGCATCCCACTGTAAAAGTGATTCCCTGAAGCCTTGAGAAAATTCTGGGAACATCTTCCTCTTAAAAGAACTCTTCTCTGGCACCGATTCCCTAGAGCCAATTCTGTGTCCAATATAGGAAATACGAACAATGACTAGAAACTCAGCTTTCAGGTTATTAAATTTGTAAAATATTAGGACTAGAATACTTAGCCATGGAAGATAAAAGAACAAAATCAATTTATTTTAATTATATTTTGTTATAATGCCCATTTGGGCTAGGATAATTCACATAAACTATACTATCACCCGATTTTTATAAACCTAAACCTACAGTGTAATTCATCTCATTCATAAACATGAGGTAACTTGACCTACTTTCTAATACATTCCACTCCTTCTTTTCTGCATTAATCTGCAATACATTTTAAAAGTTTAAAAGTTGCTGTAATAATTTCCAATATACGAAGATGTACTTTTCATTTAAGTCAACTTTGATTCTCCTCCCACAAACAAAATATGTTCTTAACAGTAATATTGAAAATACCACAAGAATCAAGACATAGAAGAGAGCTGCTAAAGAAGGCTCATCTTGGGTATCAGAGAGTTGGGTTTCTAGATGGACAAAGAAGGCAAGAGAAGGAGGCAAGGGATGCCAGCATGGGCACTGGGAAACAAACTTGGGTCCTCGGCAAGAGCAGCAAGTGCTTCTGAACACTGAGCCATCTCTCCAGTCCCATTATCAGGCTCCTTTTATATTTGAGAATTTTCCAAGTTTCCAAATGTCTATAGCACGGGTTGGCAAGCTACCACCTATATACTAAAAATGATTTTCCCCTTATGGTGATGGAGACTGAAACACAGGGGTTTCGGTGTGCTTGGCAAGCACTCTGCCACTGACGTGCTGCCAACCCCAGCTTTCTACACTTTTTGAATGGTGATAAAAACATACCCTAAAGACATGAAAATGATATCAAATTCAAATTTCAGGACCCATAAATTAAGTTTATTTGGAATACAGCCTTACTCATTTATGAACTGTCTGTAGTGGCTTTTTGTGCTCCAACAGCACAGCTAAGTATCTGCAACCCAGACAGTAACCTAAAATATTTACAGTCTAATCCTTACTGGAAAAGATCACTAATTCCTAGCCTGTAACAGAGAATCTATAGCCTGAGGCTTGCCAACGCAGGTCACTGATCTATCCAACCTTCCTAGAAGCCTTGGTCAATTCTAGATGAGGACCTACTGTGTGTTTTCCCTGGACATTATTCCCTGACCCCATTGTTCCCACTGCTCCACAGCTGTTCGGTTCTGCCATCTGCTGATAATCCTTCTTGCTCTTTTCAAAAGAAAAGGAAGTGATATGCACATATAGTTTCCATGAGGTCATGAACGGGAACAAGAATGATCTTAAGAGGGCCCATGGTATGTGTAACAGTACAAGATGGAAGTTTTCCAAATATCTACCTACAGGGCACTGGTCAGACAACCTAGAAAAATCCACAGGATGGAGGACAAGGGAGCCGATAGGAGGGAAGACAAACTGCACCTGGGGCCTGTGGAATATGAATCAGGACAGATGGAGAGAGAGAAAAAAACAAAACAGGGAAGAAATTTGTGTGTGCACATTGGTGTCCACCTAATAAGGGAGTATGCGCATATCTGCATATGTATAAATGGTACAAGCAAAAGCTACAAGTGTTTTCAGTTGCTGTCTATGGGACGAGAGGACCAGGTTCCAGTGAGTGAGACAAAGGCAAACGCCTCCTCCTACGGACTATGGTCCCAAATTTAAAGGATAAAACCTAACCCCAAGGCACTGGTGTTTGACATGGAGTGTCAAGGAAAAGTCACAGGCCAATGAGATTAGTGCCCTCTCAGAAGGCCTCAAGGAACGCCCGTTCCTCTGCAGGGTGCACGGGCAAGGCAGCCATGCCTACTCTGCACACTCCAGGTCAGCAAATGATCCAGTTTCAAAAACTGAGGTGGTGCTGCAGGGGGCTCATATGGAAAGGTTCTCGTCACCAGGTGACTTCAGTTGGACTTTCACACCCACAGAGTGGGGGGAGCTGACTCCAGTGGGTGGTCCTGGGACTTCAACTCATGCTCCACAGCATACACGCCACTCACTACAACACACTAAATAACTGAATATAATAAAAAGCTTTATATTGTCCTCTAGCCCCCAAACATACCTGCATACATGAACACAAGAACTCATAAACATACATACACATGTATTCACACACACACACACAAAAGGCACAAAATAAAATAGCAATTTTAAATGACAAAGGGGAACCTCTACGAAGAGAAAATCGAATCAACAGTTTTTCAAGTATTTTGCAATGTAGGCCACTGTGTACAGGGCATGAGTGCACATCAATTGTATTTAGATTAAGATAAGCCCCTGTAACGATGAGTATGTGTGTGCTGTGTGGTGTGTATGTGCACATGTATACGTGATGTGTGTGTATATAAGTGTATGTGTGTGCATGGTATTTGTGTATATGTATGTGTGGTTCACAAGTGTGTGTATGTGTACGGTGTGTGATTCTCTGTATGTTTTTAATGTGTGTATGCTATGTATTTGTGGTATTATGTATGTGTATGTGTAAGCATGCATGAATATGTATGTTTCTGTGGTGCATATCTTGCATGCCTTAGGCATGGGCTGCATGCATGTTTGTTGTACATATGTGTGTGGAGGTGCTTGCCTGTGTATGTGAAGGTTGGGGAAGACATTGGGTGTAGTACCGAACTGCTCTGTACCTTATTCCATGACACAGGGTCTCTCACAGAACCTAGAGTTGGCTATCTTTCAGTTAGACTGATGAGCCAGCAAGCTCCAGAAATCCTCCAGTGTCTCGGGTCCTTACCCTCTCTCTCCCTGCATCTCCCACTCCCCAGTGCTGGGGTATCAGGTGCATGGTCACAGTTGGATTTTTACACAGGTCCTGCCTTATAGCTCAGGTCCTAGGCTTCCATGACAAGCACTCTCACCTTCTAGCTCAGGTCCCAGGCTTCCATGACAAGCACTCACACCTTCCAGCTCAGGTCCAGGCTTTCATGACAAGCACTCACACCTTCCAGCTCAGGTCCCAGGCTTCCATGATAAGCACTCTCACCTTAAGCTCAGGTCCAGACTTCCATGACAAGCACTCATACCTTCTAGCTCAGGTGCCAGGCATCAATGACAAGCACTCATACCTTCTAGCTCAAGTCCAGGCATCCATGACAAGCACTCTCACCTTCCAGCTCAGGTCCTAGGCTTCCATGAAAAGCACTCACACCTTCTAGCTCAGGTCCTAGGCTTCCATGACAAGCACTCACACCTTCTACCTCAGGTCCTAGGCTTCCATGACAAGCACTCACACCTTCTAGCTCAGGTCCTAGGCTTCCATGACAAGCACTCACACCTTCTAGCTCAGGTCCTAGGCTTCCATGACAAGCACTCACACCTTCTAGCTCAGGTCCTAGGCTTCCATGACAAGCACTCACACCTTCTACCTCAGGTCCTAGGCTTCCATGACAAGCACTCACACCTTCTAGCTCAGGTCCTAGGCTTCCATGACAAGCACTCACACCTTCTAGCTCAGGTCCTAGGCTTCCATGACAAGCACTCACACCTTCTAGCTCAGGTCCTAGGCTTCCATGACAAGCACTCACACCTTCTAGCTCAGGTCCTAGGCTTCCATGACAAGCACTCTCACCTTCTAGCTCAGGTCCTAGGCTTCCATGACAAGCAATCTCACCTTCTAGCTCAGGTCCTAGGCTTCCATGACAAGTACTCACACCTTCTAGCTCAGGTCCTAGGCTTCCATGACAAGCATGTTCACCTTCTAGCTAGAGTCCCAGGCTTCCATGACAAGCACTCACACCTTGTAGCTCAGGTCCTACACTTCCATGACAAGCACTCTCACCTTCTAGCTCAGGTCCTAGGCTTCCATGACAAGTACTCTCACCTTGTAGCTCAGGTCCTAGGCTTCAATGACAAGCACTCTCACCTTCTAGCTCAGGTCCTAGGCTTCTATGACAAACACTCATACCTTCTAGCTCAGATCCAGGCTTCCATGACAAGCACTCACACCTTCTAGGTCAGGTCCCAGGCTTCCATGACAAGCACTCTCACCTTCTAGCTCAGGTCCCAGGCTTCCATGACAAGCAATCTCACCTTCTAGCTCAGGTCCCAGGCTTCCATGACATGCACTCACACCTTCTACCTCAGGTCCTAGGCTTCCATGACAAGCACTCTCACCTTCCAGCTCAGGTCCTAGGCTTCAATGGCAAGCACTCTCACCTTCTAGCTCAGGTCCAGGCTTCCATGACAAGCACACTCAACTTCTAGCTCAGGTCCAAGGCTTCCATGACAAGCACTCACACCTTCTAGCTCAGGTCCTGGGCTTCCATGACAAGCACTCACACCTTCTAGCTCAGGTCCCAGGCTTCCATGACAAGCACTCACACCTTCTACCACAGGTCCTAGGCTTCCATAACAAGCACTCTCACCTTTCAGCTCAGGTCCTAGGCTTCCATGGCAAGCACTCTCACCTTCTAGCTCAGGTCCAGGCTTCCATGACAAGCACGCTCAACTTCTAGCTCAGGTCCTAGGCTTCCATGACAAGCACTCTCACCTTCCAGCTCAGGTCCTAGGCTTCCATGGCAAGCACTCTCACCTTCTAGGTCAGGTCCTAGGCTTCCATGACAAGTACTCTCACCTTCTAGCTCAGGTCCAGGCTTCCATGACAAGCACGCTCAACTTCTACCTCAGTTCCTAGGCTTCCATGACAAGCACTCTCATCTTCTAGCTCAGGTCCAGGCTTCCATGACAAGCACTCTCATCTTCTAGCTCAGGTCCCAGGCTTCCATGACAAGAACTCACACCTTCTAGCTCAGGTCCTAGGCTTCCATGACAAGCAATCTCACCTTCTAGCTCAGGTCCTAGGCTTCCATGACAAGTACTCACACCTTCTAGCTCAGGTCCTAGGCTTCCATGACAAGCACTCTCACCTTCTAGCTCAGGTCCTAGGCTTCCATGACAAGCACTCACACCTTCTAGCTCAGGTCCTAGGCTTCCATGACAAGCACTCTCACCTTCTAGCTCAGGTCCTAGGCTTCCATGACAAGCACTCTCACCTTCTAGCTCAGGTCCTAGGCTTCCATGACAAGCACTCACACCTTCTAGCTCAGGTCCTAGGCTTCCATGACAAGCACTCTCACCTTCTAGCTCAGGTCCTAGGCTTCCATGACAAACACTCATACCTTCTAGATCAGGTCCAGGCTTCCATGACAAGCACTCACACCTTCTAGTTCAGGTCCCAGGCTTCCATGACAAGCACTCTCACCTTCTAGCTCAGGTCCCAGGCTTCCATGACAAGCACTCTCACCTTCTAGCTCAGGTCCCAGGCTTCCATGACAAGCACTCTCACCTTCTAGCTCAGGTCCCAGGCTTCCATGACAAGCACTCACACCTTCTAGCTCAGGTCCAGGCTTCCATGACAAGCACTCACACCTTCTAGCTCAGGTCCCAGGCTTCCATGACAAGCACTCTCACCTTCTAGCTCAGGTCCCAGGCTTCCATGACAAGCACTCTCACCTTCTAGCTCAGGTCCCAGGCTTCCATGACAAGCACTCACACCTTCTAGCTCAGGTCCTAGGCTTCCATGACAAGCAATCTCACCTTCTAGCTCAGGTCCTAGGCTTCCATGACAAGCACTCACACCTTCTAGCTCAGGTCCTAGGCTTCCATGACAAGCACTCTCACCTTCTAGCTCAGGTCCTAGGCTTCCATGACAAGCAATCTCACCTTCTAGCTCAGGTCCTAGGCTTCCATGACAAGCACTCACACCTTCTAGCTCAGGTCCTAGGCTTCCATGACAAGCACTCTCACCTTCTAGCTCAGGTCCTAGGCTTCCATGACAAGCACTCATACCTTCTAGCTCAGGTCCAGGCTTCCATGACAAGCACTCACACCTTCTAGCTCAGGTCCCAGGCTTCCATGACAAGCACTCTCACCTTCTAGCTCAGGTCCTAGGCTTCCATGACAAGCACTCTCACCTTCTAGCTCAGGTCCTAGGCTTCCATGACAAGCACTCTCACCTTCCAGCTCAGGTCCCAGGCTTCCATGACAAGCACTCACACCTTCTAGCTCAGGCCCTAGGCTTCCATGGCAAGCACTCACACCTTCTAGCTCAGGTCCTAGGCTTCCATGGCAACCACTCACACCTTTTGACTCAGGTCCTAAGCGTCCATGACAAGCACTCTCACCTTCTAGCTCAGGTCCTAGGCTTCCATGGCAACCACTCACACCTACTGAGCCAACCTCCCACCCCCATTAATTGATTTTTAAGAGTGCTTTTTGTCTAGAAATTTACCCTAGGCAAGGGCTAACTGCAGTTTTGAAATCTTCTTGCTGATAGAGCAGGTCCTTACTTAGCCAACCCTAAACCATGAACCTCAAGACTACATTCCCGGTAGAAAAAGCATCTATGCTTGATCCACTGTGCTTTACAACCCTTTTAACTAAAACAACAGAAACTCATGCTAATGAAGCAAGCAAGAAATTCTTTCCCTTGGACACCTCCACTGCCCCCACCTAGAGAAATCTCACTTCTTTTTTTTTGCTTACCAACACTCACTGACCCCTTTGTAGTGCAAATTGGAAACAAGTCAAAGAGAAGGGCACCTGCGCCATGGCATCCTCTAAGGCCCATTCTTCCAACTTTCCTTCTTTAGGGTAACACATTTGCTTCCTGTGAAACCAGGCTTCTGGGAAGAATGGCATCAGGGAAAAAAACCAGCTGGCTCTGATTTTCACATGCAATCCCCTGGAGTCTGCTGCCTGCAGTACCAGCGACAGCAAATGAACAGAGAGCATCCCAGACAACCTCAGTGCCAGAGCCAGGCATCCGGCAAGGGGCAAATAAACTGAAGAATTTACCTCTCCAAGGTAAATAAAGTGAAGACGATATGGTATATTGGGGGATTCCTTAGGATCAGGTATAAACAACTTTCAGCTTCATTTTATTTCCTTTTCTTGACAAAGGTAGTTCACAATCTATCCCAGATGACTAGAAATCTAGAAAACCTTGAGGTTCGGTTCAAGACAACTGTGAGGACTTGAGAGATGGTTCAGCAATTAAGAACACATTCTGCTCTGGCAGAAGACCCAAGTCCCAGCACTCATGCAGGGCAGTTCACAACTGCCTGTAGCTCCAGTTCCAGGGGATCCTATGTCTTTTCCTGAGGTCTGTGGACACCAGAACTCACATGCATAAACCAATACTTTGTCTGTGTAAAAGAATCCTTTAAAATGTTTTAATGTCTATTTATTTGTGTGTGTATGAATGTGCAGGCCTCCACGTGTGTGTGTGTGTGTGTGTGTGTGAGTGTGCATGTGTGCCACAGTGTGCATACAGAGGTCAGTGGACAATGTGCAGCAGTCAGGTCTCTCCTTGTACTGTGTGTGTGTGTGTGTGTGAGTGCGCACGTGTGCCACAGTGTGTGTATGTGTGTGCACACGTGTGCCACAGTGTACATACAGAGGTCAGTGGACAATGTGCAGCAGTCAGGTCTCTCCTTGTACCATGTGTGTGTGTGTGCACATATGTGCCACAGTGTGTGTGCACACGTGTGCCACAGTGTACATACAGAGGTCAGTGGACAACGTGCAGCAGTCAGGTCTCTCCTTGTGCTCTGTGTGTGTTTATGTGTGTGTGAGTGTGCACGTGTGCCACAGTGTGTGTGTGTGTGCGCATGTGTGCCACAGTGTACACACAGAGGTCAGTGGACAATGTGCAACAGTCAGGTCTCTCCTTGTACTGTGTGTGTGTGCACACATGTGCCACAATGTGTGTGTGTACACGTGTGCCACAGTGTACATACAGAGGTCAGTGGACAACATGCAGCAGTCAGGTCTCTCCTTGTACGGTGTGTGTGTGTGTGTGTGTGTTTGTGTGTGCGCACATGTGTGCCACAGTGTACTATAGAGGTCAGTGGACAATGTGCAGCAGTCAGGTCTCTCCTTATACTGTGTGTGTGTGTGAGAGAGAGAGAGAGAGAGAGAGAGAGAGAGAGAGAGAGAGAGTGCATGTGTGCCACAGTGTACTATAGAGGTCAGTGGACAACTTACAGCAGTCAGGTCTCTCCTTGTTTCGTGTGTGTGTGTGTGTGTGTGTGTGTGTGTGTGTGTGTGTATATGTGTGTGTGTGTATATGCATGTGTGTGTATGTGTGTGAGTGCACATGTGTGCCACAGTGTATATACAGAGGTCAGTGGACAACGTGCAGCAGTCAGGTCTCTCCTTGTACGGTGTGTGTGTGTACGTGTGTGTATATGTGTGTGTGTGTATATGCATGTGTGTGTATGTGTGTGAGTGTGCATGTGTGCCACAGTGTATATACAGAGGTCAGTGGACAACGTGCAGCAGTCAGGTCTCTCCTTGTACGGTGTGTGTGTGTGTGTGTGCACATGTGTGCCACAGTGTACATACAGAGGTCAGTGGACAACGTGCAGCAGTCAGGTCTCTCCTTGTACTGTGTGTGTGTGTATGTGTGTGTGTGTGTGTGTGTGTGTGAGTGCGCACATGTGCCACAGTGTACATACAGAGGTCAGTGGACAACGTGCAGCAGTCAGGTCTCTCCTTGTACGGTGTGTGTGTGTGTGTGTGTGTGTGTGTGTGTGAATGCGCATGTGTGCCACAGTGAACTATAGAGGTCAGTGGACAGCTTGCAGCAGTCAGGTCTCTCCTTGTACCATGTGTCTGTGTGTGTGTCTGTGTGTGTGTGTGTACACGTGTGGGGGTGTGTATATATGAGAGAACACACGTGAGACAGTGCACATACAGAGGTCAGTGGACAACTTGCAGCAGTCAGGTCTCTCCTTGTACTGTGTGGACCTCAGGGATTACTCAGGTTGTTAGGGTTGGTTTTCAGGCATTTGCATCCTCTGATCCATCTCACTAGCCAATGAAGAATCCTTTTAAACACACATTGTCTGAGCAGATCTGTCTTCCTGAATCACTTTTATTAAAGTTTCAATGTGCTTATAGATATCATTGTATAATGAAACCAAAAATATCTCACTATTTGCTCAGTAATATTTCCTATCTGTAAAATGAGTCAAATTTAAAAAAAAATCAAGTTGGAACTAGATTAATGGAAGTTGAAAGAGTACTTGGACTGCTGAGCATGATCGATTGAAAGGTAGCTTCGCACCTTATCACCACTGCATCACTGCAGCAGGGCAGCCGCTGAACCTCTGTTCATTAAAGTTGGGCTTCAGTGAAGACCAGTAACTCCCCTAAGGGGAAATTAGACCTGGCTAAAAAGATTATTCTTCCCAAGTCCTGCCAGAGCAGACTTCTGTACAATGAGCTCTCAAGGACAAGGGTGGACGACTGGGTAGAGCTGGCTCCTTCCTAGGGCAGCAGTGACTTCAGAGAGAGAGGACAGAAGTCTGTTGGACAAAGGAAGTAAACACACCTCAGAATGGAAGGTTTTTCTAGCCTTCGGGCACGCACACACCTGTGTGCGGCCTTCTGGCATGCACACGCCTGCATGCTTACATGTAACCCTTTGAGATATGACATTTATTTCTGTGAAGTGTGGCTTGTCTCAAATTCTTAACCACTCATCCTTCCAAGATCTCACAAGGAATATCCTGCCCTTCTGAAAGGCTTGGAAACGTGATTGATTGGTTTCATTGTTCATTCATTAAATTTTATGCCAATGTGGATGAGTACTCGAGATCCCTTAAAGCATTTCTCCTTTCTCTGGTTCATGTCAAAATAAAAAGGCCCTACCAGAATCTATACCTTCAGTAATGTCAATATTTGAGGTAATTTCTCACCTTCCTATATAGTTAAGGCTAATGTTTCTGCTGCAGTTGTTTGCTATAGGGTTTTCTTCTCCCTGAAGTAAGGCAGGGAATAAATACCCTCTGGTTAGAGGCTGAGAACGGGAGCATAACAATCAGTTGGTAAACCAGGAGTCAGGGTGACAGAGCAGAAAAATCAGGTCAGTCTGTCAACTTCATCCTGAATTTCTCTGAAAATTGGAATATTAGCACAAACATAAGCCAGAAACCATAGAAAGAAGATGTACAAAGGATTGAACCACGATGCTCTGAGCAACACAGACAACTCAAGCTCTCAGGACTTTCAGAAGCACTGGAACAGTGCCAACATCCTAGAGTAGGGAGCAACTCTGCCTCTCCCTCATGTGACATCAGTGTCCTTACAGGAATCCCAAGCATGATTTCTTCCACTCCAATACACACACACACACACACACACACACACACACCTCACAACAGAATCTACAGAAATCAGTGTGGCATTCCATATACCACAGCATAGCACACTCCTTTCAGAACTGAAGTATCTGCAAAGATACGGATCTGATAGGTTTCCAATCTATTTTGCCCCAGGCTTTGTAGCTACCCTAGAGCACTCTGTGGAGAACCTTCTGTGGATCCCTACAGGAAAATGTCCATTCTGGATAACACATATAACACATATGATAACACATATAACACATATGATCCTCAAGGCAGGAGAGCTCTTCACTCCTGAGGGACTCAGATTGCACTGCTATAATCACTGGAACTCTTAGATGTGCCCTTGAACCATGCCTAGCCTTGGGCTCTCTGCATCTCTCATCACCCCCTCCCGTCATCCAGACAGTCACGTACTATTACAGTACCTGGTCAGAGGCTGGTATACAACAATGGGGAGGGAAGATGCTACACCCTCTTATCAGACTGCAAAATCATTCATACACTGACTACAGTGTGATTCATAGCTAATTTCATGTTTATGTAAATGAGCCACGTTTAACTCAGTTCCCAACAAAACAGCCCCTTCACCTCTAACTGACCTTTGTACTGGTTAGTTTTTGCTGACTTTATATAAATAAGATATGGAAGAAGGAATGCCAGTGAGGAATTTCCTCCATTAGACTGGCCTGTGGGCATGGCTTAGGCATTTCTTCCATTAGACTGGCCTGTGGGCATGGCTTAGGCATTTCCTCCATTAGACTGGCCTGTGGGCAAGGCTTAGGCATTTTCTTAATCACTGCTTGACTAGGAGGGCCCAGCCCCGCAGTGTATGGTGTCATCCCTAGGCAGGTGGGCCTGCCTGAATAACAAAGGTATCTGAGCAAGCCAGAGGAAACCAGTCAGTAAGGGTCATTACTCCACAATTTCTGCTTCAGTTCCTACCGCTATATTCTTGTCTTAAGTTCCTATCCCGATTTCCCTCAGCAATGGATTGTGACCTGGAGTTGTAAAATGAGATAAATCCTACCATAGATGGGTGTTTTATCATAACAGTATAAAACAAGCCAGATCAACTTCTCTTGGTTCCGCCATGCCAGCTGACATAGCATTTTTTGAACTTGGACAATACCTATATAGGGTCCATTTCTTCCCATATGGGTGACATGGCACAATCTAGAGGCAGAAGAGCCCTCAGTAGTCATCAATTCTGGAACTTCGCAAGATCAGTGCTCAAACAGTGCTGGTGAGTCTTTGGCTGATAGTCACTGGTTCACAGAGGAAGGAGGAAGAGAAGGGAAAAGGCTATCATCTTTATAATGCTACATATGTACTCTCCATGGATAAACTGCTTCTTATTATTAAAAAATGTTCTTTTTAAAGGTATTAGCAGAAGGTAGATTTCTGTGAAAATATTTTGATGAAAAAAATCCAAACACAGAACAGAACCACATAAAAATACACAGTGAATTCCTATATACTTACTGACCTTTAACAACTATCAGCTTTGTCCATATCAATCAAAAACTATTGAATATTGGTCCTGTTGTGATTCTGCTATCCTATAAAATCTAAAAGCATAGAAAGAGTTAGGCAAGGCTAACCCCACAAATACCACAGATGAAGAGAAAGAACCTGGCAGAGATTAAATGACCCACTCCAAGCTCCGCAACTGAAACCTGTGGATGGGGCCGTGCCACTATTCTATAGGGCTGGAGCAATGAGAGACCCCTTTCACCACACCAGACTTCAACCTCAGCAGACTGAGGATAAACAGAAGCAAAGGCTGCATCTCACACCAATGCATTTCATACATACCACTTGACATCTCGGTGTCTCCCCAAGACAAAAGGGGGAAACGCACCGACTGTGGTGGCAGCTTACTTCTCCCAAGTTCCAACAATTATCTCCAAACCTAAAATCCCCAGAAAGCACTACAGTCCCGTTTCAAAAGCTAAGAAGGTTCCAGATTAGTTCCTTGCCCAGGACTTCACTCTCCCAAAACATCTATGAAGAGAATTGATGCAGCAAGCTCTAGGAAGGGAAAGCCCCAGCTACTCATCCCTTTTCTGGGCTCTTACCATCATCGTTCCTAACCATCAGGAGAAGAAACCAAAGAGCAAGGAAAGTAGCACGACCAGGTACTCTACACGGCCTCCCCACACAGACCCAAAGTGGGACCACAAGGAAGTGAACAACACTGTTGGAACCTTATGCCAAGAAACACAGTAGGTAATCCATTCACAAGGCTTTTATCTCCATCCATCCATCCATCCATCCATCCATCCATCCATCCATCCATCCATCCAGTTTTTAAAGACTTACCTAAATTCTCAGTTTATGTAGTATCAATTTCCATCCATCCATCCATCTATCCGCCTGTTCAGTTTGAAAGACTTACCTAAATTCTCAGTGTATGTAGTATCGATTTCCCTGAAAAGATCCTGAAGAGTGTGAGAAGGTTCCAGCAGCAGCAGCAGCAGCAGCAGCAGCAGCAGCAGCAGCAGCACCTACAATAGTAGGAAAAGCTATCAGAAGCAAGTGATGCTGCAGACACGAGGTTCTGAAAAAAACACAATCTATAGATTTACTCATTTCCCCCACGCTAAGCATGAAAGGAAATAACTCAGGAAACAATGAATTTCCGCTACAGCACATGTGCTGGGAATTCGTTGTACCAAAGGGAATTGAGGTCTTAGGACACTTATTCAAAGACCAAAATTATATTACTGCTGACAAAGAGGCAGAACATTTTTTTTTTTTACTCTTTCCCTGGGTTAGGAAGACTTGAATGTATCTGAATTTAAACAAAAACCTAAAATGCATGTACTTCTTCCTGCTCTCTCCATGTCTACACCACTTTCCTCTTCTCTCTCCCTCAGTGTACAGACCCATCTGCCTTGTTCACATCTCTCTTCCTTGGTTCCTAGTCCTTTCCAGCTCCAGCATTTATTCATAACAGTGAGTGAATGAACCAGAGCCAGAGGAGAAAATCCAGTGTTCCGAGAAGACAGGTGCAGCAATCAAGTGTGGGCAGGTGTGGAGAACTGGCTAATGACACAGGTTAGCTATTTAGGGAGAAGGGAGAAAATGTCCATGTTTCTCTCTCAACTTATGAAAAAAATAATTTCAAAACAGATTAAAATGACTACTAGAAGACTATGGAATCTGAGTATTTTAGAATGTGGGGATAGGAAAAGTCTTTTTTAGTATAATAGCTGACTCTCAAAGTATAAAAAAACCTGAGGTATTTGGCTTCTTATATTTAAAAACAAACTAAAATAAGGAATGGAGAGATAGCTCAGTGTTTAAGAGGCCTTGCTGCTCTGCTTGACAGAGGACCAGAGTTCAATTCCCAGTACCATGTTTGGTGGTTCACAACCACCTGTAACTCCAGCTTCAAGGAACCCTACATTTTCTTATGGCCTACAAGGGCACTTACACACATGTGCACCTACACAGAGATGCACCTGCACACATAAAGAAAAAGAAATCTAAAACACATAAACGACAAAAAATAAGACCCAAAACTCCACTGATACTTTCATCAAAAGATAGAACAAGAAACAAAGGAGAATATTTATTTTTTTTCTTATTTTTATTTATTATATTTTAAGGGATTCACAATATAAGAGCATGGTTGTTTTCAGATCACACTGACATTGCTCAGTTTACCATACAATTAGGTAATTGGTGCCAGCATCCACAGATGAGGGATACCATTGTCGTTTGTTTTTTTGGGACTGTGTTATTTCTCTTAACATAATATCTTCTAGTTCCATCCATTTACTTGCGAAACTCATGATGTCATCTTTACCGCTTCATAGAACTCCATTGTGTAGATGTACCACATTCTCTCTATCCTCTTGTCAGTTGAGGGGCACTTGGGTTGGTTTCAGCTCCTTGCTATTGTGAAGAGGGCTGCAATAAGCATGAATGTGCATGTATCTCTGCGGTAAGATGAGTCTTGTGGGTACATGCCCAGGAGTGGTATGGCTGGGTCAGGTGGCAAGTTCATTCCAAGTCTTCCAAGGGTTCTCCACACTGCTTTCCATAGTGGCTGTATGAGTTTACATTCCCAGCAGCAGTGGATGAGTGTTCCCCTTTCCCCACAACCTCTCCGGCACTTGGTATCATTTGTTTTCTTGATCCTAGCCAGTCTTATTGGAGTAAGATGATATCTTAAAGTGGTTTTGATTTGTATTTAAAGGAGAATATTTATAATGACACAAAAAGGTTGTTTGCAATTTAGGAAAAAATGTCCTCAAAACTAACAAGAAAAAATTGTCACTTAAGATGGACAAAGCAGCAGGACAGGATCTAACTGATTCTGCATGGCAAACCACATCAGCACACCCAGTCAGGATCCAAACTACTCAATCTCAGGGGATACAGGCATGCTTAGCTACTGTGATGTTATGTGGATGAAATGAGAGAGGATAGGGGAATTTCTCTGCAGGATGCTTGCAGCCCATTCACTATCTGGAAAATGGCACACACATCATCTTACCATTAAAGAAACAAAACCCATGTTAAGGAATCTGAGACCACACACGTCAGGTTTTATGGACTCCTGCTTCCCATGCTCTACGTGACCTACCACCCACAGGAAGCAACACCACATTTCATTAAAAAGTGTTTAATCACCAAACAATCAGCCCACACTTTGGTGCCATCTACATGAACACATAAAAAAAAAAAAATAGCACTGAAATTCCTGTGCAGACCAGTAAGAGTCCGAGCACCTCTGCTCACCTATGCATGATACTTTGGCTAATGGATCTGGGACAGGGACTCCCAAATTCTTTCTACGAAGCCAACATCACTCTATTACCAAAACTGGACAAAGATACAACCAAAAAAGAAAACTATAGGCCCATTTCAATAATGAATATAAACGTAAAAATTCTCAGCAAAATACTAGGAAACTGCATAGAGGCACACATCAAAAAGATCATTCATCATGACCAAATCAGATTTATAGCAGAGATGCAAGGATAGTTCAACATACACAAATCAATAAATATCATAAAACACATAAAGGGGTTGAAAGACAAAAAAACACATGGTTATCTCATTCGATGCAGTTTTCTGCCTATGAAAAAATCCAGCATGCCATCATGGTTAAAGTCCTAGAGGGAATGGGACTGGAGGAAATATTCATCAACATAATCAAAGCCATATACAACAAACCAAGAGCCAACATCATCCTAAATGGGGAAAAATTAGAAGCATTCCCCTTAAAATCAGAAACCTGGCAAGGCTTCTCCCTATCTCTACTCCTCTTCAATATAGTGTTTGAATTGTTTCCTACAGCAATAAGACAAGAAAATGAAATTAAAGAAGTACTAACTAGAAAAGAGGAAGTCAAGCTATCCCTTTTTGCAGATGACATGATAGTTTACCTAAGGGATGCAAAAAAAAAAAAAACCATGAAGAAACTCCTAGAAACTATCAACAGTTTTCAGAGTGGTTGTGGGATACAAAATTAACCTAGATAACTTTAATTGTGATGCTAGACTCTGACTGGCTGTTGTACTTATAAATTACTCTGTAGCCCACACCTCGGGACCACACTCCTCCTGAGTTGAGTTTTGGCCAGTGTCATAATAAAATTAAACCTTCCATTAAAACTCCACATGGTTAAGTGAGTGGTCTCTCCACTTCAACTTTACAACAATTAGAGGGGGACCCCTGGACACTAATATAAAAATATTATATGTACACATTATTTCACTATTCATTCTATATCGATGTATGTTAAATGGGTGTACGTGTACATGTGTCTATGTACCTATCCTTTCTATACTATGACTGTCTTTTTTTTTTTTTTAGTATAAATAAATTTTTTATTATTAAACTTTTTCCATAGGTCATACAGCATTTCTTAATCAATTTTAGAATTGCTTCCCTTTCCATGCCCCCCACCCCACCTGAGTCCCTGCACTCTGCCATACATGTCCTGTATCTTTTTCTGAGTCTTTCCAGAGTTTTTTTTCAGTTCTTTTGTTGTTGTTCTCTCCAACTTCTTTGCTACGGTATCTATCTATCTATCTATCTATCTATCTATCTATCTATCTATCTAGTTATATATATATATATATATACATAGTTATATATATACACAAATATATACATACATACACACATATCACTTGAGTTGTAGGATTTTTTTTTTCTAATTAAATTAGTTTTTATTGATGCTTTGTGCATTTCATACATTTTTTCCAATTCAGTTCAGGCTTATTTCCCTTTCCCTCACCCACCCACCCCACCCCCCATCCCAGATCATGCATTCCTGCCATAACTGTCCGCATCTTTCTTCTCCATTTTTTTTTTTTTTTTCATTTTCCAGCTACCCGTAGCGCATGAGTAGATATCTACCTTGAGTAATTCAAAATGCATTCCCTTCTCCATTATATGCAAAACCTCTTTATATGAATCTGCAGCTGTAATACATTCAGGCATCCAAATTACACGACACATTACACCGCCGCAACATAACGACTACAGGTTGGGGGTGACCCTTAAGATTTGATTTGGGGCGATTTCTGTGAGTTACAAGTAGTGGTTGTGTACAGTTTTATTCAACGTATATGCTAGAAATTCTATACTAGTACTTGATGTCAGCCAGGAATACTTAAAGCAAGTTGTACTTGAGTTATTTTCCACCAATATCACAATTCGTATTTCTTGTGGACTCACTGATTCTATGATGTGGATGGTAAGTAACTTCGCTATAGATGTTATCCAGTAATATTTTTCTAGAAGAGAACTAGACTTTCTTATTGTTCGTCTGAACGACTAAGTATATTATCGACAATACTTGTTATCATATTCATTCCATTACTACTAAGCTAGTTAATTTTGCATAATTACCACCGCCTATCTTTTGTCTACGCCCATACGGGATTTCTACACGTCCATCGTGTAGTATAGTGAATATTAACTTATGTTGGTGCTGCTATTTCTTCGTTCTCTGTTTTTCGCCAATTGCACAGATATTGGAGTGTCTGTGAGTAGCTATGTTGTTAGAAAATAACTTTGTTATTTCTGGACTGTAATGACTAGAAGGCCTTTGCCCTTCCGTCCAATCTTCATCCTAAAATCCTTGGAAAATCATCCAGGATGAAGCTGTTTTCATAAAAATTTAGGAGCTGAGAGCTTCTTGTTTTGATACTTCTATTATTAAATACATTAAACCAGACAGTATCAAAATAACTATAATAGTATATTGGAAGACAAGAATTTCAAGAAAAAGTCACTTCCAATAAAAATAGATATCAATTATGAATATCCACATTTCTCGGATTATTTCTATATAAAACTTATAAGTGTATTGATTTTTATGAAAGCGAGGAGTTTAATAACATTACTAGTTATCTTAGAGAAGTAACTATATTCTTCCGGTGTTAAGCTTTTACTTCTATTGGTCGATATATACATCTAAAGGTTTACCTACCCATGGAAAATTTACCTCAAACATTAATTCATAATTAGAAACAAACCAATCGGCAGTATAATTAGTTACTCTTGTCGCTCCATAAACTCATCGTGAAGATTAGAAATCAGCACTGATGATATATACAAGTCAATTGGCACAACTTATTTTATACGACTGGACACTAATTATTTGATCAACTTGTTGAACATACAAGCCGTCAGCCTTGCAGCGCAGGACCACGCTGGAATGGTGGGAACTCACGAGCTCGCATGTTGAGGTGGCGATAGTCGAAAGAGCACAACTTCGCCCCTTGCCAGATAGCTTGAGTTTTTGCAACCAACAAACTGGATAGGCTGTGCGGGATCCATTATCATTTTAATTGGTATCTAAGGCCAAGAAAACAAACAACATAGAAGCAAAGCAATGTGAATTCGGATGTGCAAGTGAGATTTCCAGAAATTAATAGCCGCGATAGGTAATTTAGCAATGATAATTCCGGAATTGAGTGATCGGGCTGAATGGGCAATGGGGAGGAATTCGAAAGGAAGCGGGGCATCTATATGGTAATCGGATTGAAGACACCAAATGCTGCCCTTACCAGATATATTTTTGTTTTGGAAACACTGATTACTGTCATTTACCACAGCATCAAATAAGAAAAAAAATAATAAACAGAAATAAAGAGAAAGGAACAAAGTGCAATTGGGAAATATAAGATCCAAGGTATTTCATGATATGAATTAGTGTCCTTGTAAAATTGAAATTCACAAACCAATGGAATGTTTATTGTTCCAGTTACTAAACCATAATTAACCATTTATAATAAGATCGAAAAAATCTCTGCTTTTATGGATCTAAATCATACGTACAGGACCTATGCACCCAAGAAAATAAGTTTGGAAAACTTATTTTGGCTTTATAGATGTTTTAGAAATGGAGATAATCTTGTTTATTATGGTGATCTGAGCAAACTAGCAATGTCATCGCCCAGTAAGAATAAATGTTTGACGGAACGTGCTGAAGATCTTATTGATCAAAAACTATTTCCACCAAACTCTTAATATTACATAAGTTATAAATAAGATAATATTAGCTATGGACTAATGTTTCCTGATCCCTAGTGGGGACCATGTGTATTGGATGTACAGGGTTGTTTGTTTTTGTATTAAGTTTAAGTAGAGTAGTAGACGAATCCCTCTTCTTGGTTATAGATTATATGCCCAAGAATGGTATGCGTGGGAATCAATTTTTTCGTTTGGGAGTTATTCTTTACTTTTTTTTAGCTTTTTCTGATAGAGTGGCCATGTCACACTGCTTCCGATTAGTGGCATAAGCTCACATCATTTTGCTACTTCCAACCAGGCAATTCGAATTATTTGAAGAAACGGCACCATGTATCTCAAGTATCATTCTTGATGGGAACATGAGTCGAAGAAAAGTGTAAAATCTCGCCAGAATTACATATTTCGAGAAATGGTCTCTATGAAATAGCTACGGTGGTAGATATAAGCCTCTACTGGTTTACTTGTTATTAAACAAAGTTTCATGAATATATCACATTACCTAATACCATGTCAAACAATACATTCCTGCATAAGTTATCAATGGGATTACTCAATTCGCAATATATGTACCATGGTCGCCTCGGGTGGTGGTTGGTAACTCTTTATCCCTAAGGCACTTAGCGAGGCACCGCTGGTAGTACAGGTGGACTTTTTGTGAGTTCAAAGGATACGATAGTCGAGAAAGTCGAACTCACCTTAGGAGGAGGCATCAGAGAGTATATATGGGGGCGTAGATTTGACTACGTGGGTGGTGGGTTTCTCATTTACCAGAACCTAAGGCGGGCAAGGCTCATTTGGTGGGTGAGGGCGAGGTTTACCCTAACTAGGCAATAGAAATAAGAAAGGAAGGGGAAATTCATTCATGCATTTCGCTTTAAGCAGCCTCTCTTAACTATGCATTTCCTACCTATTTGACTTTCTGTTTCTGGGGGTATAATATAACTAATTAATGTAATTGGAATGGGTTTCTCATGGTTAAAAGTAGAATAAATGGCTCGTTAAAGTTGGGGTTTGTAAGTTCATTAATATAAAGCTGCCTATTCTGTGTCAGGTCTCCTCTAAGCAAAAATATATTACATAGATAACTAATGTCAATCGTTCTATCAGTTTGCGTAAACGCATCTGTTAAAATTTAAAAGCTGAAGAATTAAAATAAAAGCAAAGCTAAGGAAAGACAAGAGAATATACATATATATTATTTGCNAAAGACTGAGAAAATGATGAAAAACATATTTGGCAGAATGCATGAGCTCTGGTGGGGTGGGGGGGCAGGGAGGGGGGCACAGGTCTAGATTTTGTAATTTTGTATGAAATGCACAGAGCTTCAATAAAAATTGGCTTTAGAAAAAAAAAAAACAACAACAAAAATAAAATAACATAAAATACTTTGGAACAAACCTAACCAAAGATACCAAAGATCTCTAAAATGAAAATTTTAAATTCCAGAAGGAGATTGAGGAAGATACCCGAAGATGGAAAGACCTCCCATGTTCATGGATTGGAAGAACTAATATAGTAAAATTGTCCATCTTACTCAAAGTAATATACAGATTCAATGCAATCCAATCAAACACCCCATGAGTTTCTTCTCAGACTTAGAAAAAAAAAGCATTAAATTCAAATGGAATTTGAGGTAGCCAAAGCAACCCTGCAAAAAGAGTAACACAGGGAGGATCACCTTACCAGACTTCAAACTATTACAGGGCTATCGTGATAAAAACAGCCTGGTACTGGCACCAAAACAGACCCATAGATCAATGGAACAAAATTGAAGATCCAAACCTGAGCACATGCAATTTCAGCCACCTCATATTTGACAAGGGAGCCAAGAAGACCCAATGAAGGAAGGATAACATCTTCAGCAAATGGTGCTGGTACAACTGGATCACGACTTGTAGAAAGATGAAGCTGAACTCTTACCTTTCACCATGTGCAAAAATCAACTCCAAATGGATCAAAGACCTCAATGTGAAACAACAAACCTTGAAAATGATAGAAGAAAACATTGGCAGTAACCTATAAGACATAGGTGTAGGAAAAGACTTTCTAAATTACACATCCTCTGCCTTGGAAACAAGGTCAACAACAGACAAATGGGACCTCATTAAACTCAAAGTTTCTGTATATCAAAAGAAACAATCACAGAAGTGAAAAGAAAACCACACAGTTGGAGGAAACCTTACTTCACCAGTGATACATCTAATAGAGCATTAAAATACAGAATATATAAATTACTCAGAAAACAGAGGAGCAAGAAAACAAACGACTCTATCAAAAAAATGGAGTAAATAGCTGAATAGAGAATTCACAAAAGTGAACATGGCTGAGAAACATCTCAGAAAGTGTTCTATGTTGCTAATAATTAAGGACATACTTGGAAAAACCAGCTTAAGATTTCACTTTACTTCAGTAGGACTATCCAAGATTAGGAAAACAAATGACACCAAATACTGGAGAGGTTGTGGAGAAAGGGGAACACTCATGCACTGCTGGTGGGAATGCAAACTCCTGCAACCCCTATGGAAAGCAGTGTGGAGAACTCTTAAAAGACTGAAAATGAGCCTACCATCTGACTCAGTCATAATACTCCTGGGTGTATATCCACAAGACTCATCCTACCGCAAAGATACATGCACAGCTATGTTTATTGTCACTCTCTTCACTATAGTGAAAGGCAGAAAACAATCCAAGTGCCCCTCAACCAACTAGTGGATAAAGAAAATGTGGTACATCTACACAGTGGAGTACTATTCAGCGGTAAAGAAAAACAACATCATGAACTTCGCAGGTAAATGGATGAAACTGGAAGACATTATGCTAAGTGAAGTACGGTCTCAGAAAAATAAATGAAGAATGGTATCCCTCATTTGTGGATGCCAGCACCAAATTCCTAGTTGCAAAGCAAACTAAGCATCATCAGTTACACTTGTTTTTTATATGGAAGCAGCAGTAGTGTGAATCCCTTAAGGGGCTCTAGAATTAATCTACCACTTATGTTCAGATATTGGAGTTATTTTTTAAATACTTTTATTGATGAATTGTGTATTTCATTATTTTTCAGTCCAATTTAGACACATTCCCCTCTCCCTGCCCCCATCCCACTTCTGTTCATGCATTCCACCACACTTGTCTTGCATCTTTCAGTCTTTCCAAAGTTCTTCTCTGCAGAGGCTTGTTGTTTGGAGCAGAGTTCAACCATATCATTTAGTTCTTTATCTTTATGTTGTTGCTTTTCCCTCCCTTTTCTATTGCTCCAACAAATGCCTATATGATTGCCACATATGAATAAAAATTATGACCACTAGGAATAAACTGTATATTAATTCCAAAATATGTTTAGGAATTCACATTTTCCCACTTTAATTTTATATTACTCTAAAATATAAATACGTACCTTCCACCCATATACAGTAACTACAGAGTCTGAAAATAAGTGGTGGGTCGATTCTAGAGCCCATTAAGAGATTTACATTATAATAACATAGTTGCTTTCATATAAAAAGAAATATAACAATAATGCTGTTCAGCTTGCTTTTCAACTGGGGATTTAATGTTAGCATCCACAAATGAGGGAAACCATTTGTTGTTTGGTTTTCTGGGACTGTGTTACTTAACTTAGCATAATGGCTTCTAGTTCCATTCATTTATCTACAAAGTTCATGATGTCATCTTTCTTTACCACTGAACAGTACTCCATTGTGTAGATGTACCACATTTTTGTCATCCACTTGTCTGTTGAGGGGCATTTGGGTTGGTTCCAGCTCTTCACTATTGTGAAGAGAGCTGCAATAACATGGATGCGCATGTATCTTTGCAGTAGGATGAGTATTGTGGGTATATACCCAAGAGTGCTATGACTAGGTTAGGTGGTAGGCTCATTTTGAGTCTTTTAAGGGTTTTCCACACTGCTTTCCAAATGGTTGTACAAGTTTACATTCCCATCAGCAGTGGATAAGTGTTCCCCTTTCCCCACAACCTCTCCAGCATTTGGTGTCTTGGTTTTCTTGATCATAGCCAGTCATATCAGAATGAGATGATATCTGAGAGTGGTTTTAATTTGCATTTCCTTAATTATTAGCGATGTTAAACACTTTTTAAGATATTTCTCAGCCATCTCTATTTCCTTACTTGTGAAGTCTCTGTTCAGCTCTTTACTCCATCTTTTGAGTGAGTCATTTGTTTTCTTCGGCACAGTCACCAAAGGCCATAAATGCTATAGTTTCATTTGTATGGCATGTCCACAACTGGCAAGTCTGTAGAGGCAGAAAGTAGCTTACAGGTGTGGTATGGAGAGCAGAGGATTAACAGCTAAAAGAAGAGTGTGTGTGTCAGTGTTGACTGGTGTGGATACGTGGAGGCAGGAGTTGACATCGGGTGTCTCTCTCAATCACTCTCATCCATCTTTAATTCCTCACTAGTGAAGTCTCTGTTCAGCTCTTTACTCCATCTTTTGAGTAGGTCATTTGTTTTCTTCTTTGTTTTTGAGTAGTCTATATATCCTGGATGTTAATGCTGTCAGATGTATCAGTGGTGACTGATACTCACTCTGTGGGTTTTCTCTTCACTTCCGTGATTGTTTCTTTCATTGTACAGAAGCTTTTGAGTTTGATGAGGTCCCATTTGTCGACTGTTGACCTTATTTCCTGCACAGCTGCTGTCTGATTTAGAAAGTCTTTTCTATACCTATGTCTTGTAGGTTGTTGCAAACTTTTTCTTCTATCACCTTCAGGGTCTTGGTTTCACGTTGACATCTTTGATTCACTTGCAGTTGATTTTTGTACAGGGTGAGAGGTAGGGGTTTAATTTTGTTCTTCTACAGATGGTGATCCAGTTTTGCCAGCACCATTTGCTGAAGATTCTATCCTTCCTCCATTGAGGGTTTTTTGCTCCTTTGTCAAATATGAGGTGGCTGAAATTGTATGAGCTCAAGTTTGGATCTTCAATTTTGTTCCATTGGTCAACGGGTCTGTTTTTTGTGCCAGTACAAAGCTGTCTTTATGACTATGGCCTGTAACATCTTGAAGTCTGATAGAGCAATCCCCTATGTATTGCATTTTCCACTCAGGGTTGCTTTAGCTATTGGGGTGTTTTGTTTTTCCATATGAATTTAAGGAATTTTTTTCCAAGTCTGTGAGAAACTCATAGGGATTTTAATTGGGATTGCATTGAATCTGTATATCAATTTGGGTAAAATGAACATTTTTTACTATATTAATTTTTCTAATCCATGAGTATGGGAGATCTTTCCATCTTTTGATGTCATTTTCAATCTCCTGCAGAGGTTTAAAATTTTTGTTGTAGAGTTCTTTGATATCTTTGGTTAGGTTTATTCCCAAATATTTTTCTTTTAGGCTATTGTGAGTGGGAAGGTCTTCTTATATTCCTTCTCCTCTTGTTTACTGTTGGTGTAAAGAAAGGCTACTGATTTCTCTAGATTAATTTTGTATCATGCCACTTTACTGTAACTCTTAATCGTTTCTAGAAGTTTTCTGGTGGAGTTTTTAGTATCCCTTAGGTAAACTATTATATCATCTGCAAGAAAGGATAGTTTTACTTCATCTTTTCTAATTAGTACTCCTTTAATTTCCTTCTCTTGTCTTATTGTCCTAGCAAGCATTTCAACTACTATGTTGAAGAGAAGTGGCAATAAGGGGCAGCCTTGCCAGGTTCCAACCTTTAAGGGAAATGGTTCCAATTTTTCTCATTTAGAATGATGCTGGCAGTGGATTTGCTAGATATGGCTTTGATCATGTTGAGGAATGTTCCCTTCAGTCCAGTTCCCTCTAGAACTTTAAACATGAAGGGATGCTGGACCTTGTCAAAGGAGTTTTCTGTATCAATTGAGATGATTGTGTGGTTTTTATCTTTTAGTCCATTTATGTGTGTTATAATATTTATTGATTTACGTATGTTGAACCATCCCTGCATCTCTGGTATAAATCCAACTTGATCATGATGGATGATCTTTTTGATGTGGGCCTGTCTGTATGCAATTTGCAAGTATTTTGTTGAGAATTTTTGCATCTATGTTCATTAATGAGGTGGGTTTATAGCTTTCTTTTTTGGTTGTATCTTTGCCTGGTTTTGGTATTAGAGTGATGCTGGCTTCAGAGAAGAAATTTGGGAGATTTCCCTCTGTTTGTAACCTTCTGAACAGTTTGAGTAGTAATGGATATAGGAACTCTATTTTTTTTAATTTTTTTAATTAATTTTATTTATTTCTGTATGTGTATGAATGTACTGTCTGCATGCAAGTCTGTGCACCCGTGTCGTGCAATGCCGTGGAGGTCAGAAGAGGGTGTCGGATTCCCCTGGAACTGGAGTTCTCCTGGAATTGGAGTTTCACATGGTTCTCGGCCACCACTTGGGTGCTGGGGATCAAACCCAGGTCCTCTGTAAGAGTGGTCGGCGCTCTTAACTGCTAGGCCATCTCTCCAGCCCCCAGATATAGGACCTCTTTAAATGTTTGATAGAACTCTGCTGTGAAACCATCTGGGAATGGGCTTTTTTTAGTTGGAAGTTTTTTTATTACATCTTCAATTTCCTCAAATATTATGGGTCTGTTTAAACTGTCAATCTCTTCTTGGTTAAGCTTTTTTGATTACCAGGATTTCAGATATTCATCCATTTCTCTTAGGTTTTCAAATTTAGTGAAGTACAGGTTTTTGAAGTATTCTTGTATGACTGTTTGGATCTTTTCTTTGTCTGTTGTGATGTTTCCCCTTTCATCATGAATATTATTGATTTGGAGTTGCTCCTTCTTTCTTCTGGTTAACTGGGCATCAAGGCAGGTAGGCCTGACCTGGATGCACACTGGTGTTGTGCGGGCCATGAGTGTATGTCCACTCATGCCACATGCTGGACACATGCTGGTGTTGTGCTGCCTGTCAGTCTTTGTAATATTGGTATATGGGTGGAGGGTATGTATGCATATTTTAGAGTAATATAAAATTAAAGGGAAAAATGTGAATTCCTAAAGAAACAATAAAAAGATGAGGCCGTTCATACTAGGTAAAAAAATAGCAATAACCAAGCAGCCTGTACTTGTTACTTTTCTCATTGCTGTGACAAAACACCTGCCAAGAAGCAACCTAGGGGAGGAAGGATTTATATAGGTGCAAGTGATATAGTCCATTATGGAGACAGAAAGCATGGAGTGGTAGTAAGAGACTGCTGGTCCCACTGTGTCCACCCTCAAGAAGGAGAAGACAACAGGACCTGGGCGGTGCTATGAATGATCAAGGCCCACCCCAGTCACCCACTTCCTTCCACAAGGCTCCACCTCCTAAACACTCTACAACCTTCCAACACAGTTCCACCAACTGGGGACCAAGTAACCAAAGTGTGTTCAGAGCTAAAGACCAAGTGAGGATATCAGCAAGAGCAAACTACATTCTTGACTGTCAAAATCATAAATCTAGAAGTAAAGATAAAGAGTTCTTTGGTAGTCCTACATTGAGACAAGAACAGTCAGAGGGAGAAAAGAAGAGAGAGAGAGCATAAAACCCCTTCGACCCACGCCAACTTCTATCCCTTGCCTAGCTGATATTGAAAGTTAGAGAACATTTAATGCAAAGGACAGCTCAGTGAGTGTAGTCACTTTGTTGGGCTGGAAGATATCTGCACAGAGAGAGGCCAGTTTCTTTGCTCTTGCCTTCCCTTCTTGACTTGCCTGCTAGAGGCTAGGTTCTGGCCAGACTCAAAAGTCCTTCAGTGAAGAGCTAGTTCACAGCATCAACACCAAAGGCCTTCAGAGGAGGTGCAGTCTACCTTGTCTTCAGGAAAACAAAGAGAAGAGGGCTAATAAAAGAAGGTCCAAAAAACCCTTTGGATTCTTCTACAGAGTAGTCCTAAATAGTATCCAATAAGAAGTGTCTTGTTCCAACAAAATGCTGTATGAATGTGGGAAATGCTGACTTACCAACGTGAAAGGAGGTTCCCAATGTAGAACACTGTAGAAGCTTAAATGTGCTGATAATGATTGAGAAGCTTTCTGCTATTACTCAAACATTGATTATTTTTGTGGTCTACATCTTGGGACAAATGCCCCATTCAACATTTTAGAAAATAATGTTATAATTAATTATTTTATACCAATGACTGCTGAAGGCTCGCTTTCCAATAATTTAATAACAGAACACAATCTGTGTAAATGATCTTTTAAAGGTGCAAAGGATGTTAATGCAAAGTAGGGGAAAGTGTGTCTTTACTCAAAAGCCAGGTTAAGATGTGACAATCCAAGTACCTCATTTCATTCAGATTTGGTACAGTAAATAAGACTGGTGTTATGAAGTCCTTATTGTTTTATAATTCACTGTTCCCTCTAAAAAATTTAAAACATGGTAAAAACTAATTCATTAGAATGCAAATGTCATAAGAAGAAGGACACTACATAGCCCAGCTTTTGAACAGTGCCGGGTAGAGGAACCCTGCATTTTATTACTTATTGTTAATTATTGTATGTATCATTTGATCACAGGAGCTGCAGAGTTGACTCGGTAAGATGCTTGCCATGCATCCACAAGGACCTAAGTTTGGAGGCCCAGCTAGGAGGAGGAAGACAACACATATTTAGAAAGCAGAGACGAGAGGATCCCTGGGATTCACTAGCTGCTCAAGCTGAAATTAGTCATCTCCAACTTCAGCAGGCAACCCTGTCTTTAAAAAAAAATTTTTTTTAAGGGTGGAGAACAACTGTGAAAGATACCCAATGTCAACTTCTACTCTCTGCATACGTCACACATGGCGGGGTGGGGGGGAGTGGAAGACAGAGAGGCTGAATAAATCAGTTGTCTTTACATGCATCACTAATTCATATCAAGAAATGCCCCAAATATACCTTCTCTTTGCATTTTCTATTGACTTTGAGAGGTCTGCTCTAAGATAACTTCTTCCTTTCTTCCTCAAGCAAGTTCTGTTTTTCCTGTTTTATTACCAGCACACCCTTTGGTTCTCTATGATCCTGGAGCAGAACAAGAAGGAGAAACTCTCAGATATTCTGGAGGCAGAAACTCGACTCCTAGAAACAATCTGCCATGTTCAGCCAGTCCATTATCTAAAGTGAACTGTTTCACCTAAGGACCCATCACACACATTATGGACCAGGAATCTTAATGGACTCAGAGCATATGCCTGAGTGGTCTCCATTTGAGAAAATTTTAAAAAGTAACTAGAGCGGTAAAAAACAACAAAAACAGCTCATCCAAGTACTCAAAAAAAATTTAGAAGCAATGAATACACAGCACAGAAAATATTACCTATAAACTATAACGTCTAAAAAACATATATATATCTGTGGATGGAACACTTTCAAATAAACAATTCAAGCAAATAATATTTTGCTAAATCCAATTAATTCTGGCAAAGCATGATGGTGTATTTTAGAAAATTTTGGAATGTTTTTTTCTTTTTATAAAGAGCCAAAGATGAAAGAGCAGGAAAATACTTGGTTTTTCAAAAAATTAATTAGGAGCGTCCCTACCTGCGATTCCTGAAGGAAAATCTTCATGGCCAGTGGCTCCAATTTGCCAATCCACAACTTTTGGTGGGACCCTAACACAGTTCCACCAGTTTGCCAGCCCTCTTCCAATTCCAGAGCAAACAAGCTAGGTTAGGTGTTGGTTTAGGGTGGATCCTCAGACCCTCCAGAATCACGACCAAGTCTTCATATGTGCCCCAAAGATCGCCACTTTTCCTTCCCCACAATAGCCCTCTCTGGAGTCTGAGATTTGGCAGCACTGGCCTATGTAGCACATGCCCTGCACTTTCGGCTCTGCTCCCCCAAGGAGCCTCTGACAACTTCTTTTCAGCCTCACAAGGCCTCCCCACACCTCCATTTACCTGGTTCTCCATCAGAGTCCATCTGTTCAAAAAAACAGTTATGGACTATATCTTAACATCTGCATTGACAATCATGGGCTGAAATTACCCGTCTCTGAACTGTAAGCTCCAGAGCACAGAACCACGGCTTTTTCTATATTTCTATTCTCAGCTTGGAACACAGTTCCTAATACACATTAAATGGATAATAAATGTTTGAGAAATTTACACATGCATTTTATATGAGTAATAACTCTGAACAATGGGGCTTCATGGGATTAGGATATGAATCGTGGTCAATATGGAACGAAGAGTATGGTATGTACAGATATGCTTATGCACACCAAAAATAGGATCCCTCATTGTCTGCTGATCATGCTCACCTATCTAATGCTCAAGATCTAATTCGGAAGCTTATCCCAAGGACAGGCCAATTATGCACTTTTCTGCCACAAACCTAGTGTTTCTGACCAAGCATCCCTCCTGGTTAGCCTGTCCATTAGGGAAACATGACAATTTCTATCTATGCCTTGTTCTCCATCTGAGATGTAATGAATAGAGAATGGAAGAAAAGGAATCTGCTCTATTAGCTGTTCTCTCCCTGAATTCTAGGGAGCATCCGCCTTCATTCTCAATCTCTAGTAAATCTCAGGTTTAATTCTGCCAGCTGTTTCATAGTGGGAAGATCAGCCGCCACCCACATGAGCCTGTCTCTTGGGGAGACAGAGAGGATAAAGCAAAGAGTAAGACAGCATTTGTATACAACACAATCCTAGTCAGTGCTAACAAGATGGGGACTTCTGAGCCATAAAAACAAAAGGAAAAGAAGTCAATCTGAAAAGCTATGACACCAAGCATACAACATTCTGAAAAAGATGGTGCTAATAAGACAGTGAAGAGGTGAGCAGTCACAGGGTCAGGGGCTGGGGATAATGTGAATGGGCAGTGATGAACAGTGTGTAAGGCAGTAAAACCACCCTGCATGGTTCTATGATAGGGGACACATGTCATGACACATCCGTTAACAGCCATAAAATGTGCAACTGCAGGACTGAACTCAAACAGAAACAGGACTTTAAGTAATAAAGAGGTGTCAATACAGATTCGTCAGCTGTAGCAAACGGAACATTCTAGGGGGTGACAGAGGCTGTGATTTTGTTGTTAAGAGTTTTGTTTTCACTTATGTGGAGGGGTCTGTGTGTGTCATATATGTTCTGGTGTCCACAGAGACCAGCAGATGTGGTTGATCCCCTGGAGCTGAAGTTACAGGCAAATGTGATCTGCCCACTGTGGGTGCTGGGAACCAAACTCAGGTCCTCTTCAGAAACAAGTGCTCTTAACCAGCTGAGCCATCTCCCCAGCCCTCGCTTGGGGATCTTAATACTATATAAAATTATTGTGTGTGCATACACATATGTGTATGACGTATGTGCACAGCACATGTGTGAAGGTCAGGAGAGACTTGTGGTGTCCGTTCCCTCCTGCCGCCTTGGCATCGGCTCCTGGGCTTTTGTCTAGGCCTCTAGGCTTGGAGGACTGGTGACTACCGAGCCATCTCACAGGTCAGATTCTTAATCATTTCCACTCAGTCTTGATGTAAACCTAATACCGATCTAAAAGAAAAAGGGTCCACTAAAAAATAAACCATTTTAAAGGGGTGTGGGTGATAATACAGACTGGCTGATGACACACTTAGAAGGCCCAGGAACTACATCTGTCCAAATAGCATGCCACTCTGACATCAAAGGTCAGTAACTGCACCTCCAAGGACACACAGTAAGGTTGACTGGTTCATAGGCATAATGGGCAACAGACTCCATTATGCTTTGCTGGCCAGCTAAGGAATCAGCAACCAGAAGATGCCAAGTGTCAGGCCCATCTCCTGAGCACTCTCCTGACTGGTGTGCCCTGTTGAAAACCATCACAGAATGGAAAAAGCCTAGAAAACAGATCAATTTTGCTCAGAGAGGCAATGGCCAATGAGTCTGATTATGACCAACAGTCCTGGCCTCTATCAGAGCCATGTCAAGGCCACATTCACTGCAGTTGGGATAAAAGCTGACCCTCAACCTTGGAAAGGTTGAGAGAACCAGACACACTTCTCCCGACACCTAATCCTCCTGCCATTACAAGATTCAGAAGGTTTTCCAGGCCACAGAACACAATGAGCACTTTGAGGACAAGTAACTTAAGCTACCAGGACTTCTAAGCAAAAGCTGTTCCCCTCCCCAGGAACATTTAGAATTGCCTAGAGACAGTTTTGGAAGCTGCAACTGGGGAAGAGTAATCTGGGCAATTAATGGGTAGAGGCCAAGGTCAGCTCTAAGTAATGCATGTATGAATGAATGCATGTGTGTTGGAGGGGTCTGCCTCAATCACCCTTTTTGAAACATGGTCTCTCACTGGTCTGAAGTTCACCAATTAGGTTAGGCTGGCTGGCCAGCAAGCTCCAGAGATTGTCTCCGCCTTCGTGGCACTTAGACTATAGGAGCGGGCTGTGTATCCAGTAATTTTTTTTTTTTTAATGTGAGTTCAGGAACCAGCCCCTGGGATGCTGCCTTCTACATGTCCTTACATACATACTTCGGATGTTTTTTTTTTTTTTTTTTGCAATGTTTTATTGAGCTCTGTGGCATTTCATACAAATCAAATTACATTAGAATCAAATCTAGACCCGTGCTCCCCTCCTTCCCCGCCCCCCACGCCCCACCAGAGCTCATGCAGTCTGACAAACTATATTATTTCTCTTTTTCTCAGTCTCTCTCAAAATTTCTCAAATGCAGAAGTTTACTGTTTCGAGCAGAAGTTCAACATTTCAGTCACTTCTCTTGATTGCAGTCTTCTCTGTTGATTATTTCTTCCAATATTGCATCTATCCAAATATGCACATATGCCATGCCACAATTATCATAGGTTTTAGCATCCTTCATTGTTTTGTTTTTTTTAAGGAAGCGGACAAATATGATGATGATGTCGTCTCTACCAACTGTAAATTGAGACAACTATTATAATAGAGGTAATCTCTTTTATTAAACCAGTTAAAACTGCCTTCTTTACTGACTAATAGACATAGGAACTGTAAAAGGATTATTCTCTATTCAGAACCAAAGATAATACTAAAGTTCTCCTTACTCTATGCACTAAGCAAAATATATTAATCAGGAGCTCTAACATCAGCAATGGATTATTCCACCAAGGAGATGTTGGCCAGGGATCCAAGCCCCCACAAAAGAGAAAAGCTCCTTGCCTCTAAACTGGTATAACCTGCAAGAAGAGAGGGATAAGGCCTTGCTGTCGAAGACCTGATGTTAATATGGGAAAGATCTATCGAGACCACACATGCAAGTGTACAGATGGACTCTGGAATCACCAAAGAGTGTTTACCAAAGCCACTATACCAATAAAACAAATATGGGTCTCCTTGAGTCAAGCAAGACTCCTCCTCAGCACAGCTACACCTCACCTGCCTGAAATACTGTGCAGCAGAGGCAGCCATATGCCTGTATATCCAAAACTAATTGGCTATTGGCCCTTCCCTGGAAAATAACCCATGGCGGCCACAAGCTTGCACCCTTCCCGTGGTCAGAGATGTTATAAGCCACAGTAAGACCCTGTCATATTCACAGAAAAAAATGTAATTCATGGATTAACCATACCATCCAATATCTGTGTCTATACCAAAGTAACCTATGATAACAATTAATACTGTTTAAGTATACTTTTTTTTGGTGCTTCATTGGTAGGATCAAAAGGTTATTCCTGGACAAACTGTCAGCCCATGAAAAAAAAACAGCCAGAAGATCAGAGTCCAAGATAACGTCCAGAGAAAGTAATGTTTTGTTCTCATCCACCTGTGCCCCTTGTCTAAACCTAGGAGAAAAGTATGGGAAGAGGGGCGTGGTAAAATGTAAGGTCTTGATTGGGGTGAATGGTAAACTACAGCATATAGCTGGACACTCATTTGATCAACTTGATGAAACATACAAGCCCCCGCTGGATGGTGGGACCAAGGCGCTGTGGGATTTGGGCACCACTGCTTCGCAATTGGTTTTACCATGAAGGATGCTTGTACTCATAAATTAACACCTATTCTAAAATGGAAAAAAAAAACTGAGAGAAAGATCGCAGGACGTCATCGGAGACATGCAATGATGTGGATAAGGGAGGGGTGGGGTTGGGGAAGGGAAAGGGAAGATATGCCGTAACTGAACTGGATAATTGATGTATGAAATACACAGCATCAAGGTAAAAAAAAATAAATGGCTTGCGAGAGATGGCAGCCTGCCGGTTAAGGAGCCGCCACGCCCCTGCCAGCCTCGCAGGGCCCAGTTCGAATCCCCAGCATCACCCATGGTCGGCCAGAACCGTCTGAAAACTCCAATTCAGGGAACTGCCCAGTTCCAGGGGAATCCGACACCCTCTTCTGACCTCCGCGGCATTGCACGACACGGGTGCACAAACTTGCATGCAGACAGTACATACATACAGAAATAAATAAAATTAATTAAAAATAAATAAATAAATAAAAAGAAAAAAAGAAAAAAAGAAAAAAAAAACTTCTGGTGTTTTTTAAGCCATATAGTAGTCAATACCATGCCTCTGGCATAGGTCCTGCTTTGTCCAGTAACACAGGCATGCAAGACTCTTGAAAGAATGCCTGCCAAGACAAATATTTGCTTTTTCCCAACGGCTATGTTTACTCAAGATTATTCTGTTCTTGGTGAAGTGCAAAGCAACTGGTTAGTGACACACTTGGAGCACAGCCATGCACAGTCTGGCACCTTCTCCCATGGGCAGCAAGGGAGAAAGGGTCCAGGAAGGCCACTCTCTCCAACTGCCTGAGCTTTTGAAACCACATATACACAAGACATGTGAACTTTTTCAGCAGTGTCACGGTCTCCTGTGAAAAAGTGAAGGGCACTGGTCTAGAGAAACATCAAATGATAGAGGGTGGAAAAGGGGAAGACAAGGATCAACTGTAACTCAAGAATTGAAACCGCACTGTGGCTTTAAGAAAACAACAAGGAAAAAGTCACATAAAATGATTGCTCTGGGGCACAGTAGCTTGGCTTGATGATTAACATTGAACTGTAACCCACAATTCACCTGTGTCATGATCAAAATTAGCTTTGCACTTGAATTATGCTGTCCGCATACACCTATGTGGAATGCTGATGGAGTAAATGATGATGGTTGAAACTCAGATTCCACTGCCCTACATGAGCACAAAATCTGTCACATGCCAACAAGCTTCTGTTTTTCACAGCTGTTCCCCTAGCCACAAAAACTCAATCATGGAAGTGTAGCTCAGTGGGTAGAGTGCTAGCCTCCAGGAAGTCCTAGGTTTGATCCACAGAAACTGTGCCTAACTGTAATCTCAGCACTCAGGAGGCAGAGGCAGAGAGATCAGAAGTTCAAGTTCAGCTACATAGAAAATCTGGGCTAGTCTGGGAAACATGAGACTATGTCTCAAAAAACAAACAAAAAGATTCAATCATAACCAAATTACTACCATCAAGTTCACCTGATTACCAAAGAGGCCAGTCCCTTCCTCCTTCCCCCTTCCCCCTCTCCTCCCTTCCCCTTTTCCCTTCCCTTCCCTTCCTTTTTCCCTTTTCCCTTCCCTTTTCCCTTCCCTTCCCTTCCCTTTTCCCTTCCCTTCCCTTCCCTTCCTTTTTCCCTTTCCTTCCCTTCCCTTCCCTTCCCTTTTCCCTTCCCTTCCCCTTTTCCCTTCCCTTCCCTTTTCCCTTCCCCCTTTCCCTTCCCTTCCCTTTTCCCTTCCCTTTTCCCTCCCCTCCCCTCCCCCCTCCTCTCCTCTCCCTTCCCCTCTTTCCTTTCCTTTCCTTTTTCCTTTTCTTTCTTTCTTTACCTTATTTTCGCCTTTCCTTCTTTTTCCCTTTCCATTTCCCTTCCCTACGTTCCTTTTCCCTTTCTTCTCTTCCTCTTCCCCTTCCCTTTCCTTTTCCTCTGCCCCTTCCTTCCTTCCTTCCTTCTCTTTCCAGCCTAGGCTGACCTGGATTATACACTCCTTTATCTCAGCTTCTTGAGTGCTAGGATTGCGTGCATTTGTGACCATGCCTACTGAAGCAAAGATTTCTCACTGGAGATTGTACCAACCTCAGGCTTCAGCTTCAAACTCTTCTTTCAAGGAAATCTATATCTCTGAGTATCCTAGCTACCCCATGCTAATAATGCCTGTCTACCTTGGGAACTTCCCAGCTTTTAAGAAAGGAAGTGAGATACCAGAGCCAGGTCTGAGTAGATGGCCTACCCCACACATCCATGGCTGTGGGAGACAAGGCAATGTCAAGGGGAGCCTTTGTTCCCAGTGACCAACCCCTGGCCTATAGGAACTGAATGGTGGTCTCCCAATAACACAAGGACACTGATATGACATCATCCTGGATGCCACAAGTGGGCCCTAAATCCATAGGGAAATGTCATTTATTAGAGACAAAGGCCAAAACAGAGATACTAGAAGACAATATGTAGACCAAGGCGGTGCCTGTAAGAGGCAGACATTAGGCAAGGGTAGCCTGGAGCCACCAGCAGCAGAGAGGGGCGAGGATTTACCTGAGAGCCTTCAGACACAGCACACTCCCACTAGCACCCTGACTTTGAACCTCTGTCCTCCAAACTGTAAGCTCATAAATTCCTGTTGTTGTAAGCCACTTGATTTGTGGGACATTTGTTAAACAGCCCTAGGAAGCTAGTGAGCAGAGTACGTGAGACGAAAAACACAGAAACTGGTCAGACAGTTTTAGGACAGGAACGCTGAAAGTGAGTTCTAATTCTTGTTGTTGGCCATAAGCTGGAAATGTCCTTAGTTACGTCTTGGCAGGAGGCCAAGAACGACAGACAATTCTAGTTCCTGATCTGGTTTCTTCATATCCTCCTTCTCCTTTTCCAAAACCAAATGAGTAAATTGTCTGAAACTGAAAGGCAGCTGGACACTGTGCCAATTGCTTGACTGTACTGACCAGTCCATTCCACCCTCATGCCTCCATTCATTAAAGCTTTAGGAACACCTGTGTGGGAACCTTCTATGGTACCCCATTTGCTGAGACCCACCTCTGCTATACAGGAGTGTCTTCTATCTCTTATGCTCTCACCTGTAATTCTATAATAAAATTCCTTTCTAAACTCTCAATATTCATCAAGTTCGGAAACAAAGGACAGAGAAGATCCTGGCTTGGTGGCCGCTGATTCTGCCCAGGATCTTAGCTCTCTAAGCTACACACACCTAAGATGGGAAAGCCTTTGCTGCACTCAAGGAACCCCCACCCTGAGCCCTGAGCCCATAACCTTGGAACTGTCCAGCATCAGACTCTCAGAACGCCAGCTCAGGGTACATGTGCGCATCTGCTAGGGGCTTCTCCCCATCCATATGGAGCTCAGGAGGATGGGGCTGAGAAGAGATAGCCTGAGATCTCAGATGGAAGATGTCACCCAAAGGACAGGATCCATAACATAGTCAAGAAAAACAAGGGTTCCTTGTGTCCAACCAAAGCAAAACAAAAGACAGAACAAGCCCTTTTACAAGGGTCACTGAGGAAGGCAGACTCCATACCAAGACCCACATGCATCCTCTGAGAAGTGTCCACCATCGGACTCCCCAGTCTGCTCACCAGGCACTACCTGTGGGCTATACATGGTGGAGCCAACGATTCCCAAAGCCTGCTCATTCTGAGTTTGGATTTTATCCTTCCCTGTCTTCTTTAGAAATTGCTACTTGTAGCTGGGTGTGGTGGCCTAGGCCTTTAATCCTAGCACTCAGGAGGCAGAGGCAGGTGGATCTTTGTGAGTTCAAGGCCAGCCTGGTCTACAGAGTGAGTTCCAGGAAAGGAGGAAGGGAAGACGGGAGGGAGAGACTGCTGGCAAACCTCTTGAGGAAAAGGGCTGGGACGAGTGGGTACTTAGCCCCGGGCACCCAGCAATCACTGGAGAAATCAGAACCATGAACAGAGAGCCCATGTCTTCAGGCCCTTGCTAAGAACTGTACAACAGAGCTATTCTCTGTCCACTCTCTTCCCTTGTGTCATGTTCCCTTCCCCCAATGGAAGCCATCAAATGGGGCAGAGGCCACAATTCCTTGCCTAAGCCATATCCCCACCCAGCTCCTTTTCCTCTCATTTCCACATTTATGGCCTTAAATTAAACCTTATTCATTTATTTTTTTTATTTTTTTAATTTATTTTATAAGTGTATGAATGTACTGTCTGCATGTAGGTCTGTGCACCCGGGTCGTGCAATGCTGCAAAGGTCAGAAGAGGGTGTCGGATTCCCTTGGAACTGGACTTAATGACGGTTCTCAGCCGCCACATGGGTGGTGGGGATCGAACCCGGGTCCTCTGCAAGAGCAGGTGGTGCTCTTAACTGCTAGGCCATCTCTCCAGCCCCAATTAAACATTATTAAGGTACATAAAATGCTAATGTCTCAATCATGGGTTCAATTTGATGGAAGATAATGACATCTAAGCAAAGGGTTACAATGTAAAGACAGGGGAAGAAGGAATTCTGGTTCTAAAAGCCTCCTTTTCAGAGTACAGACCTGCTCTTGCACACCTACCACAATGATGCGCCACGGCCATGGACCACGGCCATGGATACCTTGTGCTTAAGCATCTTCCTGTAGTTCTTCCTCAGAAACACCACCACTTTGGGGAATCATTACTTGCTTGCTCTATGCCTTCCTCCTACCCACTCCCTGCTGATATCCACCCTTCATCCCTTCCCCAGGCAGCTCCATGACAGGAGTTTAAAGAACACTTTTGGTCTGTGCAGTGTTTTGGGAAAGGGGACTTCAAACATCTTTGAACAAACCTGCACCTTCAAACAGGTGGCATACCTAACATCACGAAGTAGTCCAGAAACAAATGCCCTGTCTTATATAAGAATACTCACCTTTGCCGGGCGTGGTGGCGCACGCCTTTAATCCTAGCACTCGGGAGGCAGAGGCAGGCGGATCTTTGTGAGTTCAAGGCCAGCCTGGTCTACGGAGTGAGTTCCAGGACAGCTGGAGCTACAGGGAGACCCTGTCTCGAAAAAGACCAAAAAAAAAAAAAGAATACTCACCTTTTTCCTTTATACCAATGAGGACCTGGAACCAGCCTCATGACTGAAGGAAATGCTGATTAAGTTCACAGGGTTTCATACATTTGAATAGACATTATTTAACCAGAAAGATATAGTTTGAGAATTTGAAAAATGCTTTCTCTATAGTAAGTAGATAAAATAAACAGCTAAACTGTATGATCACAGCTATGTCTACCCAAGAAATAAGAAAGACCAACCCCATGAGGAAAGGAGGCTCTGGAAGGAAATTAGTTTAAACGGGAAATTTTCCAGAGTAACAAAGCTATGCATATTTACTTCTCATCACTGGAGAGGTAAGGGCAGGGGTGTCAAAAGTTCAGGGTGATTAAATGCTACACAGTGAGTTCCAGGCCAGCCTGGACTGCAGGAGATAGTGTTTCAAACAACAAAAAGGAAAAAGTAAGGCTCTGTTCCCATGGCTAGCCACTGCTACCATGGAGTTTTGGGAAAATGAGAAGGGCATGGTTACTTCCCTCTTTGATGTTATTACCACCCCCATTCACTCAGCAGACCTTTTGGCCACAGTCAGCTGGAACCACCCTGACTCCCTTCGTCTCACTGCCTTTACCACCCCACAGGGAGTGGACATCTTCTTCCCTTCCCACCGGAATGCAGGTTCCAAGAGGGCACAGATTTCTCTTCTGAACCACTTCTTGAGCAGGAGTGCCTCGCAAAGTCTTGGGCACGTGGTCAACCTCATCAATGTCCTGTACCTTCATGGCCAGCTTTCTCATGTTTTCTTGCAGCTACCATCCTCAATCAGCTCCCTCCTTTCCCTGCATTATCTGTGCAAGACACTTTAGCAGCATTAGGTAACATAATTGTTACTGTGCCATATCTATCATATTTCCTAGCCTCCCCAACAGCAGACTTACAAACCACATACACTTGAGAGTTTAGATGCCACCTGGCTCCCCATGTAGCAGATGAAGAAACTGAGGCTTAAGAGATTAAGGAAGAGATGCACATGGCTTAGCAAATAGCACATAAGTCTGATTCTAAAGGCATCACTTTGACAGTGCTATTGCAGGGAACTAGGAACTTTTTGAAGGCAGGAATAGTTTTCTGCACTCTGAAAGCTGAATGGCACCTCTGTATTTAACAGACATTCAAATGCATGCTGAATAAAACTTAGGAGACTCTTCTTAATGCAGAGAACACAAATGCACAGCATAAGGTAATCCTAGACCAAGACAGCTGGAAGTTTAACAGGTCTGCCTAGAAAACAAGAGCTATAAAAATAGTTTCAAGTTTATTCAAAGAAGCAATTGCCTATGTAAGGAATTTAAGAGCCCACCTGTTGCTAGCTAGACTGCACCCCATAATTAATTATGAAGTGGTATGTTAATTGTTGCTCTTAGACATCTATTAGCACAGATCCCCTAAGATCCTCTACTAGACAATAGTATCTTTGTGGGACAGCAATCCTGGACTCAGATGTATCTTGAGCACAGCATTACCAATCTGCTAAGCAGACTAGGCTGAGCAATGCAAGGGCATGCCCTATTTTCTGCTAGCTCATGCTCAGAAGTCAAAAGTTGGCTTGCTTATCCACATGCCCCTTTTTTGAATATGCCCCACAAACTGGGATGATGTATGATGGTGTGAAAGTCTAGAATTGGCCACTGGGAGGTGATGTCACACAACGTAGGGGCTACCCATTCCAAACCTATATAAGCTTGTTGCACAGAGTAAATGGATCTCACAGATTTGCACCCCGACTTGATCCCTGGGCTGTTACTGCGTGAGTGCTGGGTTGTGGGGCCATCAACCCCACAGCCGACTCTTTGGCTTGTTTGGTTGTGGGAGCCAGTGCTTGGCCAGGGACCATCTGTACCACAGCTGTGTGTTTGGCCACAGGGCCATCAGCCCTGTGTGTGAACTTTTTAGGCCTATCATCTATTAGCTTAATGTAATTTATTATTGTACACTAGTAATAATCTAGAATTCTGCAATTCTCAAAGTTGGGTGACTTTCTGTGGTTCCCAAATAACTGAATTTCCAAATTTTATTCATCTTGGCCACCAAGAGAAAGGCTTTTGTGGCCCAAGCACTGTCTCAAAGCCACCAGAGTATTGCTCTTGAGGTGTTTAACAACTGCTAATAGCGTGTCAAGGTTCGCTGCAGGGGAAGCTCTAACAAGCAGACACACAAAATCAGCAGCTCCTGGGTACACCCCAACCCCTTTGGGCTAACTACTCTTCTAGGAGATAGTGGGATATGTATCAGGGTTTCTGAGTGTGTGTCAATGAGGAGAACACAGTTATCTTCCTGAATGTGGTGTTCCAGTGAGAAAGAACCCCCACGGGCGCCAGTTATCCTCCTGAATGTGGTGTTCCAGCGAGAAAGACCCCCCCACAGGCTCCAGTTATCCTCCTGAATGTGGTGTTCCAGTGAGAAAGACCCCCCACAGGCTCCAGTTATCCTCCTGACTGTGGTGTTCCAGTGAGAAAGACCCCCCACAGGCTCCAGTTATCCTCCTGAATGTGGTGTTCCAGTGAGAAAGACCCCCCACAGGCTCCAGTTATCCTCCTGAATGTGGTGTTCCAGTGAGAAAGACCCCCCACAGGCTCCAGTTATCCTCCTGAATGTGGTGTTCCAGTGAGAAAGACCCCCCACAGGCTCCAGTATGCGAACACTTGGTCTCTGGTTGGCAGAGCTATTTGGAGAACTGGGAGAAATTTGAGAAGAGGTAACTCTGGGGAGAAAGCCTGTCCCTGGGAGCAGGTATGAGAGCTTATGGCCTCGCCCTGCTTCCAGTTTGCTCTCTCTGCTTCACGCTTTTGCTTGAAATTGTGATCTCTCGGTTTTCTGATCTGGCCACGGCTGCCTGCCTCCACCGCTGCCCACCATGATGGACTCCTGCCCCTCTGAAATCACAAGCCAAAATAAACTCTTCTGTAAGTTCTTGGCCATGGTATTTCTGTCACAGCAACAAAAGGTCATGAATCCACTGAGGCATGATAGAAAGACAAGGAAAATTAAGAGAACGTGGGAAGGGAAAGAGCACCTCATCCTGGAGTTGGGGTGCAGCCTCTCAACAGTTGAGAGCCTAGAATTCCAACACCATATAGATATAGACAGTGATACCCACCTTTAAGCTCAGCACTCTGGAGGCAGACCCAGGTAGATTTCTGCGAGTTCAAGGCCAGCTGAAGCTACATAGTGAGATGCTTTCTAAAAAAAAAAGAAGGAGGGGCTGGAGAGCTGCTGCTCAGCATTTAAGAGCACTGGCTGTTCTTGCGAAGGACCCAAGTTTTATTTCCCAGCACCCACATGGCGGCTAACAATTGTCCATAACTCCAGTTCTAGAGGAGCCAATGCATTCTCTTGACCTCCTGGGCATTGCATGACATGGGTACACTTACACACATGTAGACAATAAACTCATAAACATAAAATATATGCATATATATTAAAACTGAAGGAGAAAAGGGAGAGGGGGAACCCCACATAATCAACAACATTTACTAAAGTATTTCTTCTTTCCTAACTGTAAACCTACAGTTCTTTCAGTTCTCTCAGGTGAGACTCCATTTATAATAATAAAAAAAAAAAAAAAAAAAAAGAATGCCCTAACCCAACCCCCTGTGCAAGCCTCGTGGCTCCTGCCTCTACCTTATCAGATTTAATCCTACCCAAGGTAAGATTGCAGCCTTCCTATGATCTCACTTAACCAAAGAGAGAGAAAGGGGGTGGAGAACTATTAACCCTCTGAGATACCACAAAAAATGCTACACATGGCTAATGCTTAAACCATTTAATTTTTTCTCTCCCTTAAAAAGCCCATGTCCATGCTTTGGCATGTCTTTCTTTCCTCAACTATCTTTTCTCTCAAACCCTGTGCTTAAATCTATGCTAAAAGTGCTTTTTATGAACAGCACCTCTATCTCAGAGAAGATAACATCCAACAATATCTTAACTTTTTTTCCTAAGTACCTATTTTTCCACTTAACTCTTGTATTTAAAAAAAAAAATTAGGTAGATTCTTACTATATATTGGGCCCTGGCTGGCCTCAATTTCTCCATCTAAACCAGGCTGGCCTCAAACTTAAGATCCTCCTGTCCCTCCTCCTAGGTGCTGATCCTAGGCATGTATCACTAAACATAGCAAAATCTGTATTTCCAAAAAATGTTTTTTAATAAAGTCCAACTGTCATGGGTTATACTGTCCTGTACTGGTTTGTCCTGGAATTTTTTTCCTGTGTGAAAGCCAAGAATCCTGGGTCTACCTAGAGGTCTATAAAGGAACTCAGGCTACCTTGGTGAAAGCAGGTTGTCTCTGCCTCTGCCATTGCTGACACTCCCCAGGAAAATTAACGAGCTCAGAGAAAACACCACAGAAGCTAAATGTGAATAATAATAATAATAATAATAATAATAATAATAATATTGCAGGACAGGAAGATGGTTTGCAGGGTAAAGGTACTTTCTGTCAAGACAGGCAGGCAACCTGAATTTCATTGCCAGAACCCACATGTTGGAAGGAGGGGACTGGTGTGCACAAGGTGTCCCCTGACCTCCACATGTACACTGTGGCATTCATAAACACACCACACACACACACACACACACACACACACGAACAGTAGAGGGCTAGGAAGATAACTCATTCAACAGTGTTTGCTTTGCAAGCACAAGGTCCTGAGTACAATCTGAAAAACCTGTATTATTAGAAAAAGCTGGTCTTGATAGGGTTTGTTTGTGGAGATAGGAGAATGCCTGGGGCTCTCTGCCTTGCCAGTCTAGACTGTTTGGCAAACTTTGGGTGAATGAGAGAACTTACCTCAAAAAGAAAATGTCAGGGGCTAGAAAGATGGCTCAGCAGTTAAAAGCACTGGCTACTCTTGCAGAGGAATTGGGTACAGTTCCCAACACCCATATGGTGGCTAACAATCCAGTCCATAACTCCAGTTTCAGAGGATCAAATGCCCTCTTCTGACCTATGGGGATATTGCACAACCTGGGTGCACTTACGTACATGCAGGCAACAGTCAGACACATAATAGTAATACAATGCAAAAAAAAAAAAAATGTTAAAGAGAAGGAAAATGTGTATAGAACCCAAAGAACAATGCCTGAGAACCACCTCTTTTTGTTAAGATATGGGATCGATGAGTATTTACTACATTTGACAATTGGCCAGGTGCTGAGGAATACAGAAAGAATTAAAGGCAAGCACTTCCTAGGCACATCACATCTTCAATCCCCTGGGAAGGCAGATTTACAACAGAATGACCAAGATCAAACGAAATGTTCACTGGGAGCTCAACGCCGCCAAAGGACTCACTGTGGCTGCCCAAGGGAGGAGTGGAGGAACGGCACAGGGGAGGAGCAAGGGCAACTTGTGCAGGAGGCCCAGCAAGGGCAAAGATGCTGTGAGGAGGAAAAGAAATTGGACTGCAAGAGACTAAAAGCCATTCTGGAAGGCTGGACGGGCAGTACCAGAATGGAACAGCACCAGGAGGTACAGCAGAAAGCTTGGCAGAGAGGTAGGTAGGTGGCTGGAAGCACCACCTGCCACTGCACAGCTTTGCCTCACCCTTCTGGGTACCCAGACACCAGCTCTGAGCAGTGGTTCTCAGAGATCCTGTGCTACACAGTCACTGGGCTCCTGGTGCTCTGAAGTAAAACAGAGATGGGGCAGAGAGATGTGTGGGTAAAAACAAACCAAAGAGAAGGGGAAAAAATTAAGATCCTGGTTAGATAGGGCTACGACAGAAACGTACCTGCAAAAGGGGCATAAATTTGTTCTAATCAAAAACAAAAATAGAGAGCTCAACATGGTGGTGCATGCCTTTAACCCCAGAACTCAAGAGGCAGAGGCAGGTGGATCTCTGTGAGATTGAGGCCAGCCTGGTCTACATAGTGAGTTCCAGGACAGCTGGGGCTACAAGGAGAACCTGTAGATAGATAGATGATAGACAGATAGATACATAGATAGATAGATAGATAGATAGATAGATGATAGATTAAACAAACAAGTAAGAACATAAGAACATATCATTTTCTTAAGAGATGATGCTTGTGAACTATTCAGGTATGTCTGTTATGTGACAGGTATCATGAATCTTAGGAGAAACCTGGCTTGCGAGAAACTCATAAATTAAAAAGGAAAGAGAAATAAATATAACCATATAACCAAGGTAGCAATAGGGGGGCTGCAAGACAGGCACCTGGGTAGGAGCTGATGTTTAATTCTGAAGACTGAGCAGGAAGGAGAGAATGGGGGAGGGGGAATAAAGAGGAGAAACAAGGAAAGAATGCCCCAGGGGTCAACTCACCAGGCAGAACCCAGGGAGCCCAGAGGAGGTAGAAAAAGCTAGGGAGGCTGGAACTGTTACAGAGAACGATGCCTCTTTTACAAGAATACAGACTTTACATCCACATGGTTTCCTCTGCTTCCTAGAATGCACCATTCGAACTGGTGCCTAGAAATGTTCTAGATTGTTATTGGGATGTCAGAGGCCTGTACTCACTTTCTGTTCCACATTCAGGAGAAAATTGAGAATTGAGCCACACAACATGAGTCCCCAACAGACTTTAACATAAGGTTAACTCACCTGTCAAATGGTCCCAAGGCAGAGACCCTAAAGAAGGCATCATAATTATCCCGGCAAAAGGCCCTTGGCTCTCGGTAGCCCCAACAGTTAAGCAGAGGGCTAGAGGAAGTGTGGACACACCCTCTGAGGAGGGGCCAGGGAGATGGGGTGTGTTGCATTCCATGGAAAACATGGTCCCTGCTGTAACGTGTGCTATCAGACTAGAGACTGGACGGCAGAACTCTGCCTCCCATTTATTACAGTATCACACTCTTGCCCAGGAAACCCCACCCGAGCTTTTGTTTGGAAAGCCTTTCCTTGATTAGGTGTAAGTTCTATTATTTCCAGCACTCAAAAATAACACATTGGGCTGATGAACTTGTAAGAGAGAGCCCAGTCCAAACCCTGGCCTCCCTGAATGAAGCTGAGCCATCTTCTCTCTCATTTTAAGATCATGATCTCTATTTCCTTCCCTATTCTATACAGGAAGAGAGGGAATCAAGGATATTCTGCACACATAGAAAGGCAAAGTACTACTCCCTGCTGGAAAGAACCCAAGCTGTATCCTGACCCCTCCCAGCATCTGCCTCCCTAACTCACTCAGCTCATAGGAAGGGCGAAGGACCTCAGCTGCTGTTACATATTCTTTCCAAATGCTGTGATTGCCTTCATTCCCTGCCTCCAACTGCCAAGCTATCTGACTGTTTGGCTTGCAATTTAACAGGGTCCAACCTCAAAATAGGGCTAAGGAGCAGGACAGAGGCCATGACCCACAGAAATGGCATACATATTCAAGAATGCTAGCTAATTCTTACAACCAAAAGCAGAAGGTATATAAAACCGGTAAAACTGCCTTCTTTAATTGACTAATAGACATAGGAACTGTGAAGATTATTCTCTATTCAGAACCAAATATAATACTAAAGTCTCCTTAAGCTATGCACTTAAGCAAAATATATTAATACAGGAGCTCTGACATCAGCAATGGATTATTCTACCAAGGAGATGTTAGCCAGGGGATCCAATCCCCCACAAAAGGTAAAGGCTCCTTGCCTCTAAACTGGGATACCTGCAAGAAGAGAGGCGAGAAGGCCCTGCTGTTGATCGAAGACCTGACATTAACATGGGAAAGATGTATTGAGACCACACATGCAAGTGTACAGATGGTCTCTGGAATACCAGAGAGTGTTACCAAAGGCCACTAAACCAATAAAGCAAATATGGGTCTCCTTGAGTCAAGCAAGACTCCTCCGTCAGCACCAGCTACACCTCACCTGCCTGGAAATACTGTGCATCAGAGGCAGCCATATGCCTGTATATCCCAAATCTAATTGGCTATTNTAAATATAACCAGATAACCAAGGTAGCAATAGGGGGGCTGCCAGACAGGCATCCTGGGTAGGCACGATGTTTGTTAATTCTGACAGACCTGAGCAGGAAGGAGAGATGGGGGAGGGGAATAAGAGGAAGACAAGGAAAGAATGCCCCAGGGGTCAACTCACCAGGCAGAACCCAGGGAGCCCAGAGGAGGTAGAAAAAGCTAGGGAGGCTGGAACTGTTACAGAGAACGATGCCTCTTTTACAAGAATACAGACTTTACATCCACATGGTTTCCTCTGCTTCCTAGAATGCACCATTCGAACTGGTGCCTAGAAATGTTCTAGATTGTTATTGGGATGTCAGAGGCCTGTACTCACTTTCTGTTCCACATTCAGGAGAAAATTGAGAATTGGCCACACAACATGAGTCCCCAACAGACTTTAACATAAGGTTAACTCACCTGTCAAATGGTCCCAAGGCAGAGACCCTAAAGAAGGCATCATAATTATCCCGGCAAAAGGCCCTTGGCTCTCGGTAGCCCCAACAGTTAAGCAGAGGGCTAGAGCAAGTGTGGACACACCCCTGAGAGAGGGGCCAGGGAGATGGGGTGGTATGGCAGTCCATGGATAACATGGTCCCTGCTGTAACGTGTGCTATCAGACTAGAGACTGGACGGCAGAACTCTGCTCCCATTTATACAGTATCAACGTCTTGCCCAGGAAACGCCCACCCGAGCTTTGTTTGGAAAGCCTGTCTCATCTTGATTAGGTGTAAGTTCTATATTGTCCAGCACTCAAAAATAACACATGGGCTGATGAACTTGTAAGAGAGAGCCCAGTCCAAAACCCTGGCTCCCTGAATGCAGCTGAAGCCATCTTCTCTCTCATTTTAAGATCAATGATCTCTATTGTCTGTGCCCTAGTTGGCGTAGTACAGGAAGAAGGAATCAAGGATATGGTGCTGGGCGCACATAGAAAGGCGATAAGGGTGACTACTCCTGTGTGGGTGAGAACCCAAGCTGAATCCTGGACCCGCCCAGCTGCTGGCCGGGGGTCCCGAACTCACTCAGCTCATAGGAAGGGCGAAGGAACCTCAGCTCTGTTACATAGTTCGTTCCAAATGCTGTGATTGCCTTCATGTCCCTGCCTCCAACTGCCAAGCGTATCTGACGGTTTTGGCTTGCATTTGAAACAGGGTCCACCGTCAAAATAGGGCTAAGGAACAGGACGAGGCCATGACCCACGAAAATGGCATACATATTCAGAATGCTAAGCTAATTTTTACACCAAAAGCAGGAAGGTATATAAACACCGGTAAAAACTGCCTTCACTTTAATTGACTATAACATAGGAACTGTCGAAGAAGATTATTCTCGATTCAGAACCAATTATATACTAAAGGTCATCCGTTAAGCTATGCACTTAAGCAAAATATATTAAATACGGAGCGCTGACATCAGCAATGAGATTGATTCTAACCAAGAGAGGTTGGCCAGGGATCATACCCCCAAAAAGGTAAGGCTCACTTGCCTCTAAACGGGATAACTGCAAGAAGAGAGGTCGAGAAGGCCCTGCTCTGTTGATGAAGACCTGGTGTAACATATGCGAGGATGTGATTGAGAACACATGCAAGTGTACAGATTGGTCTCTTCGTGAATACCATAGAGTGTTACCAAAGGCCACAAACCATAAACAAATATGGGTCTCCTTGAAGTCAAGCAAGACTCCTCCGTCAGGACCAGCTACAAACATCACCTGCCGTGGAAATACGGTGCATCAGAGACAGCCATATGCCTGTAGATCCCAAATCTCATTGGCTAATTAGCTCTCTCCTTGGAGGAATAACCATGGCTGATACCCACAAAGCTTACATCCTCTAATGGTAGGAGATGTTATAAGCCAACAGTAAGGACCCTTGATCATATGTAACAGGGGGAAAATGTAATTCATGGATTAACATACCATACCCAAACTCTGTGTCTATACCAAAGTAACCTACCTAAAAATTAGTACTGTTTTAAATACCTATATTCTATTGCTTTGCTTCATTAGTAGGGATCAAAGGTTATTCCTGGATAAAGACAAACTGTCAGCCCATGAAAGGAAACAGCCAGACTTGACCAGAGTCCAGAGAAAGTAGACTGTTTTGCTTCTCATCCACCTGTGCCCCTTCTCTAAGCCCAGGGAACAATCTGCGGAAGAGGGGGAGTGGTAGAATGTAAGGGCTGCGATTGGGGTGAATGGTGAAACTACAGCAATATAGTCTGGACACTCATTTGAACTACTTGATTGAATATACAAGCCACCCTTAGTGGATGGTGGGACCCATGGGCTGTTTGGTTTGGCACAACTGCTTGCAAACTGGTTTTACATGAAGGATGCTTGTACTCATGGATTATCACTTATAGCTAAAAATGAAAAAAAAAAAACTGAAAGATGCAGGACAGTTATGGCAGAATGCATGATCTAGGATGGGGTAGGGTGGGGTGGGGGGAAGGGAAAGGGAAATATACCTGAACTGAATTGGAAAATGATGTATGAAATACACAAAGCATCAATTAAAACAACAACAACAACAACAACAAAAAAGAATGCTAGCTAATTCTTACAACCAAAAGCAGAAGGTATGAGGTGATTTCACTCCAAACAATGAGAGTCAGAACTGGGGGAAGAACCAATCCCTTCCCATTAAAGACTTGAACAATCAATATAGGAGATGTGTTCTGTGGTCTGTCCAGCCCAAAGAAGCTGCCTTGTATATGTGAGAACCTACCTACCTCCATGCCTCCACCAAAGTTATAAAGGCAGTGGGGAAGCCCTGACCCCATGGCAGTTAAGCCATGCTAGGGACCTGGGCTAAGCCAGTGAAATTTGAGGATGACCTGCAGGTGGCTCCCAGTACAAGTTAAGTCTTTCTTTTATTGTCTAGAAAATGAAGAACTTGTATGTGAATACTTTTATTTGTACAGGCCTGACTTTTTACATGGATACTACAGATCTGAACCCAGGTCCTCATGCTTGAAGAGTGCTCTCACACTGAACCATCTCCCCACCTCCATAAGGCTTTCTGATATAGACTCATACTTCCCTTTGAATCTGAGCTTTCCCTATTCTAGCAGCACTCCCTCTTCCAAAAGTCTGTACACTGTCCCTGAACATTTCCCATCTGTTCCCACCTCTACAATGGTGCATCTAACACTGCCTAATGTATATCTTTCCTTCATCCAAATCCTGCCTGGGCTAGAGTCCTAATCCCTCAAGGGCAGACATCCAGGACCACGGTCTTATGCTCTCTAAGTTCTTTTCCTCTCTGATCCTAGCTGTCATCTTTTACTTTAAATTATCCTTGGGTTAAACACAGTCCCAAGTTAGAATTTTGCAATGCTTTATAAATGGTCACTCAAGCAAGGTCTTCCAATTAGCAGAAAACCCATAAATCCTGTTTAGGCAAATTCAAACTGTGACTTAGCTCTCCCAGATCCCTGTCAGTCACTCTTTGTTCATCCCCATAGCAATGCAGAAAAGGGAGAGCAATTTCAGAGGCAACATATTTCAACATCATACTTCTGGCCATGGTTCTACTGCATTTCACAAGCAAACTGGCAGTAACAGCTGGATGAGGAGCAGAATGGATCAGGCTGCTCTCCCAGTCTGCAGGTTGTGGAAGTCCATCCAATGAGAGGCAGCATAACTGTGCTCTACAATGAAAGTTAGAACAGCACTGGAGGGGAGGACATGAGAAAATGCCAAGGCACCCACAGAGCCACAGACTCCCAACAACCTCCGGAATAGTTTCTACCCCTTTCCAGGTCAGTCACTACAGGGACAGTGCATAGACAGTCATTAAGGAATCAACTGGGGACCCAGTTCTCTCCTTCTCCTTCCCTTCCTCCTTTCCCCCTTCCGTCTCCCCTCTCTTTTTCCTTCAGACAAGATCTCATGTAGCCCAGATGTGATGGTTAATCCTGGGTGTCAACTTGACTGGACTAAGGAACAAATAAGAGAAAAAGGGTCTTCTGATTGGATCACCTCAACCCGGATGGCCCACCCCAAATGTGGGCATTACTTTCTGCCGGCAGGCAGTATTTAAGGCCATGGCAGAGGGAGCTGGTCCCTTTTTTCCTGCAGCTTGCCGCTCTCTCACTGGTGAGTTTGTCTCGCTGCTGTGATCAATCCTTCGGATCCCAGCGTGTACTGAGACCGGCAGATCTCCTGGAATCCATTCCGGCCTTCAGCACTAGATTGTGACTACTGAGACATCTAGCCTTGTGGACTGAGCAGTTCCCTGGATTCTCGGCCTTTCCAGTGTGATGCAGCTACTGTTGGGACTCCTTGAACTCTGTCACGTGAGCAAATCAATAAATTGTATATAGCTATATATTCGTCCTGTTGCTTCTGTTTCTTTAGACAACCCTGACTAATACAGATTTTGGTACCAGGAGTGGTTCTAGAGAAACAGAATTGAAAGGATGAATTTCTTTAGTGGGCTTGGTAGTCTCTGGAGCCAGCTCTCCAACCCAATGAAGCCTAGAGTTACTGAAGGCTCTCCTGGTGGCATAAAGAGGAATGAAATCCCTTGGTGCAGACTTTTGATGTAATTATGAAGATAGATCCATTTGACTCACCTAACTCGCCTCTTGTGAGAAGCAAGGAATTTAGCGACTCTATATATAAAACGTTTTGAGAATTGTGAAAAATAAGGAAAATAATGATGTTGCCTTTTTGCTCCTAGCATGTTTGGATAAAGTGGATAGAGGAAATAAGGAGCTCAGTGATAAAATGACCAGCTCCAGATTCGAAACAAAGTTTAAAGGTTTCCAAGGTGCTCTCTCCAGCAGCCAAAAGCAAAGCGCAGAAAATAGTGGAGACCTTATTATACGTTTGGCTGATTTACAATGCAAATTTAATATCCCAGCCAGGAAGAGTGTCAGCAGTTGAAAGTGAGAGCACTGGTGGGGAAAGGTGAACCTCCTGAAACTTGATGGAGATGTGTGGGGAGAACCATGATGATGAGGATTTTGAACCCTCGATTCTAGAATTTCTTTTGAGGAATTAATCTCCCCAACCTCCTCCAGAATCCACACCCTGCAATCCTCCTCCCCACCTTTCCTGAGAAACTATCCCCCCCTCCCAGTGGGACTAATTCCCTCAGGGCCCAACAATTTTGCCCTCTAGACCTATAACAAGATTGAAGTCTAAGCAAGCCCCTCAAGGTGAGATAGAAAGTTTGGTCCACAGGAGGTGCATACACCCTAAAGAAATTAATGAGTTTCCGATTCATTCCGAGCAGAAGCCTAAGGATATGTGTGGGAATGGATTTTAAGGGTGTGGGAATAATGGGTGGAAGGAATATAAAATTGGATCATACTGAGTTTATTGATATGAGCCAACTGAGTAGAGATTTAGGTTTAACATGGAAGCTTAGCAGTTAAAAAAGGTGTTAAAGTTTATTTGAGGTTGGTTGATGATATTTAAACTGCTACTAACAGCCGAGTTAGAGTGCCTGATTTCCTTGGCTTATATTAATGAGGAATTGTGGGGTCAGCGCAGATGGGTATTGCCGCGTGGGATTCGAAGTGTAAAACCACATTCTCCACAATATGAGGCCCCAGAGGCGCTTGCTGATGGTGGAGGATACAGAATGGGTAGTAGAAGAAGGTATCATAAATATCAGCTGAGGCCAGGGACAGTTGCAGAAACATGGATATATAATAGATATTAACTCTTGTCCTATTGGTTAAGAGATGTTGCTTGTTCATTATCTATATATATTATGTGGATACTTTGTTGTTCCCTTTTGAATGTGCAACTGAGATTGTGTTAAGTGTTGTCATATTTAGGTTATTAATACTGAAGACTAAGTGCTTCTCAAGGACTTACCACCTACTCTAAGATATATGCTTTGCTATTGCACATGAGATCTTTACCTAGTAGGTGGAATTATGACCCGCCATTGTTTGCAATGGACATAAAGCATAACTAAGGAGAGGCTATTTATTGGTGAACACAAGTAAAAGGGTGACTTGTGATGGTTAATCCTGGTTCAACTTGACTGGACTAGGAACAATAAGAGAAAAAGGGTCTTCTGATTGGACCACTCAACCCGGATGGCCCACCCCAAATGTGGGTGGTTACCTTCTGCTGCTGGTCCTTTTTTCCTCGTGCGAGCTTCCTCTCTCATCCGGTGAGTTTGTCTTGCTGCTGTGATCAAACCTTTTGGATCCCAGCGTGTAATGAGACAGGCAGATCTCCTGGAATCCATTTGGCCTTCAGCACTAGATTGGGACTACTGAGACATCCTAGCCTTGCGGACTGAGCAGTTCCCTGGATTCCCGGCCTTTCCAGTGTGGTGCAGCTACTGTTGGACTCCTTGAACTCTGTCACGTGAGCAAATCAATAAATTGTATATAGCTATATATTCATCCTGTTGCTTCTGTTTCTTTAGAGAACCCTGACTAATACACCAGACTTGCTTGAAACTTTGACCTTCTGATCCTTCCGCCTCCTGGTCCCCTCCTAGACGCTGGGCTTACAGGTGTATACTACCATGCTTACAGGTGTATACTACCATGCTTACAGGTATATAGTACCATGCTTACAGGTATATAGTACCATGCTTACAGGTGTATACTACCATGCTTACAGGTGTATACTACCATGCTTACAGGTATATAGTACCATGCTTACAGGTGTATACTATCATGCTTACAGGTGTATACTACCATGCTTACAGGAATATAGTACCATGCTTACAGGTGAATACTACCATGCTTACAGGTGTATACTACCATGCTTACAGGTATATAGTACCATGCTTACAGGTGTATACTATCATGCTTACAGGTGTATACTACCATGCTTACAGGTGTATACTACCATGCTTACAGGTATATAGTACCATGCTTACAGGTGTATACTATCATGCTTACAGGTATATAGTACCATGCTTACAGGTGTATACTACCATGCTTACAGGTGTATACTACCATGCTTACAGGTATATAGTACCATGCTTACAGGTGTATACTACCATGCTTATAGGTGTATACTACCATGCCTCCATTTGGTGTAGGGAAGTGAACCAGAGACCTTGCACATGCTGGATGCTGGGCTTACAGGTGTATACTACCATGCTTACAGGTATACAGTATCATGCTTACATGTATATAGTACCATGCTTACAGGTGTATACTACCATGCCTCCATTTGGTGTAGGGAAGCGAACCAAAGATCTTGCACATGCTAGGCAGGTACTGTCTCCCTGCTGAGCTACATTTACAGCCCTGGGGTGCCATACTATTTCCACTGAGAACGATAAAGTATGTATGAGGATGACGACGATGATGATGTGTGTGTGCATGCTCACACACAAGCAGTGCGTCTGTGTGTTAAATATATGTGCATGTGTGTATGTGAATGTGTGTTCACACACAAATAGCACAGACACTGATGCAGTCATAGTGCATTATCTTGGCCACTCAAGGTCCAATCCTTCTTTGTGTGGCCAGACAGTTCACCTAAATTCGTAAATATTTTAACGGCCCAGTTAGAGCCACATCTGGACACATTTTTCTACATGTTAGAAAAAAAATGAAAGGGTTAGCTGGCAGATAAGATTCAGAACACTGCTCTGTAATCTAGAGTAAAGTAGTGCCTTAGACAATTACAACCAATAATAACCTTGAACTTATTACCAGTAATCTCTGCCTTATAGGAAAACGTAGGTTCTTTAATAAGTAGAGGGTCAAATCCAGTCTTCCCCATGCTATATCCCCATATTCTTTCTTCATCAGTGATATCCTTTTCCAAGGTCCTAAACAGATTCTGAACAGGCCACCTAGGGGTCTGGAGAAGCAAATACTACTCTAGATCAAAAGTGTGGTGGCCTTGCCTCCACATATCCCATCACTATGAGCAGCTACTTTCTCCTGAAATGGGGGAGGGGCTGAATACACACTAAGCTGAGCCTACTGAGGTGGCTGCTAGAGATGGTCCCCTGTTCTAAAGGACTCTGCTTTGGCTGTGTGGCCAGGGACCATTTACCCTGGGAAAAGGGTCAAGCAGTTTCAGAGTCCCTATGTGCCCTAGGAGCTGATGTAGCATTTTCTCTTTCCCTCCTTCTCTTTCTCTTTCTCTTTCTCCCCTCTCCCCTCTACCCTCTTCCCTCTCCTCCTCCTCCTCCTCCTCCTCCTCCTCCTCCTCCTCCTCCTCCTCCTCCTCCTGCCTCATCCTCTTCTCCCCGTCTCCCTCTCTCCTCTGCTCTGGGCCTGGACAGAAGAGCAAACGTTCAGCTAGAAGTCTGTCTCTTGAGCAGCCATCCAGAACACCACCTCCTCTCAAAAGTACCTTCACAGTTCACAACTGTGGGGCAAGAAATGAAATGCACTGATATTAACATGGTAAACACATCTAGTTGAACTCAACAGTTCCTAGTCCATCAGGGGGCAAAACAACCAACCACCAACTGCAAACTCCCCAGTCACAGTCTTCAGTCCATCCCAGAGACCCAAAGCAGGCAGATCTGCCAAGCCCCAGTGCGCCTGTCCGGATGCTTCTTACAGGAGTCCTCTGAACAAATCTATACCATGAAGCCACATGGCTTGCAGCATCTTCTGTCACCAACAGCCTTCATGTAAAAAGGCTGACATCAACGCCTCCCTCTTTTCAATGCTGTCTCTTTGGCAAGCCTGCCATATGGTGTCATAGCTACAGGCGTTTTCTGGCCTTGGCTGCAGGAAGTTACTCCCACTGAATAAAATTTCTCTCATGGAGAATTTTTCAGCTACACTTAATGTCCTGCAGGCCTGGCTCTAATGCTTTTTGTAGATCCAAGAGAATACAGGAAGGACATGGAGCAAAGCCATGTGCTTTCTGGATCTTATCCAAAGAACTGACAAGATCAGTCTGGGATCCAAACAATCCTGACATTGGGTATATACCCTGGGTACCTGTTCTCTAAGTATTTCGGGGGTGCCCAGTCAGAACACAGCTGTGTCTACACATCAGTCAGATGAGGTTCTCATAAGGGGCCTGGGATTACGAAGTTTCTCAGTGCACGCAGAGTGATATGGAATATAGGAGGCAGTCCAAGAACAAGGAACAATTGTTCATTGTTGACTGGCTCAAGCATAAAAGGGATATGCAAATTTGCAAAGATTTGTAGCTCTGGTATGCCTGGATCCCATCCAGGAACCTCAGGAAAGAGCACACACAGAGCAGGGGAAGAGACGCTATGCAAATGCAACTTGAAAAGATGCTGCCTTGTCACATTAGGAAATGTTTCCTATCCTGGTGACCTCCTCCTTCCCTCCCTACATTTTATCCTCTCTCACAGAAGAACGTGCGCTTTTCCTTTCCATGAACTCGATCATCACGCCAATAAGAAATTTATTGGAGGAGACAAAAAGAAATCCCCTTGAGATGTTTAGTTTTAATTGTCAACTAGATATAATGTAGAATCGCCAGGGAAGAGTGTCTCAATGGAAGACTATCTAGATGAGGATGGCTGTGAGCACATCTGCTCTGTGAGGGACTGTCTCGATTACGTTACTGATAGAAGACTGAGCATGTCATAAGTGGCACCGCACCCTAGGCTCAGGTCCTGAGATGTTAAGAGTGGAGAGTGAGCTGGATTTTGGCATGCATTAAGCTCTCTCTGCCTTTGACCATGGCTGTGTGTCCAGCTGTCGTAAGCACCCATGACTTCCCTGCCACAGTGGACTGTACCCTGAACTCCTGAATTAAAATAAACCCTTTCTTCCCTAATTTGCCTTTTGTCAGGGTATTTTATGGAAGCAACAGGAATAAAGATAGGGCAGTATTGTTCTTCATTTTCTAGACAATAAAAGAAAGACTTAACATGTACAGGGAGCCGCCTGGAGGTCATCCTCAAGTCTTCCCTGCCTTTGCCCAGGATAGGGCAGGGAGTATAGGCACGGTTTTGTCACTCCTGATTGGAGGAAAGGAAAACAAAGGTAAAGGTGGCTTCTGACAAAGTTTCTTTCTAAATTACCAACTCCACTGGCAACTTGAGACTGGTAAGAAAGGCAGGTGATCACAGAGAGCAGGACATGGGGAACCAGTGCAGGATTGCCTGGTGGAAGACCAGTTAGAAATGGCTTTCCCAGAAGTGAAGAATGGTGCGAATCACACCTGATCTAGAACCTCTGCAAGGCCACTGAACTTATCTGTTATAATCAAGTAATAAGGCCCTTCCTTATCCACACTCTGCAGCAGTGTTTCCCAGGTGTCTGTGATGACAAACCATTCTAGAAAAGAATATATGATCAATTACACAGATTCATTTTCAGTTAGCATTACTTCTGACCTAGGAAGGATCATGGCAAGAAGGCTGGAGGTGCAGACAGTGAGGAGGTGGAGGCTGAGGCAGAATGAGAATGTCTATAGGTAGTGCTGGTGAGCTGAGGGGAGGGTGCCGGGGAAAATGCACAGGTCTGAGCTCAAGCCACTGAGGGCCCATTGCTCCTAGGGAAGAACCTTCCCCCATTGCTTGTGAGGGTCTGGAGAACAAAGACCAACTCTGAAAGCATCTGGGCTACAAGAGCCTCAAAGGCCGCACTGGGCTACAAGAGCCTCAAAGGCCGCGCTTCCTCAGACCCTGCACAAACCCTACTCTTCTCACTAGATTCTTCTCTGTGGATACTCATGATTCCACACTACAGCATGCACCACAGCTTAGAATTAAATATTTTTGTCTTTAACTCTCTGTATCAAGATTGTGCCATGTTCCTGGGGACCATCTTCTTTGTTTCTAACCAAAAGAATCCTATGATATATACAAGGTTGGTGATTTGAAATTTTTAAGTTATAAAAGAATTGGAAGTAGGTAATGTTTATTTCAAAAGGATGTCTTTGGCTAGGATCAAGAAAACAAATGATACCAAGTGCTGGAGAGGTTGTGGAGAAAGGGGAATACTCATCCACTGCTGGTGGGAATGTAAACTCGTACAGCCACTATGGAAAGCAGTGTGGAGAACCCTTGGAAGACTTGGAATGAACTTGCCACCTGACCCAGCCATACCACTCCTGGGTATGTACCCTCAAGACTCACCCCACCACAGAGATACATGCACGGCCATGTTTATTTCAGTTCTCTTCACAATAGCAAGGAGCTGGAACCAACCCAAATGCCCCTCAACTGATGAGTGGATAGAGAAAATCTGTTACATCTACACAATGGAGTTCTATGCAGCAGTAAAGAAAGACGACATCATGAGCTTTGCAGGAAAACCGCTGGAGCTAGAGGACATCATGCTGAGTGAAGTAACGCAGTCCCAGAAAAACAAACGATGAATGGTATCCCTCATCTGTGGAGGCTAGTGCCAATTACCTAGTTGTAAGTATTTCTTATGTAGGGCCCCCTGAGCTTTTGTCCAAAGCAGTTGGGCATGATGCATATTGGAAACAACAACAACAACAACAACAACAACAGAAAGGACTGCATCAAAGAACTGACTGAAACAGTGAACTTCTGCTCAAAACAGTCAACTTCCTCATGGAGAATATTGAGAAAGACTGAGAAAGAGATGAAAAGCATGTTTGGCAGAATGCATGAGCTCTGGTGGGGTCGGGGAATGGGTGGGAACACGGGTATAGATTTGTTAAAAAAAATAAATTTATGTGAAAAAAAACCACAAAAAAAACAAAAGGATGTCTTACAAATAAATGAAGGGGGGGAGAGGGGAAAGCCCAGAAAAATGCCTGGACTTCCCAAATCTAGATAAATATTCTTTGCTCCTTATGATTCACCATGGGGCTCCTCACAGTAATCTTATGAGCTGTTATATTGAAGAATTCACTTTCAAATAATCCATAATGTAACAGACAGACAGAAAGATGTAAAGGAATAAAAGGCTGACAGAACTGATCAATGAAGCTGAATCCAAAATGGAGACAAATATCCCCGAAGTGCAGATCTACAAAACAATGTCCAGAGGTTTGCGGAGCCATGGACTACTGCACTGTCGATCCACGTCTGCAAATAAAATGTGGTGCAATAAAAATCTAGCCATTAGAAAACACCTGAACAAGTTTAGAAATCCTTGTTCTATAGTCTCCCTATCTATCTCCCATCAGTGTCCCCCACCCCCAGCACCATCCCCAGTTTTAGGGAATTGCCCACAAATCATCTCAGCTCTCTCAATTCTGACTTCCCAGCTATATGGGCCGGTTCCCAAAGCCCACAACTTTCCCCCAAGCTTGCTGAAGCACCATGCATCTTTCTGATCAGTTGTCAGCAGTGACTTCAGCCAATGTCAAAACAGCAGAGATGAAATGTCACACCCAAGAGGTAGGGAATATCTCGAATTCAACTGCATCTCACAAGAAGCAAACAGAAATATCTTGGTGCTGCTGCTACCTGAATTCCTAGGTGATTTTTTTCCATGCAGATATTAATGTTGTCTTTCTAATAAGATGCTGCCCAAACCATTGCAGTAAAAAAATTGCAATTGCTGCTCCCCAAGGAAAAGCCACCTATTTATCTAAGGCATTCACCAGGACACAAGAATGAATAGGGACTTACTGAGTTTGAGATAGAATGCTATACTGTTTATATGGTGTGCAGTTAGCAGTCTGGTACTTGAGTCAACACCTAGTTTTGCTCACTTTCCAGTCTCCGGCATACAAGGCAATGTTCAGTTAATGTCTGCAACATCAAAGACCAAAGGCACTGTGAGCTTTTCAAATCTCCAGCAATGCATACTTCGAACCTGGTAGATAAGCTCCCTGTGTAAGCCACCTGCCATGCGCAGGGTCAGACTCCCTCTAGCTTCGCAGATGTGCACTAATTTTAGTGTTCAGGTATTTGATACAGAAACAAACGCTCCCTGGCTCACACCCTTCACAATGATGTTAACACTAATCATACACTCTCTCACACTCAGTCAAAACTGAATAGGTATCATCTTTAGATATTAAGCTGCATGAGACATAGACCATCACCCCAACTGTTATGTGCTGTCTTTCTCCAGACCTAGGTCCCCTCAGCAACGAAGCTGTTAGAAATGTCACCGTCAGGGGCTGGAGAGATGGCCTAGCGGTTAAGAGTGCCGACCACTCTTGCAGAGGACCAGGGTTCGATCCCCAGCACCCACATGGCGGCACACCCACATGGCAGCTGAGAACTGTCTGAAACTCCAATTCCAGGAGAACTCCAGTTCCAGGGGAATCCGACACCCTCTTCTGACCTCCGCGGCATTGCACGACACGGGTGCACAAACTTGCATGCAGACAGTACATTCATACACATACAGAAATAAATAAAATTTAAAAAAATTAAAACAAATAAAAATAATAAATGTCACCATCAATGGGGCTGGACAGATGACACGGTAGTTAAAAGCACTGGCTGCTCTTGCAGAGGACTACAGTATGGTTCTCAGTGCCATAGTGAAAGAGTCATAACCACATTTAACTTCAACTCCAGGGAATGTGAATCTGACCTCCTCTTCTGGCCTCTGCAGGAACTTGTTCATAAATGGCCTACACATACACATATACACAGACACACACACACACACACAGACACAGACACACAGACACAGACACACAGACACAGACACACACATACACACACACACACACACACACACACACAAGGGGCAGAGATAAGCCTCTGCAAAAGGAAATATTACTGTCAAAAACATTCAAAGTCCTGTGCATGGAGATACCAGTCCCATCTGTCACCCAATCCTGGCACAGGTACCGTTTACCAGGAAATCTCTTTACTGCCTCTGACATCTCACCCATGCAAATACATGGGTGTTTCCAAGATGGCAGGCCTCATCCTACCTGCCGTGCCTCAGAATAGCACTGAATACCACCAAAATACATATTTATAATCTAAATGTGGAAAGAAGGTGGCCAGAGAGAGACAGTCCCCAAGTCTCCCTGCAGGTGGCTGAGCCTCCTTCAGTTAGTGCTACATTTGTACTCCACTGCTGTAATCTTGTGGCTAATCCCAGCCATCTGAAGTCCCCCATCAGAAGCAACCGGAAGGACACTATACTCCAAGTCTACTGTTACTGCATGGTATTCTGAAGAATAAAGATGTTTTATCTTTGGTAAATCTGGAGGGTACAAAGTCTCACCCTCCTTCCATAGTAAGCCAAAAGGGATATATTTCCCCCCCAATACTTTTAAAAGCCTTTGATTCAATCTTAGAAGTTGCAGCATATTTCAGATGGTATTCATCTGAGGGTTGGTTGAGTGACTCATAGAAACACTGTCCCCCATCTGTGGCTTGGGTGTATACTCACCCACACATGAAGTCAAGAGGAAGATTTACCATTTGAATTTAAAGGTAGAACTAACCTACCAATGCCTTGTGGAAAGTACACTCTGAAACCTGTGGATGCAGGCATATGACTCAAACTCTAAATCTAAAACTCAGGAAGAAGGATGTTCTAAAGTGGACCCCCAACCCACCTGCCTGGGACAGAACTGGCTTCTGTAACAAATGCATGTCTTGGAATTGACCTTTCTACTAAGTGTTTAGGAATACTTTATCCCTGACCATCTGAGATCCATTCTAACACCATGAGCTCTGAGGCCTTAGGTGAGGTGTATGACATCTATTACAAATGACTGACAATGTACCCTGAAGTAGTACTGCAAGAGTTGGAGCTAATAGGGTAGAGGGGCTCATAGGGATCAATGGCTGTTACCACAGTATTCTTCAACTCTGGATGGAAGAATGGCAGTCAGATCAGAATGGCAAGAAATAGGGAAAGGCCAGAGCTCACCAAAGAGCCAAGAAAGAGACAAATGTTGGGAGATGCAAGATGGGAAGGACCTGGGGGGCTGTCCTCAGCACTGTGAAACTGTGCCCATTAACTTGCCTGAACTAGATACTTTGATTGAAAAGTTCTCTGAAATAAGGGCTGGAGAGGTGGCTAATAAGCAGTTAAGAGCAGTGGCTGCTCTTCCGCAGGTCCCAGGTTCAGTTCCCAGCGCCCATATGGTGCTTAAGAACTGTCCACAACTCCAGTTCCAGAGGACCCAATGCCTTCTTCAGGCCTTCAAGAGCATTGCATACATAGGTACACTTATATACATGCAAGCAAACACTCATACACATAAAATGCAAATTATTTTGAGACAGGGTCTCCCTGTTGCTCTGGCTCTGGAATATAAAATATATTTTTAAAAGAAAGAAAAAGTCCCTGAAATAGAGAAGCCAGGCAATAATCAGGCTTCAATGTAATAAACTATCCTGTTTTAAAATTATTCTCCAATCTTCTCATTCATCTCCTAGTCTCTTGGGTGGATCAACCACCAAGTAAATAATCCATGCCCAAGAGCTACAAGAACCAGTTAAGTTACTGAGAAAGCCAATCACTTCTTTTCTCAGGACTCAGCTTTCTCATCCACAAAATAGATCATCTTTATAGCACTTTAGAAATTTTACAAAGCTAGATGGTTTGGATATGATCTAAGCTTTCCTCAAAGGTTCATGTGTTGGGAGTTTGTTCTATAATAGGAGCAGGCAGAAACTGTGAGGTGTAGGGACTGTAGTGGGAGATGTTAGGGTACTCAGGGTTACCCCTTGGAAGGTTTCCTGGACTCCTGAAGTGGGTGAATCTCAAAAAAGTGAGTCCTTATGAAACACTTAATGACCCAGGCCATCCTCTAGCTTCCTGTCTTGAGATGTGCCCTCTTCCTACGGGCTTTCTTGTT
>VZQC01000664.1:1242723-1351968 GCA_009823505.1 Rhizomys pruinosus | reverse complement strand
ACAGAAGCTCCAAGACCGTTACCCCACACATTGCCCCATTTACCTCTTCCACATCTGTTTCTGTGAGTTCCACAGGTGCTCTAGAAATCAGGAACCCATGGAGAGGGCCATGACAACCTGCATCTGTAACCCTTGTCAAATGCTTGGGCTTATAGCTGGCATCTGGAGCAGGGGCCATCTTTTGGGGTGGAGCCTTCAAGCTATGCGAACTAACACTATCTCTACGTAGCGCAGCGGCGCCGCGCCTACACAACACACACACACGACACACACACACACACACACACTTGAATTGGAGGTGACCCAGATACAGAATTGCTTGCTGCATTGGAGGGGTGAAATCCCAATGTCCTGCAGGTATTCTGTATTGAGTATGAAGAAAATATAGAGAATGAGCTTATCCTTCTATCCTTACATGCCTCCATCAAAACAAGACAAAAGATCCCCAAAAAAGGTCATCCCAAAAAATAAAAGAGGGACCAGAGAGATGGCTCAATGTGTCAGTGCACCTGGCACCAAGCCTGATGACCTGATGGAACATTACCCCCAGACCACCATAGGTGAGAAGAGAGAATGACTCCTAATTGTTCTCTGACCTCTACACAGTTGGAACTGTGAATGTGTACACCCACAACCAAGCACACACACACACACTACACAAACACACCACAAAATTATAAATGTAAAATAAATAAGAATATCAACAGCAATTTCTACACATCCAGTTACAAAAATGCCAAGCAAAAACTCAGTTCTCATAAGCCTTTCTTCTCTGACCAAACCAGAACTGCTAGATTGTACCAGCCAACAAAGAGAGTATGTGCAGGTAAATATTTGTCATGGGTCACAAAACACAATGAATAAACGCAAGTCAGAAGGAAACATGACGAGGTTACCGCAGTCGGGTCGTGTGTTCGGCACTCAGGTTCTGGACCTGATAAGAACACTTGGGCAGGCCCGACACAGCTCAAGGCAGGTGGTTAAAAAGCAGAGGAACACACCCAGAGGACTTTTGTGGTGCTAGGACAATTGCATTTTTCTGGTCTGTGGCAGAGGGCCTGGTTGCTTGGCGGGGGCTAGGTTGGACGCCCAAGCCCAGCGGGTCGGCCCTTCCCCTCCTCGCAGCCGGAAGGGGGTCCTGAGCTTGGGTCTGACTTCTGGTTGCATGGACTCAGTGGTTGCGGGGCGTGGGGCTAAAGCCAGGCCCCCCCCACACCACCCCAACCCACCCCACCCCCACCCCCACCCGCCCCACCCCCTACCGCCAACAATTGGAATGGAGGAAGAGAGAGTATCCAGTGGATTGGATTAGGAGAACCCTCAGAACAGGAAATGGAGCAGTGACTAGACTGGTCCACTATCCAATCTATTAAAGAAAAGTGAACGCCTGAAAAACCTAGACTAATGTCAACACTCCATAAACAAGGAGGGGGGAGGAGACGGAAAGACAAAAAAAAGCATAAGGGAAGGAGGTAAGCAAAACCAAAACAAGCTTTCACCTTCAACACACTGAAAAGGCATTTGTGGTTTGATCACAAAATGGAAATCCACATTCCAGGAACACGACGAAGGAGGACAACACAGGAAACCATGGGAAGGTGCAGGACTATTCCACACCAACTCACCAACCCTAGAGATATGATGAACCTGGAGTGCATAGAACAAAGATTTGAGAATAATGAGACATACAACAATTTCACTTGGAGGTGTTTTTCTACAGAAACCAGTTACTTTCTTTTATTTAGCTTAATTTTTAAATAGAGAATGCAGAGAAAAAATAAAAACATAAAGAAAAATAGAGAAAAAAGAGAAATTGAAAACCAGAAAGAATCAAAGAGAGAGAACAAAAAACACACTTAAGAAGTAGAGAAACACGTGAAAAAGGAAGCCAACCAACGAAGTAAGGGGAACGAAGAAGAGATTGAGAAACATCAAAAAAGGAAATGGCATATTTAAAAATTCCAAGATGAACTGAAAAAGGAATAAGAACACTCATCCAATCACGAGAAGGAAAGGAAAAGCTCAGAAATAGAATGGAGGAATGCTGAGCAAAGAATTATCAGATCTGGAAGATAACAGAGCAACTAAAACTCTCAAATAAAGATTATGAAAAAATTTAAAAATACACAAAAGTGCGAAACAACCAGGAAATACTGGACACTACGAAAAGATCAACCTCGCACATCATAGGAATAGAGGAAGGAGAAGAATCTCAAGAGGATAGTATTGAGCACTATCTTCAACACAGTAATAGATGAAAACTTCCCCAAACCCTAAAAAATGGGCAAGACAAACCCATACAAATACAAGAGAGCACATAAGGACTCCAAATAGATAAGATCAGAAAAGAAACTCCCCCATGCCCATATCATAGGGCTCAAAGTGCTAGCTGCCCAAAACAAAGATCTCAAAACTTCTGAAAGGCACACCAAGAAAAAACAAGTCCATACAAAGGGAAACCATCAGAATTACAAAACATCTACAAAAAAAGAAAAAAAAACAAACCATGAAACAAGAGAACATGGCGCAAAGCATTTCCAGTGTTACAGACTATGGATGCCAACCAGAATATTTACCCCAGCAAAATGTCGACTTAGTTGAAGGGAGAGAAAAATCTTCATAAGCAAGAGATGAATACCATTTCAGGAAAACCAATCTCTCATAACAATAATTGAAGCAATTCAAATGGCAGAAGAGAGGAGCAAACTATCCTCAAGCACCTGAAAGAAAACTAATAAAAACATAATCAAAAAAAAAAAAATTAATCAAACTAAACGTCCAAATGGATAATAAGGTGAAAGGAACAAACCCCATCTTTCAATTATAACCTTAAATATTAATGGGCTGAACTCTCCAAAGGCAAAAGGATAGACTGGGAGACTGGATTAGGAAACAATCCATCTTGCTGCTTACAAGGAAACCACCTCAAATTCAAGGACAGGCACCCAAACTTAAGGGAAGGATGGAAGAAACATTCAAGCAAATGGTACCAAAAAACAACAGTGGTTGCTATTCCTAGTATAGAAATAAATATAGACTTCCAAGCAAAAAGAAATCAAAAGAGACAACAGAGGGCCACTAAATCTTTATTAAAGAAACATTAACGCCTGAAGATCTCACAGTCATGCATATATATGCACACAAAGGCCGGTGCACCAAAGACAACTCTTCAGGATTTAAGGCTCAAATTAACCCCAGCACACTATTAGTAGGGGCTTCAATACCCCACTAAGTCCCTTAGACAGTATCAACAGGACAAAAGCTAAACAAAGAGACAAGACATCTGAACTGAATGATACAATACACCAACTGGATCTCACAGACATCTATCGAATATTTCACCCAACACCTAGAGAATACACTTTCTACTCAGCACCCATGGAACATTCTCCAAAAAGACCATATACTGGGACACAGGGGAAAAACTCAACCATACAAAAAGGATTGAAATAATCTCATGCATTTCTATCAGGACACAGATGCATAAACTTCAATATCAATACCAGGATAAGCCCTACACCGTACAAGAACACATGGAGACTAAACAACACTCTTCTGAATATGAATGGGTCAGGGAAGAAATAAAGAAAGAAATAAAAACATTCCTGGAACTGAATGACAATGATAATACAACGCAGCAAACCTATGGGACACTTTTAAAGGCAGTCCTAAGAGGGAAATTTATAGCTCTAAGTGCCTACATTAAAAAAACAGAAAGAGCACCAAGTGAATGATCTAACACAGGCAGCTTAAACTTAAAGTACTAGAGACAACAAATGAACCCTAACACAGCAGACAAGAAGAAATAACAAAAATCAGAGCAGAGATCAATGAAATAGACTCAAAGAAAACCATACAAAAAAAAAAAATCCAATGAATCCAAAAGTTGGTTCTTTGAGAGAATAAATAAGATAGACACACCTCTAGCCCGTTAACTAAATAGAAAAAAGGGAACAACTCCAAATCAACTAGAAATCTGTGATGAAAGGGGAAATATCACAACAGACAATGAAAAGGTCCAGCAAACCATAAGGGATTACTTCAAAACCCTATACTCTACAATTTGAAAACCTAGATGAAATGGATGAATTCTGAAATCCTGGGGAATCACCAAAGCTGAACCCAGAAGAGATCAACAGCTTTAAATAGTCAATAATATATGAGAATGGAAGATGTAATAAGCAGCCTCCCAACCAAAAAAATGCCCAGGCCCAGATGGTTTCACAGGAAGAATTCTATAAAATATTTCAAAAAGACCTACAACCATTACTACTCAAGTTGTTTAGAAGATACAATCAGGGAGTCTCCCAGATTCCTTCTATGAAGCAGCATCACACTAATACCAAAAACCAGGCAAAGATACAACCAAAAAAGGAGAACTATTAGACCCATCTCCCTATACTGAACACATATGCCAAAAATTCTAAACAGGATACTGGCAAATTCCATACAGACCCACATCAAGAAGATCATCCATCACGACCAAGTTGGATTCATACCAGAGATTGCAGGGATGGTTCAACATACGAAAATCAATAAATATCATCAAGCATATAAATGGACTGAAAAGACCAAAACCCATCATCATCTCAATGATGCGGAGAAAGCCTTGACAAAATTCAACCCCCTATGTTTAATAAAGTCTGGAGGGAATTGGATTGGAGGGATCATTCCTAATGTAATCAAAGCCATATACAGGAAACCCACAGCCAAATCATCCTAAATGGGGAAACGACAGCAGCATTCCCTTTAAAGGTAGGAATTCGGCAAGGGTGCCCCCTGTCACCACTCCTCTTCAATATTGCTTGAAACCCTTGCTAGGAAATAAGGCAGAAAAGGAAAATTAAAGGAGTCTAATGGGAAAAGAGGAAGTCAAGCTATCCCTTTTTGCTGATGATACGATTGTCTACTTAAGGGATGCTAAGAACTCCACCAGGAAACTCCTAGAACCGAAGAAAGACTCAGGAAAGTGGGCCAGGAACAAAATAAATCTAAGAAAATTCCTACACCAACAATAAGCAACTGAAGAAGGACTACAAGGAGACCTCCCAAAAAATAGCTCAAAAAAAAAACAATACCAGAGGAAACAAACTCCTAAGCAAAGACACCAAGGATCCTCTACAACAAAAATTTTAAACCTCTGAAGAAAGGAAATTGAAGAAGACATCAGAAGGATGAGATGAACCTCCCATGCTTATGGATTTGGAAAATAATATATAGTAAAATGTCCATTCTACCTTTAAACTCGTATACAGATTTAAGCAATCCTTAACAAATATCCCCAAGAGCTTTCTCACAGTTTGGAAAAAAAAAAATCCTCAATTTCATTTGGAAAAAACAAAAGACCCCAAATAGCCAGAGAATCTATGGCGAAAAAAGAGCAATACAGGGGATCTCTATAACCAGATTATTAAAACTTATACTACAGGGCTTTAAGTCAAAAAACAGCTTGGTACTGGCACAAAAAACAGATCAGTTGACCAAGGAATAAAAATGAAGATCCAAAACTGAGCACATACAAATTCAGCCACCTCTTCAGATAAAGGGGCCCCAGAAGACACAATGGAGGAAGACAGCATCTTCAACCAATGTGCTGGCAAAAACTGGATCACCACTGTGGGAATGAAATTAAACCCCTACCTCTACCTTGCACAAAATCAATTCCAGACGGATTAAAGACCTCAACGTGAAACCCAAAACCTGAGCGTAGGGAATAGAAGAAAAATTGGCAGCAGACTACAAGACATAGGTGTAGGAAAAACTTCTAAATCAGACAGCAGCTGCACAAGGAAATAAGATCGGACATTGACAAATGGGACCTCATTCAACTCAAAAGTTTCTGTACATCAAAAGAAACAATAAAGGAAGTAAACGAGAGAAAACCCACTGAGTGGGAGAAGAAACCTTCGCTGCAGATTATCTGGAAAAGCATTAATTTCCAGAGTATACAAACTACTCAAAAAACAAGAAAAAGAAAAAAATGAATCACTCAAAAGATGGAGCAAAGAGCTGAATAGAGACTTCATTAGAGGAGGAATTAGAGATGGTGAGAAACATCTTAAAAACGGTTCAATGTCGCTAATAATTAGGAAATGCAAAATAAGAGACCTCTAAGATATCACCTGAGACTACAGGAATATAGTCTGGACTAACTGATCAACATGCCTGTGCATACAAGCTTCTCCAACTGGACTATGGGAACCTTGGGTTGTTCAAAATTTGGACATAGGTACTTGCAAAATGCACCAATTACCTAATTGTATGACATACTGAGTAACATCAATGTTATCTGCAAACAACTGTGTCATTATATTGTAGAATCCCTTAAAAATAAAAAAAATAAAAAATAAATAAATAAATAAATAAATAAATAAATAAGAAGGAAACATGACCACACTACAGACTGAAATCCTTCCCCTATGCCTTGGAAAGTACATTTAGTAGGCATGCCTACTAATTTGTTCAGGATGCACTGTTCTGACACATTTTGGTAATGATCCAATTACTGGTGTTCCTTCTTTCTTCCCAATCTTTTTTTTTTGTGTGTGTGTGTGGTGTGGTTTGGTTTGGTTTTGAGGCAGAGTCTCCCTGTAGCCCTGGCTGGCCTGGACCTTGCTTTGTAGACCAGGCTGGCCTTGAACTCAGAGAGATCCACCTGTCTCTGCCTCCAAGTGCTGGGATTAAAGGCATGCACTACCACGCCCAGCTTTCTTCCTAATCTTAAAGAGTGGTCCTATTTGTCCAGCTGTGTACTTCCTGTGGATTATCCAATTTAGCCACATTGTCCTGTCATAGAAGGAAGAAAATAGCCTGGGCACAGCAGCTTAAATACAAAAGTTATACAAGGTGGCACAGCTTGTGATCTAGGTCTTCTTGTCTGACTCTTAATCCCTTGCACAGGGTCTCCATGCAGGAATTTATGAAAAATGTAGCCTGGACCTGCTGTGTTAGAGCCCACATGTTAATCCCTGGTGGCCAATGTCAACAGGTGGCATTTGGGAAGCACTGGAAGCAAGGCCCTCCCTGAGCTGAGTGGCCACTTCTCATTGGTTAAGGCAGGTGGCAAAGATGTGTGGTTCATGCCATAGGCAAACAGCAGCTGCTCACCTGGGTCATGAAGCTGCCAGGCTGGTGTTTGGATGCATCACCAACTCCCAGTCACATACAGAGCTTGCTGCAGGGGGCCTTTCTAAACAGAAAGAATGACTTCTCTCTTTGGGTAAAATGCCAAGAAAATCTATCTTCCGAGTGCTAAACTCTGGGCACACCTATGAAAACATCTGAACAACACTGGTTCTCATATCCTCCTGGATTTTTTTAATTAAACAGCCACAAGAGTAAGCCTCTCAGTGCCCAATGAGGAACAATGAAGAAATACTATTAGATTCAGAACAAGCAACAGGTTGTCATCTTGGTGTCTGTTGGTCTCTCATTCAATTATCTTCAGGTTCCTGTATCTATACTGGCCCTTGGACTCTAAATGACTAAATGTAAGCTGAGTCCAAGCAGAGGCCAGGGACTGGGAAGGTGCCACGAGGGAACACAGCACCACCACCATTCTCCAATCTAACTCAAGCTCCTCAAGATGTATACCATAAGCAGCCTGCCTGATAATACTCAAAAGGACCATTAAAAACAACCGTTCCTGAGCTGGAGAGATGGTGCAACAGTGGAGAGCACTGGCTGTTCTTGCAGAGGACCCAGGTTCAATTCCTAGCATCCATTTGCAGCTAAAAACTCACTGTAACTCCAGTTCCAGGGGATCCAACATCTTCTGAACTCCATGGGCAGTGCATAACATTGGTGCACTTATATGCAGGCAGGATACTCATATACATAAAATAAAAATAAAAAGTATTTTTTCCAGGTGTCTTGGCACACACCTTTAACTCCAGCACTCAGGAGGCAGAGGCAGGTGATCTCTGTGAGTTCAAGACCAGCCTGGTCTACATGGTGAGTTTCAGGCCAGCTGGGACTACTGAAAGACTCTGTCATAAAAAGGCCAAAAATTAATTAATTAACTAATTAATTAAAAATAGCATGTGAGCCCAAGAATTCATACTGTTAACCCCTACGTGAAAGAGTTCAGACACATGAAATTTTGAGGCCAACTGCCACCTGACCCAAGTTCATACAGGATGTTCTAGTTTGCTTTCTATTGCTGAACAAAACAAACAGGGATGGGGGAGGTAGGGGGGTGGGGGGTGGTATTTCAGCCTACAATTCCCAGTTCACAGTCCATCATTGAGGAAAGTCAGGGCAGGAAGTCAAGGCAGGAACCTGGAGCAGACCATGGAGGAGAGCTGCTTATTGGCTTCCTCCTCTGGCCTGTGCTCAGACTGCTTTCTTACACAACCTAAGACCACCAGTCAAGGGGTGTACCACCAACAAAGGGCTGGTCCCTCCCACATCAATTACCAGTTAAGAAAATGCTTCACAGACAGGCCAAGGTAGATGAGAGAAGTTTCCTGTTGTCCTACCTCAAGATGAAGAGCTACAGGTAATCAATGGGTGTTCAGGGAGGGAAAATCAGTTTTCTCCAGGGACTAACTCCCTGAGAGGTTATCTAGTCCCACATAGAACCACTAAATGGAATCAATGTATTTTACATATGTGTGTATAGATATTTGTTCATGGATGTACATATATGTATATTTATATATGTGTATGTAACAAAAATAAAGGACAAGAAACGGAGAGGGAGCAGGTGTGAGCAGGAGCTGGAGGATGACTTGGAGGGACGCAAGTAGTGAAGTACAGTGCTCATATTTGAAATTCTCAAAAACAAAATAAAAAGTATAATTAAATAAAAATAAATGTAAAAAAAAAAAAAAGAAAAAAGAAAAGACTTCACAGATTTGGACACAGGACAATCTAAGACCTCAACTGAGGTGCTCTCTTCCCAGGTTGCTCAAACTGAAAACTGAAGTGATCCAGCACACAGGTAAGATTAACAGACTTGCTGATCTTCAAAACTGAGCTTTCATGACCACAATATGTACCACATGTGTCCACAGGATGAGGATCCTGTATACTGAGACTCTAAATAGAAACTACGGCCTGCTATACAGTTACAGTGCATACCACATCAGTCATAGACACAACCAAGTCCAAGGAACCCTCTAGCCTTGCATCCCAGTAACATACAGCTTCTCTATACATATACTAGACACTCCTCCTGAGAGCAGGGGTGGCATCTGTGAGCCCTACAGGTGGCAGACCTCTTGGCAACAGAGAACACTTCCAAAATTCCCAGTAAAAGTAACATAAAGATCACTAGGGACATAGTCTGTGAGAGATCCTTTTGAGCCAGTAACTTAAGCTAATAGAGAAGATACAGGTTTAAAATATTTTACTTCAGTTGGAAGTAAAACACCTTTAAGTTCTCCAAAGGTCTGGATGAAGGGAATGCCTCTAACTGAGAGAGGCAAGGACCTCCCCCAGGGAAGAGTATGACTGGCCAGGCCAGCTTGTGCTACGAACCTGGGATGGACTGGTGTTAGCTTCATTTGGCCTCAGAGGGTCTTGGAAGAGATGCAGAAGTGAAGCCCCAGGGAAATCACACTTTTTTTTTTTAATTTTAGTTATTTCTGTATGTGTATGAATGTACTGTCTGCATGCAAGTTTGTGCACCCATGTCGTGCAGTGCCACGGAGGTCAGAAGAGGGTCTCGGATTCCCCTGGAACTGGAGTTCTCCTGGAATTGGAGTTCCAGACGGTTCTCGGCCGCGATGTGGGTGCTGGGGATCGAACCCTGGTCCTCTGCAAGAGTGGTCGGCACTCTCAACCGCTAGGCCATCTCTCCAGCCCAGAAATCACACTTTTATGGACATGCCGGTTCTCATCCATAGGAAATGCATCATTTCCATGGTTACTGGAATGTTGATATTAATTTTCCCTCAAAACTTTATTGCATTTGCTGAATATATTGGTTGCATGAGAAAACAAGTAAATATGCAATTGACATAACCAACTGTATTGCTGCACACTCCTATCCACCCCTTCATCCCTGCTTCCACCAGGAACAAAAGGTAGAACCTTCTGTTTACTCTTCAGCCTTTCTTCAGCATCCCTGCTAACAGAAGAGTTAGGGATCTAAACATCACCTCACCTACACCTAAGAATTCCAGACAGAGCGAATCAGAATTTGTCACCACGGTGCATAAGAAGTTTACCAACAAAGACTTGAACCAAGGCAGGGCTCTGGCATAAAGGGATTGTGAGAGAGTGTCTACCATCCTCATCTGTGTTGCTGTGCGACGGCACATGTTAACCTGCCATGTCTACTAGGACTTAGTCTCTGGATCCCTTAGACTGTATTCCGAGGGCTTCCAGACTGAATGGCTCACAAGTTTAGCAAATGTCATTTTCTACAAAGAATTAACACTTAGTAACTGAAGAGGAAGTATAAAGAAACAGTGGAGACAACCAAAGTGGGCAAGAAAAGGGCGCCGGGTGGCAGCAGCCAAGTTTTCCCCAATTAATGAAGCCAAACAAAAGCTTAAACTCGAGTTTTAGCGTTATCACAGAACAGGCATTGCATTAACCTCAAGGATGGTTCTGCCGAAGGCATGAGAAAATATGACTGGGGGAGGAGGGGTGGGAGGCCCCCAGGGGCCTGCGAATGACCCCATTTCAGAAGTGAACACAAGGACTTACTTGGTAGTTTCTAGTAGAATGAAGCTATATAAATCTGTATGTGCCAGCTAATCCCTTGCTGGCTTTCAATCATCTCTGAGAGACTGGCATACATTTCAGGGAGGTTTAGGAATATTTATGCACCAGCCCTCATTTGAGAGGATGGCTTACCTAAAGACACATAGACAGCTTTAGAAAGCTCATAGGGAGAAAACATGACACACTGAAGAAGCACGTAAAAGGCTCTGGAAGCCACACGTACCTCGTGACCTCAGGCAAGTGCCTCACACTCACTAAGTCTCTGTTTCTTTACACATAAAACTGGACTGTAATCAGACTGAAATGAATTCATACAGATGCCACAATGTGAACTACAACACCATCCTTGTGCAACCCAGCTAAGATTCTGAGACAAGGGCTCATGTATATCCTGTTGTTCACCATACCTGGTTGAAGTATTGCTGGGGCGAACCCAGGACTCCATTCACTAGCAAGGCAAGCACTCTATCCACTGAGCTACATACCTAGCCCCTCTGTTGGGCCAACTTTCTGACTCAAGGTAATTATTTTAACTTTGTGGATCTGTGAGCACAAAGCGAAAGGAAAATCTATTCCAATTTCAAAAAGGGCAAAAGGTCCTTTGTGTTGGTATGCTTGGAAATCTCATCATGAAGAGCAGACATTTGAACTTCCAGACCCTCCCACACCATCTGTAGGAATAAATGAATAGAAGGAAGCATATGATACATGCATAAACATAGCCAAACTGGTTCTGAATTCTAAACCTGAATCTGAATTAAGGAGGATATAGGAGATGCTAATCTCAACAGGTACCATCTACTAACACTGTATTTTTGGACAGCTGCTGTAAAATATATGGCTTTGTCTTTGTTACTTCAAGGTAAGGGTCTGAAATCTCATCTGAGGCTAAAAGTGGAGAAACCACTGGCTTCTTTTGTCACAAAAATAAGGCACGGCCACATGCTTCTACAGACTTAACATACCTACACACATACACACTGCATACCCCTCTGATTATCAAAGTTAAATCTGTTAAGAGAAAACCCAGAATATAAAAAAGATTTACAAAGCTCCTCTTCACGGCTTTGTGAAAGCTCATGATTTTTAATTTACATATCAACAAAACATTTTTACTTCCCAGCATTGAAAAGGCTATGTTATCTGAATGCTGGAATTGTCCAGAAACCGTGCTCTCAAGTGGTTTTCAGGGTTATTCCACTTACTGGAGTGGAGAGGTCAGGATTTGTGTTTACAAAATGCCCAACTGGGAAGCACGGTGATTCCCACATTGAAACGCCCTCCTCCCAGGCCCCTCTAAGCAAACAGGAGCAGGCTTGACATCCCAGTAACTCAGGGGTTCGTAGCCTGCTCTGCTCCAGGCTGTACAGTCTACCCAGCTGGAGTCCCATGGGAACCTCAACATGGGAAAGGAATCAAAACACATCTGAAGTTCATAGAGCAGTATAAAATTTACTTGCTTTTTACCTGCAATTCCCATCTAAACTGTGTTTTTTATTTTTAAAGTAGGCCCCATGACAGGGACTCCCAATTTTTTCCAAAGCATGTACTTGCCACTTCTCATAAATATTCTATGGGTGTCTAAAACTATGTAAGTTCTAAGTCATAAAACTGCATTCTACACATGCCCACAAGATTAATCCAGATGTGTAGTAGTCTCTGTTTGATATAATGGTGACTGAGACATGTAGGCTAAATTTTCCCATTATAGCAATGGATCTGTCATCTTTTCCTTTTGCAAACTCACTTACTCTCTTTCTGTCCGTCCCTTCCTCCCCTCTCTTCTCTGAGTGTATATGAGTATGAAGATAGAAAAAGTTATTTTAAGAGCACATCAATTCAGAATTATTGTATACTGATGTCCAATGCAGAATTTGAGATCTTTCATTTCATAAGCAGCCTAGGCATGACTCGGGTGTGATTCCCAACTCCACAATCTACTACTAAATTTTATTTTTCTGCAGGGTGTGGTGGCATACACCTTTAATCCCAGCCCTCAGGAGGCAGAAGCAGGCTGATCTTTGTGAGTTCAAGGCCAGCCTGGTCTATATAGCAAGTCCAGTCCAGCTGGGGCTACAGGAAGAGCCTGCTTCAAAAAGGCATACGTACGTACATATATATATATGTATATAAATTAATTTTTCTATTTGTTTACTGAGGTTTTCATGTATGTAGGTATAAGAGACTATATGATATATGTGCATATGTGTGTGGATCCCTTGAGGCAGGTTTTATCACTGACTCTAGGACTAAGCTGCTGCTCTGTAAGCCTGGTCCCTCTGGCTCCCCACGGTGCAGCGCCCACAGCCATGCTCACCTAGGGATTGAAGCCCAAGCCTCACGCTTGCACAGCAAATGTTCTTACCTACTGAGCCATCAGCCTAGCAACACAACCCACTCTGAAGGTACACTTTTCTCGTTCATAAAAAAAGGAGCTATACAGAGAACCCAGGCTGGGTGAGGGACTGCTGGTGGTGACACAGTCTCCACAGGTGACAGGAGTTTGGCTGGGAACCGGCTTTCTGGGTTCCTGGAGGTAGAGGAGGAAGATGAGTTCTACCAGATGACTAATGGAGGTTTCAGAGAGGAATTTGGAAATGATGACTATCCAGGAGGTCAGTCAGGTACAGAGGATGAGGTAGACTCTGACTTTGACATCGATGAAGAAGATGAATCATCCAGTGATGGAGAAGAGAGAGAGCCAAGATGGAAGCATACAGGGAGCCTCTAAAGATCTTGAGGCCTCAAAAGGTCAGCACCCCAGCAAGTAGCTCTTAGAAGGCCTTGAAGAGAAAGCTTTGCTGCTGCTAGAGCTACAGGATGATGACTCTGACACTTGGAAGTCCATGTGTCAGTCTACAGTGGAGCACAGAAGATAGACCTTCCTTGGGGATCAGGAAAGCAAGGACAGTCCTGGAGACAAAAGGGGCCCCACTGTGAATGACCCCTAACCCAGGAAGAGCTGCTTGGGGAAGGTAAGATCACAGAAGAGGTGGACTAAGGTTCCCTGGAGGCATATGAACTGCTTGAGGCTGACAGAAAGCAGCAGAGACACAAGAAGTGGAAGAACCTTGGGCCAACAATCACCTAAGATTCAGTAGCAATGCCCCTTGTTGGGGAGCCTGGCCCTAAGAAAGAGAATGTGGTCATAGAAGGACTCGATCCTATACCTGCCCACAGCTTCTGCAATGACTCAGGATGCTGGGACTGGGCCTGCCAGCCCTCCTGCTCACTGCTAGTGGATCTTCACCACGTTTAGTGATGATGCAACATTTGAGGAATGGATCCCCCAGGGGGGACCTAGAAGGTGCCTGTCTGGGAGTCCACCCAGTGGCCCATCATGCAGCCTTGTACCAGAACCCTGTTGCTGCATTTTTTAATATAATAAAGTGGTATGAATGAGCCTTAAAAAAAAAAAAAGAAAAGAAAAAAAGGAGATATATTTCCAACCTCACAGAATTCACCAAGTGGCTAGTTCTAAATATGTTTGCTCCTGATAAAATGGCCTGCATCCTGCAGCTGTTCACTAGGATGGAAGTCCACTGAGCCCTTCCCTGGACAGTCAGGGAGCTGAATGGGGTAGGGTAGGGACAGATTTGTGGTTGGGAAATTATGGAAAACCAGCAGTCTGCCCAGGCCTTCCATAGAATGTGATACTCAGTGTCAACCAAGCATTTCATCTTTTCCAACGTAATTACCCACTGAGGTGGTGCTTCTGGAATTTATTTCCACTTGTTGACTGCTCGAGGGTCCACTTGAAATAGCTGCCTCAAAATACATGCTGTGAACTTTGGCATATTCAAAGCAGGCAAGAATGAACTTCACCATAGGCAGTTGCTATGAAATTGGTGTGTGTGTGTGTGTGTGTGTGTGTGTGTGTGTGTGTGTGTATTAGAGAGAGACAGAGAGATAAGAGAGAAAAGAGAAATCTTTTTTTCATTAGAAACTTCGACATCTTCTACTCTGACACCCCCCTACATTTCAGTGGAGCGAGTGAATCTTTGTCAGAATTAATTGCACATCCGAGGGAAAAGACACAATTTTCTTCTCTGGCTTTTTAACTCTGAATTTGGCACTTGGGAGTCCTTCTGTCCTCAACATATCAGCTGAAGGAAAAAGAATATAATCCAAAAGGCAGAATAAGTCAGCCAGGGAACCTGCCAAACAAAAGAACATTCTTAGAAAGCCTCACGGATCATCAAGTCATGAATTTACTATTCTTTCTCTTAGAACAAAAGAAAACAAACATCTAACATCCCAGGGAGATACTACAAGCAAAAAATCCAATTGCTGAGACACAGTCTATACACCTCCAGGTTCATCCAAAGCAGATGACTGAAGAAAAACACACAGGATATGTGGGAAGATTCTAGACACACTGCCTAGCACAGACCAGGCCACATACTAGGCATGCCAGAATTGCTAAGCTAGCCTATATTTCATTCATGAGAGGTTAATCAATGGACAAACAGAGTTTAAACTCTGAATTCAGAAGCCAACCCCTGTAGTATGACTTGTTTAGTTTGCAATCCCCCCCCCCCAAAAAAAAAAACCCAAAACTTTCTTATGGGAGTTATTCATACTGTAACCTATGTTGTATTATCTCCTATTATGGTTTCAATATGAAATGTCTCCCATAGGTTTGTGTGTTTGAACACTTGGTCCATGGGTCATTTGGGAGGACAGAGGGTAAGGGGGTGCTGCCTAAGCCCCTTGGCTTCCTGATCTTCCAAGATGTAAGCAAGATGGACCCATGTTCCACTGCTACAGAGCAGCCTGCCGATGCGCCTTCCCCACCTTGAGGGACCACACTCCTGCTACAGAGCTGTCTGCCAATATGCCTTCCCACCTTGAGGGACCACACTCCCTTTTAGACCATGAGCCAGAATAATCCCTTCCTTCAGTTGCATTTGTCAGGTATTTCCTCACAGCAATGAGAAAGGTAACTAACACATTTCTCCTCTACAGCAGAAAGGAAACCAGCCATGGTGGCACACGCCTGAAGTTCCACTAGTTTGGGAGGCAAGAGAATAGCAAGATTGAGGTCAGAATCAGAGCCACATCAGCTTAGCCTACATAGCAAAACCTTGCCTCAGAAAAGAATGAATGAACAAATAAATGAAAACAACACAGAAAAGAGATGATGGCAGCTACTGGCATGTCCAGCTTTCTTTGATTCTTCCCAGTCCAGAGCAATCAGTCACGTCTGTCAGCAGCCACACTAGCACTACTTGAGGCCCCCACACCACATGGCCACTCTTTCCTTTACTTTAGTACTGGTATCAGAAGCCCATCCCAAGGGAAAGACCTCGTAGCTGCAGGGTCACAACGTAAGTGCTTTCACCCCAGAACTCAAAGGACTAGACATGTTACCCAGCATAAAATGAAAAAGGGAAGGTGAAGGCTCACAGTGGAGGGTTCTCCTCCCAGTGCTGACATCAGCCTAAGCAACGTGTAGAGAATTCTCAAAGTCTGGAAGGAATCAATCAAAATCAATCTCTGTCTGTCTGTCTGTCTGTCTGATACTTCTTTCCAAAATATATCAAGTATACACAAATTAACAATATCCAATAAAAACAACATCAAAGTAAGATTAGAAAGCAAGCTGTCCAGGGATCATTTTTAAATTAGTCCACCTCTATTGAGACAAAGAAATTCCAAAACAGCTAAATGCACACTTAACTGATTAATACTGAACCTCCTCAATCTGCAGTTTGATGCTCCCGCTCCTGCTTAACAACATACATAGTCACATTCCCAGTTACTCTTGACTGTAGCTATGATTTCCTACTTTAAGCAAAGAAGAAAAGTTAGACTTGCTAATCCACTACCAGCAAAGGAGTGGAAATAGGACCTCCTAACAATTCCTATCCCCTAACACTGGCAGCGATGGCTACGAGCTGCTTCAGGGAAGTTTGTGTGCTTACATACACACGTACACACACACACACATTTACTTTAACATCACTCACCATTTATGACTAAAACAAACTTCAAGGGGAAAATTTAGACTCTTCCAAAAAGCAGGGAGATAAATGCACCTCTCCCATTTCCCTTCAGAATTGGAAATTCATGAACACAGCTTTGGAGAACATACAACTCAACAACCATAAAGACTTCAGATCCCCAAAGAAAACTGGCATATGCCACTCAGGTCTTGGCTGAAATTTTGACAGTAACTGTACACTGACCATAAAAGGCTTATGGACTATGTTCCTAGAAACGCTCTACCAGCTTCACGTGTACACAGCATTCTCTTCTAGAGGCTATACTTGTTGACAATTGTATGGCCAACTTCATACCTTCAATCCAAACAGAAATTAGCTGCCCCAGGGGGCTGGGAAAGTAGCTCAGTCAATGCAGTGCTTGCTGCAACCACAAGGATCTGAGTTCAATCACCAACCCACACGCCTTTAGTCTCAGCCCTCGGGCGGCAGGGGCAGGCAGATCTCTGTGAGACCAAGGCCAGCTTCGTCGACAAAGTACGTTTCAGAACATCTGGGGCTACAGAGAGACCCTGTCTCAAATAAAAATAAAGTGGAGAGAAATGAAAGGAGACACTCAACTTTGACCTCTGACTTCCACATGGATGTAAACACACACAAAGAAATTTGTTGCCACAAATTACACTCTTCATTCTTTCTCATCATGCCTATCCTGACTCCAGGGTTGACACTGACTGAATTTACCTATAAAGAGATGAGACAACTGAAGTAATAAATTCTCTGGTCTCCATTTAGCAAGGGGACAGAACTTACAAGGTTAAGCTGATTTAGTATGCTCTCATCATCTCCCACTAATGATTTAAACTGAAAAGGCACAGGAAGCAAATTCCCCGAGTGTCTCTTTATGAGCCACTAGGGATTCAGGTTAAAATAAGAGTGTGAGCAGTGAAGGGAAAAATCAACGTGGCCCAGGCCAAATCTTCTTTGACTTGGTTTGATTAATATTTATGAGATGCTTACTAATGTAGGCTAAGAAATACCCCCCTCTGCACAAAGGTGCCAAGTGAGTCACCTCCTAGTGGTGAGGTCATGCCTACTATTCTGGTTACTTTTTCTATTGTTATGATAAACACTGACCAAAAGCAAGTTGGAGAGGAAAAGGGTTTATATTACTATTTATTTTGTTTAAGGGTTTTGATTTTGGTTTGTTTTGTTTTGTTGATTTTCTGAGACAGGGTTTCAGTATGTAGCCCTGGCTAGCCTGGAACTCCTATGTAGACCCTGATGTCTCCCTAGTGCAAGGACCAATGGTGTGTGCCACATCCAGGCTGTTATGGTTTAAATGTAAAATGTCCCTCTGGAAACTTTAAAAGGCTGAAGCTAGCTCTCCTAAGGAGGAGGAAGAAAGTCACTGAAAGGGGGCAAGCATGCCTTGGAAGGTTATACTGGATCACCAGTGAGCTCCAAGCCAAGGTGGAGTGAAGAACTCTCCACAGCACACTCCCAAAACCATGATGCTTTGCTAAAGCACAGGGGGCAACCCAAAATTGACTGAACCATCTAAAACTGTGAGCCAACATAGTCATTTCCCTTAGGTAATTTCTGTCAGGTACTTGGTCATAGCAACCACTAAACTAAGAGACAGAAAGAAAGAAAGAGGATGTTTGGTTCAAAAGCACCAACTAGGTGATACCCTGGGATTCTAGAATCCATAGATTTTAGTGTAATTTTAGTGTAATGTTGATAACTTGTATACTGTGCAGTGTTGTAATTTTAGCTATGATGTTGATAATCTGTAGACTGTACGGTGTTGTAATTTTAGCTATGATGTTGATAACTTGTAGACTGTGCACTGTTGTAACTTTAGCTATGATGTTGATAACTTGTAGACTGTGCAGTGTTGTAATTTTAGCTATGATGTTGATAACTTGTAGACTGTGTAGTGTTGCAACTTTAGCTATGATGCTGATAACTTGTAGACTGTGCAGTGTTGTAATTTTAGCTATGATGTTGATAACTTGTAGACTGTGTAGTGTTGTAACTTTAGCTATGATGTTGATAACTTGTAGACTGTGTGGTGTTGTAACTTTAGCTATGATGTTGAACACTTGTAGACTGTGTAGTGTTGTAACTTTAGCTATGATATTGATAACTTGTAGACTGTGTAGTGTTGTAACTTTAGCTATGATGTTGATAACTTGTAGACTGTGAGGTGTTGTAACTTTAGCTATGATATTGATAACTTGTAGACTGTGTGGTGTTGTAATTTTCTTGGTATCACTTGTATTCTCTTTTGGTTGGAGTAAAATCTCATTGTATTAAAAAAAAAGTTATTATTATTATTTTTTTGGTCATTTTAAGACAGGATCTCCCTGTAGCTCCAGGCTGGCCTTGAATTGATAGAGATCCACCTGCCTCTGCCTCCTGAGTCCTGGGATTAAAGGCATGCATTGCCAGGCACGGCAGGTTATTTGTATTTTTAACCATACTAAGAGCTCCATGTGGCCATTTAACTAGTCAATAAATATTAAATATCAGTATGTATGTTTGTGTGTGTGCTGTGTGTGTGTGTGTGTGGTGTGTGTTTACATGCATGTATGCTTGTAGAGGCTAGAGGATAATCTCAAATGTTACTCTTCAGAAGCTGTCTACTTTTTTTGAAGCAGGGTCCCTCACTGTCCTGAAACTCACCAAGCAGGCTAAGTGGGCTAGTCAGTGAGCCCCAAGAGTTCACCTATCTCCATCTCCCTAGAGCTGGGATTACAAGGATATGCCAGGATGCCTGGCTTTTCTCACATGGGGTCTGAGGACAGAACTTAGAATCTCATGCTTGCACAGTGAGCACTTTTGCCACTGAGCCATCTCATTGGTCCCTCACTATTCTTTTGCCATTTTATTGCTGCCTCATACTGAAAAGGGCAGCTGTCTGCTACACACTCCTCTTCACACACAGTATTCCACTTAGTCCTCACTCCATTCTGAAGGCCGATAAGAACATATTTCTTCCCTGGTTGAGAACCAAAGCTCTGACAAGTTTAAAATCTTACTGGCAATATCAATACTCTGAAACCTGGAAAGTCTATTTGCTTCTGCATCCTAAGCCCTGGCCTGCTTTCTACTTGAGGATAAGTAACTACAAAAGGCTCCTGCTAGCTTATACTTACTGAGCGTGTTCCATGTGGTCCGTCTGACCCAGGCACTTTCTATACCCTCTCAATCCACAGAACAATCTTGTACATCATCACACACAACCACACACACACACACACACCCACACACACACAGACAAACCTTTTCTTTTCTTTCTTTTTTTAAATTTTTAAAAATTTTTATTTATTTATTTATTGTATGAATGTACTGTTGCAAGTAGGTTTGTGCGCACATGTGTCGTGTCAATGCAAGCGAAGGTCAGAAAGAGGGTGTCGGCTTCCCATGGAACTGGAGTTCTCCTGGAATTGGAATTAGCAGGTGAGCAGAGATGTGTGCGGGCAGAAACGGGTCAGCTGAGAGAAGGTGGGGTCTGCAAGAAAAGAGAGGAATCCGAGATCTCCTAGCCCGTTTCGTTTCTTTCTTTACTTCCTCCTTCCTTCCTTCCTCCTTCTATCTTACATTCCTTTCTTTCTTTTAAATAAAATACTTTTGGTATGGGGCTGGAGAGATGGTTCAATGGTTTAGATCACCCACTGATTATGCAGAGAACCCGGGTTCATTCCCAGCACACATGTGGCGGCTAAGGACATCTTTTTTTTTTAAATATTTTTTTTATTATTAATTTTTTTATTTTTCTGTATGTGTATGAATGTACTGTCTGCATGCAGGTCTGTGCACCCGTGTCGTGCAATGCCGCGGAGGTAAGAGAGAGGGTCTCGATTCCCTGGAACTGGAGTCTCCTGGAATTGGATTTTCAGCGGTTCTCAGCCGCCATGTGGGCGCTGGGGATCGAACCCGGGTCCTCTGTAAAGCGGTCGGCGCTCTTAACCGCTAGGCCATCTCTCCCGCCCGCTAAGGACATCTTAAGCAGGGCATGGTGGTGGCATGGCTTTAATCCTAGCACTCGGAGGCAGAGGCAGGCAGATCTCTGTGAGTTCAAGGCCAGCCTGTCTACAGAGTGGCAGTTAGGCAGCTAGGGAGACCCTGTCTCAAAAACAAAAAAAACAAAACAAACAAACCAAAAAAAAAAAACCCAACATTTACCGATGTTTTGTGTATTTCATACATCATTTCTCAGTCCAATTTAGACACATTCCCCTTTCTATGCCCCCCAACCCACCCCAGTTCATGCATTCTGCCATACATGTCTTGCATCTTTTTCTCAGTCTTTTTACATTTTTTCTCTGCAGAGGCTTATTGTTTTGATCCCCTGGAACTGGAGTTACAAATGGTTGTTTCCTGTGATGTGGGTACTGAGAATTGAACCTGGGTCTTCTGGAAGAGAGTAGCCAATGCTCTTAACAGATGAGTCATTTCTCCACACTCCTGTCTCATTTAAGAAGAGACAGATACATAGACTTGCCTCAAAGGCTGAGGAAACCTTTGTGTCATCAGAGTCCCATAGAACAGTTAACATGCCTTTGTGTTTTTTCCAAAGCCAGCACAGTGGTAAGGCAAGAAGCTCTTAATTATTTTGCAATGTGTCTGACTTTTTTAAAAAAAGAAATTAGAATACAAGTGGAATCCTCAATTTTTAGAGCAAGTTATTTAATGTCTTTAAAAAGAAGTATATGGTGGTATAAAACTTTAACCCTAGCACTCAGGAGGCAAAGGCAGGTGGATCTCTGTGCCAGTGAGGCTAGCCTGGTCTACATAGCAAGTTCCAGGCCAGCTGGAGCTACAGAGAGACCTTGTCTCAAAAAAACCAAAACACCCAACAAAAAATAAAATAAAGAAAAAAAAGGTAAAAGGGTAGAACCCTTCTCTGTTATGCAAGATCCAACCTGGAATTCTAGAACAAAAAAACAAGCAAACAGGCCCAAAAAAAAGAGGGGTGAAGGAAGGCCAGGTGAATGGAAGGTAGAACCACTATAAAAAACATTGAACTAACCAAAGGAGGAAGGGGTAAGAAAAAGAAAGTCGCAAGGAATTGAAACATTATATCTTCTCTCTTCTCTCTCTCTCCCTCCCTCTCTCCCTCCCTCCCTCCTCTCCCTCTCCTCCTCCTCCCTCCTTTCCTTCTTCCTTCCTTCTCCTTCCTTCCTTCTTCCTTCCTTCCTTCCTTCTTCTTTAAAGCAGAAATAACTATGCTTGGAGTGTCTTCATGTTTGTTTCTATAAGGATTTAACTCAATTATTTTTCAAGTAAAACCATGAAAGCTCTAATTTTATTGCAAACAGTACAAATATGTTAGCCTTTGCTACAATTTTCTATTGGTAGTTTACAATATGTTGTAAAAAAAAATTGAGAGAGAAAACAGCATAAAGGGAGGACAATGCATGAAGCCCTGGGTTCAAGTCCTAACCCTGAAAAAGAAAAAAAGAGTTAGGACTATGAAGGGGCCAAATGGGAGGGTGCCAGATGCTCTGCGTTCTCTGGATGAGCAGCAACTTCCCGTGCTAAGCTGCCGACCACATAGCCTCCACTGAAATCTTAGGAGCACAGCAGCAAGTCAAGGTGGCTACCACCAAGCCTGTTCAATCCCAGGACACACATGACAGAAGGAAACTGACTCCTGCAAGCTGTCCTTTGATCTCCTGTTGTGAGGCACTATTCCTAGAGAGACATGAACAAACATCTACTCACTCAGGCAGGGAACAACCTAAGTAAGGACATCACCAAAGTCCAACCTAGTGAACCAGAGAATTTACTGGGGTTACACAAGTATGGATGAAAGAAAATTGACAGGATTGGGAATGACTCAAAGGCAGATACATCATTGAAAGTCTACCCCAGGGCTGGAGAGATGGCCTAGCGGTTAAGAGCGCCGACCGCTCTTGCAGAGGACCCGGTTCGCTCCCCCGCACCCACATGGCGGCTGAGAACCGTCTGAAACTCCATTCCAGGAAACTCCAGCTCCAGGGGATTCCGACACCCGCTTCTTGACCTCCGGGCATTGCATGACACGGGTGACAGACTTGCATGCAGACAGTACATTCGTACACATACAGAAATAAATAAAATTAAAATTAAATTAAATTAAATTAAATTAAAAAAAAAAAAAGAAGAAAGTCCACCCCAGATGGATGAGGACTCAGGAAACCTGGAAGTCTAGAGATCTCTCCATCACTTAGAGGCAAGATTGGAGAATATGCTCTACTCAGCACTGCTTAATGTTCATATAACTTTAGAGAAGGAAAGGATTTATGAATCTGATAGAATTTCAGGGACTTCTGAGACTTCACAGTGGTTTACTTTCTCAAACTTAGTGAGCCTTTCTTTAGGACTTTCTGAGTCTTAATGAGCTTCAGGCCAGGGTGGAATGTTTCAATTTCAAGGAAATTGCTACAAGAGATCTCTAGTGAGCCTTTCACAAAGAGTGGCGTGTGCACACACACACACACCCCACACAAAATGAAAACACATGTGCACGCAAAATAAATAAAATGCAGAATGAAAAAATTTAAAACAAACAGGCTAGAGAGATGGCTACAGTTAAGAGTGCACACTGCTCTTGTAGAAGACCTGAATTTGTTTCCCAGCACCTAGATCAGGCATCACACAACTGCCTTACATCAAGCTCCAGGGGATCTGGCTCCTCCTCCTGGCATCCACAAGCAATAACACTCACATGCACATACCCCACCCCCCACACACTCACACATAGATACATGTAATTAAAACACCTTAAAAAAAACTTGACACACAAGCACATCACTATTAATAGCTTTTCCAATTCTTATCTCCAAGATCTCATGTTGACATTAATATTACAATATAAAGCAGAACTTTAAGTCACACAGTCTTTAAAAAATTCAAATACTTAAAAAGTTCAAAATCTCTTCAAAAAGTCTCTTAACTGAGGGCTCCTGTAAAATCCAAAACCAAGTTACATACTATCTTATTTCAAAAGGGAAGAACTGGGCACATTATTCACCCATGGTCTTCCGGGCTCCAAAGAGCTCAGGCAGCCCCATAGCAAAGGATGTCTCAGAGCCTTGGGCTGTCTCTACTCCACACCTGCCAGCAGTATCCTTGGTGGTCATCCCACAGTCCTGGCAGCTACAATATGCTAGGGTCTCAACACAACTGAAGATGCGCCCTTCACCAATGGCCTCTCATGGTCTTTCACAGTGCCAAGCCTCTCTGAGACCCCTTCACGCTTCTGAAACCAGTGTTATGTAGGAGGAGACTTTTACACATTGCCAAGTGCTGCTTCCAGGGGGAGATGGAAAAGTGAACCCCCTCTGGACTGCAGCTTCTGGGGAACACTTCCCAGAAGACTTCATCTCAGTAACGTTGGTCTCTTTAATTCCAGCTGGTTGTCCAGCCCCAGCTGACCAGCATCAATTATCCAGGCAAAGCAAAGGTTTCATTTCATGGTTCTAGCTCTTATTAATCACAGATGATTCTTCTATTTTTTTTTTTTTAGGACAATGACAGCTTTTTTTATTTATATTATTCCAAAATATGCATATATACACTCCACACGTAAGACAAAATTGAAAATTCTGAAAATAAACTATAGGTTGATTCCTAAACACATTTAGAGATTCACATTTTAACAGTAAATTTGCATGCAGGTATAAAGTTGTGTAACTTTACATTCTTTTTTAGAATTTGACTACATATCCTCCATCTATATATGGTAATTACAATGTGTTAGTATAAGTGGTAGGATAATTCTAGAGCCCACTTATAGATTCACATTGTAATAACACAGTTGCTTTCAGATACAATGAAATATAATAATAAAGTTGCTCAGTTTGCCTGCCAACTGGGGATTTGGTGTTAGCATCCACAAATGAGGGAAACCATTTGCCTTTTTTGTTTGTTTGTTTCTGGGATTGTGTTACTTCACTTAGTATAATTGCTTTGAGTTCCATCCATTTTGTCATCTTTCTTTACTGCTGCATAGAACTCCATTGTGTACATGTACCACATTTTTGTTATCCAGTCATCAGTTGAGGGGCATTTGGTTCCAGGTCTTTGCTGTTGTGAAGAGAGCTGCAATAAACATGGATGTGCATGTATCTTTGCGGTAGGATGTGTCTTGTGGGTATATACCCAGGAGTGGTATGGCTGAGTCAGGTGGTAGGCTCATTTTTAGTTTTTTAAGGGTTCTCCACACTGCTTTCCACAGTGGTTGTACCAGTTTACATTTCCACCAGCAGTGGATGGTGTTCCCCTTTCCCCACAACCTCGCCAGCATTTGGTGTCTTTTGTTTTCTTGATCTTGGCTAGTCTTATTGGAGTGAGATGATACCTTAGTGTGGTTTTAATTTGCATTTCCTTAATTATTAATGATGTTAAACACTTTTTAAGATGTTTCTCAGCAGTCTTTACTTCCTTACCAGTGAAGTCTCTGTTCAGCTCTTTACTCCATCTTTTGAGTAAGTCATTTGTTTTTTTGTTTTTTAAGTAGCTTATATATTCTGGATGTTAATGCTTTGTCAGATGTATCTGTGATGAAGGTTTCCTTCCACTCTGTGGGTTTTCTCTTCCCTTCCTTGATTGTTTCTTTAGCTGTACAGAAGCTTTTGAGTTATATGAGGTCCCACTTGTCAGCTGTTGTCCTTATTTCCTGTGCAGCTGCTGTTTGATTTAGAAAGTCCTTTCCTACATCTATGTCTTGTAGGTTGCTGCAGACTTTTTCTTCTATCACCTTTAGGGTTTCGGGTTTTAGGTTGAGATCTTTGATCCACTTGGAGTTTATTTTTGTACAGAGTGAGAGGTAGGGGTTTAATTTTGTTCTTCTACAAATGGTGATCCAGTTTTGCCAACACCATTTGCTGAAGATGCTATCTTTCTTCCATTGAGCTTTTTTGGCCCCTTTGTCAAATATGAGGTTGCTGGAGTTATAGGAGCTCAAGTTTGGATCTTCAATTTTGTTCCATTGGTCAATGGCTCTGATTTTTTTTTTTCCAGTACCAGTCTGTCTTTATGACTATAGCCCTGTAATATAGCTTGAAGTCTGGTAATGTAATCCCCCCAGTATTTCACTTTTCACTAAGGGTTGCTTTAGCTATTTGGGGTCTTTTGTTTTTCCATATGAATTTAAGGATTTTTTTTTTCTAAGTCTGTGAAAAAGCTCATGGGGATTTTGATTGGGACAGCTGATTCTTTCAGCCCAGCCAACCAGAAACCACAGATTCTCAATTCAAAATATCTCACAAATGGTTTTGAGGAACTCTCAAACTTCCCTCTGAAGTATCACAAGCCAAGCCTCCATCACTCTCACCTCTCTCGAAACTCCTACCTTCCAAACTCCCATCCAACCACCCAATAAATTCCAAGCACTCAGTGGAGACATATTGCTTACTGGCTTGCTCCTCTAGCCTGTACTCAGCCTGCTGTCTTATATAATCCAGCACCACGGCCATGGGTAGCACCACTCACCATGGACTAGGCCCTTACACATGACTCACCAGTCAAGAAAGTGCCTCACACACACACCACAGGCCAATCCAATACATGTCATTCCGCAACTGAAGCTCCTGCTCACCAGGTGTGTCACTTGACAACCAAAGCTATCCGGCACAATATTCTAAAATCTGTTTGCCACCAAAAGAATTCCTGAGAGTCTGATGTAAAAGAACACATGTATACGAACAAAAGTAAATAAATAAAAACCCAACCATGAGCCATTAAAACAAAGATAAGTGACAAACCCAGACACTACATGTGTGCCTTCTCTAGTTACTCTGGTCACTTAACCCTTGGCAGCTGGAGGAATACCAATTCCTAGGATAATTTCTCATGTATAAATAGCAATGCATCAAACCTTTCAGCACATCCACAAGGGACAACACTCATCATTTAGTTTATAAAACTGGATAAATAATAAGGGATGCTGCAAAGAGAAGGAGAAAGAAAAGTTTCACTTCCTGACCAGATAGGCCAGAAAGCAAGACCACATTGTCTTTGACTGTACAGCCAAAAAGACATCCAGACTTTTGAGCAGAACTATGTTTCACTGTTGCCATGGCAGAAGTTTTATGATATTTTTCATATTGGAAGCATAATAAATACATTTACATACCTTATAGATCATTTCCACTGAGTATGACATCAGATACATTGTGATATATGCTGAAGTAAATTTTCCTTCAAGGAGATTAAGATTATACTGAGGAATGACTGGGTAGAGCCAGCTATCTTCTGCACAGATTTGAGAAGATGCCCCAAAATCAGACACAGAAATAAACTCTTAGTGATAGAATGGTCCTAGCAGCTGAACCTGACAGATTAGAACAGAGAGTTGGTGGGAAGTTCAAGTCAGATATGCTCCTACGTACGGCTATGTCCCAGTGGCTCCCTCTCCAAAGATGCTAAACTGACATTTCTGCTCCCCTTGGTGTCCATGAGATATGCAAGAAAAAAATGGTACTTTGTGTAGTCATAACAGGCCTGGAGATATTCCAAAGAGACAGCCATGGTCCTTAATCTATCAGACTATTGAAACAATGTACCTCAAGAAATGGGAATTTCCAGGAATCTCATTTGAGAGAAGAAAAAGGAGCCAGCCAAAGAAAGAAATTGTCTCTCAGAAAAAGATGTCACACAGTTCTAACAATGTGTCAAGACCACCTTAGAGAATGGGTCAGTGGTAGAGAAACCACCACCGACCTGAACTATTTAGATGTACTCAGCCCAGACTGTCTACTTAAACTTGGGCTGAAGAGATGGCTCGGCAATTAAGAGCACACAATCTCTTTCAGAGGACCCAAGTTTGGTTCCCATCACCCACATTAGGCAGCTCACAACTGCCTATAACTCCAGTTCCAAGAGGATCCAATGCCTTGGGCTTCCACAGGCGCCTGCACTCAAGTGCACACACTCACACAAAGACGCACTCAAGTACAAATAATGAAAAATAAGCTGGGGCCCAGGCCAGACAAGGATATACAGTGAGACCTTGCCTCAGAAATGAATGAATCAATGAATCAATGAATAGTAAGGTGGGCATCGTGGCACACACCTTTAATTCCAGTACTCAGGAGGCAGAGACAGGAAATCTAAGACTGAGGCCAGCCTACTCTAAAAACTTTAAACTGTAATCTCACTTCAGGTTCCAGAAGATGGACTGGGGGGTGGGGTGGGGTGCGGGTGGGGGCTGTCATTCCTTTTTCTGCTTTATACTATTAATCTGGCTGTTCTAATTGGCTTTGTGAGGATGGGTGACTGAACTGGGCTTCTTGGGGTAACATACAAGCCATGACCTCAAGGTCGGTAACCTACTCACTTTATTCTGGGAAATTCTCACTTCCCCAGTCTATGGCTCCATACCCCAGCAGGATAAAGATAGAAGCTGACTTAACTCTCTTCATTAGCAATGCCAATTACTTAGACTTTATCTGTTGCATACTCACTTCAGGACTAAAGACAGATGAAAGGCAACGTAGCACTCCTGAGTCTTTACACTTTAATTATAATCAGGACATGACACAAAATTAATTTCCATGTTTTGAAAGAACATACCAAACTGACTGGCACAATTTCTGTTTCTTTTCCTCTTGTCAAAAGTCAAGGCTCAGGAAGTAAAAAAAAAAAAAATCCCCTACATACTTGAAGGTCAGATTATGTGTACATGCTGAATTAATTACCTTCCTTAATGAAACAAGCTCATCTGCCTAATGAAAGCCACAAAAGATGCTGGGGGAGGGGGAAGGGGACTTCAATGCTTTGTTCCAAACTTACAGAATATACTTTCAAGGGATTTTTCTTGAAAACATTAGACATTTGGACTTTTGGGCAGAATTATATTTCACTGCTACAGTAGAGGAAGCTCACCTCCCGCCCCAATGCTGTGGCACAATGCACACAGATAAAACTCACAGTCTATTCAAAAAAACATGCTATTCTAAAAGGAAGAGTATGTCTAGGAAATTTATTCCAACAAGAAGAAAAGGATGGTGTGTGTAGATGAGAGATGAGGCCTGTCACCCTCAAGACAGGGCCCTGAGGGCTAGAGAAATGGCTTAGTTAGTTAGTGCTGGTCACACATCGAGTCCTGGGTTTGGACCTCCAACAACCATGTAAATGTTGGCCTATAGTCCCAGCATTCAAGTGGCAGAAAACAGGGGCTCCCTGGAGTAAATTAACTAGCTAGACTGGCCAAGTTGGAGAGCTCAGAGTAAAAGACTGTCACAATAAATACAGTAGGAAAGGATCATAGAAAACATCCAAAGTCAACCCTCTAGCCTCCAAACTAATGAACACACACACACACACACACACACACACACACACACAAGAAAAGGGAGCAAGGTATTGTGTGTGCTGTGCTGTCAATAACAAGGTATTGTCATTGTCTGCTGTGTGTTGAGAGAAGGCATGAGCATGTAAAACATGTGGAACATTGTCCCTAGTAAAGACAGAAATCAATGAAATGAAGCCAGAGTTGTAACTCAAACAAGGCTGCAGATTATCACCCTACATAGTCTGTGGATGTGCGGCGCTACGCAGGCAACATTATCAGTACCTATTAAGCACCATCTGTATGCTGAGCTGCCCCTAGCTTGAGGCAGTGAAGACTAGGGAAAGAAGTGGTATTTATCCAGGGTTCCTCATGTGCCAGACACTTAGTGAGGCTCATTAGTGTGTGCCACATTTTATTCTCATAATCATTCAACAGGGAAGGAATAATGGATCATGCCACAGAGATGGAGTAAGGCAGATGAAATGACTTGTCTATGAGCACACAGCTCATAGGCAGAGCAGGAAGTAAACCCGAAGATGACAGATTAACAGCATTTACAAGAGATTAGAAAGGACACGAACACTGAGACTACAGTGTCAGCCAGAAATACTCAAGCAAAGAAGACATAGAAACATACTCCCCACCTGGCAGGTGGGGAGGCAGGAGGTTCACAAAAGAGCAGTCTCTGGTGCTGGCTCTTGGACCACTGAGGCTGGTGACCCACCAGAAAAACCATGGCAAAGGCCTCAGGTCCGTATAGAAGGTAATAGGGCACTTCAGCTGGAAAGCACGAGGGTAATGAAGCTGGAGGTGGGGCAGACTTAAGTCAACCGCCTAGGAGGAATGAGGATCCTGAATGAGGACATCAGAAAGGAGACCTAAAGTAACCGTAACTGCACATGGCAGCTGGAAGGGGGATTTAAAGAAGGCCAGACAGTCAGCTGGGCAGGCCAGGTGAACAAACAGTGGTGTTCTAATTCCAATCAGGAAAACAGGTCTGAAGCTGTTCAGAACATTGAGCCAAAGCGAAGTGCAGCACTGACATCTCTAGGATGGTTTTTCCTTCCAAGAAACAGACACCACAGACAAATCATACCTTGACAAATGCCCTATAATTCAAAGACTTGCCCCAATGCCAAGGGAATGCAAGAATTTTCAATGGTTGCTCAATGTTCACCAAACTAATGCCATTATAGAACTTAAGATACCCACGAGAAGAATGAAAATGTACACTCTAAAAAAGAAATCATGACCTTAAAGTGATAACCATTTACATGATTTTTAACCATGTGCATGTGTGTGTGGGTTACTCTAGGTGTGAGTGCAAGTATGTGCACTGTGTGTGTGTGGTATGTATGTGCATGTCTCTAGGTGTGAGTGCAGGTATGTGCAGTGTGTGTGTGTGTGTGTGTGTGGGTGGTATGTAAATAAATATAAATAAGAGTACAAAAAAGTGAAAAAAAAGTGTGTGTGTGTGTGTGTGTGCGTGTGTGGTATGTACGTGCATGTCTGTAGGTGTGAGGAGTGCAGGTATGTGCACAGTGCACGTGTATCGGTTAGCAGATACCCTCGGGTTTCGTTCTTCCCCTTCCACTTTGTCTGAGACACAGTCTCCTGTTTGTCGCTATGCACACCAAGCTCAATAGTCCGCAGTTGCAGGGATTCTTTTGCCTCCAACTCCTATCTTGCTGTACGAGAGCTGGGATTACAGTCTACGTAGTTTCTGGAGATCCAAGCTCAGGTCCCTATGCTTGTATTGCAAGTGTTTTACTCACTGAGCCATCTTCCCAGTTCCCATCATATAAATATAAAAATTTCAGCTGTGGATCCCCACATCCAGTTTATGTGGTGCTTGAGAACAAACCTGGAGTTTCATGGGTACTGGGCAATCACTCGACCAATGACTGCATCCCTACCCACCATCACGTTTTGAAAGCACGCCATAGATTCTCTGTGATTGACAAGACTCAGTGTCTGTTCAGTTACAGATGGACTCTATAGGAATCCTTTCTGAGGGATTCCAAGCAGGAACTTAGGTTACCATGTGAGTTAGGAGTGATACACTATCCAAACTAAAGAAAAGATTCAACAGAGAAGCCAGAAAAGAGAAAAATGCTTTGCTAAGACATTTCTAGACCAAACAGTCTAGAAATGAACCGCTTAAAAGAGCAGAGACAATGCAGGCCTGAGGAACGGCCCCTTGGGTGATGGACTCATGGCACTATTATTTCTATTAATTTATCTATTCATGCGGGGGGGTAATGTGTGGAAGTCAGAGGTCAACTTGTGGGGGGTGGTGCTCTCCTTCCACCACGCGCACCCTAGGGATAGAACTCAGGTCGTCAGGTTTGGCATCTGGCCACCCCTGATCTCACTATTAAAAGACTTAAATTCTCCACCACCAGGACAGGTACAAATCCCACAGAAATGAAAAAGAGACTGTCATGTGGTCAGTCCTGAGAGCACTGACCAGGATTATACCCTAAGCCCAAGGGCACCACAGCACCCTGGGAGCAGATGCACATCCAGCTCAGGTTATGGCTGGTCCACACCAGTGGCTTCTCAGAGACCACCCAAAGGAAATTAAATACACCTAATTTTGTCCAGGGGTATTCAAAATTTTGTACTTTGATATGATGTTGTCATCTACAAATCCATTAACTATCCCCGGACACTAGTGTCCTGTGGGTCACAAGTTGGACCTGCCTGGAATTACCTCATCTTGAACTAGATACATTAATCTCTAGAAATTCTGTAACAACTGAGGACATTGGTTACAAATTCTGTAACAACTAACCATTGGCTATGGTGAACATTGAAGGCAGAAGCCTCTGCCTTATGAAGCCTCTGCCTTATGAAGACAGAAAGGACCAGCTTCCCATATGGGCAGGGTGGGAGCCTCACTGCTGCACTAGTCCACTGGCAGGTGCGATGCTGCTGAGGAATAAATATGCCATCGTATCCATCAGTGCCATGCCTCCTTTAACATGTGGGAAGAAAAACATCATCTTTACAATAAAATCAATCAATTACACCATGCCAAATTATATGAAATCCAATTATTCTCAGGAAAAAATGAAAAATTCAAAAAAATTTTCACAAGCCTATGGTAAGTGGGTTGGAGCTAAGCCCAACTCTTCTGGAGGTAGATGCTAAAGTTTTATGGGAAGGTATAGAGTGGGAAGGCATAGAGTGGGAAGGCATAGAGTGGGAAGGTACAGAGTGGGAAGGTGTAGAGTGGGAAGGTGCAGAGTGGGAAGGTATAGAGTGGGAAGGTACAGAGTGGGAAGGTACAGAGTGGGAAGGTGTAGAGTGGGAAGGTACAGAGTGGGAGGTACAGAGTGGGAAGGTGTAGAGTGGGAAGGTACAGAGTGGGAAGGTGTAGAGCGGGAAGGTGTAGAGTGGGAAGGTATAGAGCGGGAAAATACAGAGTGGGGAGGTGTAGAGTGGGAAGGTGTAGAGTGGGAAGGTATAGAGCGGGAAAATACAGAGTGGGGAGGTGTAGAGTGGGAAGGTGTAGAGTGGGAAGGTATAGAGTGGGAAAATACAGAGTGGGGAGGTGTAGAGTGGGAAGGTACAGAGTGGGAAGGTACAGAATGGGAAGATGAAGAGTGGGAAGGTGTAGAGTGGGAATGTGTAGAGTGGGAAGGTACAGAGTGGGAAGGTGTAGAGTGGGAATGTGTAGAGTGGGAAGGTGTAGAGTGGGAAATTGTAGAGTGGGAAGGTATAGAGTGAGAAGGTACAGAGTGGGAAGGTGTAGAGTGGGAAGGTACAGAGTGGGAAGATGTAGAGTGGGAAGGTGTAGAGTAGGAAGGTGTTGAGTGGGAAGGTGTAGAGTTGGAAGGTATAGAGTGGGAAGGTGTAGAGTGGGAAGGTACAGAGTGGGAAGGTACAGAGAGGGCAGGTACAGAGTGGGAAGGTATAGAGTAGGAAGGTGTAGTGGGAAGGTACAGAGTGGGAAGGTACAGAGTGGGAAGGTACAGAGTGGGAAGGTATACAGTGGGAAGGAATAGAGTGGGAAGGTATAGAGTGGGAAGGTAGAGAGTGGGAAGTGTAGAGTGGGAAGGAGTAGAGTGGGAAGGTGTAGAGTGGGAAGGTACAGAGTGGGAAGGTACAGAGTGGGAAGGTTCAGAGTGGGAAGGTACAGAGTGGGAAGGTACAGAGTGGGAAGGTATACAGTGGGAAGGAATAGAGTGGGAAGGTATAGAGTGGGAAGGTAGAGAGTGGGAAGTGTAGAGTGGGAAGGAGTAGAGTGGGAAGGTGTAGAGTGGGAAGGTACAGAGTGGGAAGGTACAGAGTGGGAAGGTTCAGAGTGGGAAGGTACAGAGTGGGAAGGTACAGAGTGGGAAGGTGTAGAGTGGGAAGGTGTAGAGTGGGAAGGTGTAGGGTGGGAAGGTATAGAGTGGGAAGGTACAGAGTGGGAAGGTATAGAGTGGGAAGGTACAGAGTAGGAAGGTGTAGAGTGGGAAGGTGCAGAGTGGGAAGGTGTAGAGTGGGAAGGTACAGAGTGGGAAGGTGTAGAGTGGGAAGGTGTAGAGTGGGAAGGTGCAGAGTGGGAAGGTACAGAGTGGGAAGGTGTAGAGTGGGAAGGTACAGAGTGGGAAGGTACAGAGTGGGAAGGTACAGAGTGGGAAGGTACAGAGTGGGAAGGTGTAGAGTGGGAAGGTACAGAGTGGGAAGGTGTAGAGTGGGAAGGTGCAGAGTGGGAAGGTGTAGAGTGGGAAGGTATAGAGTGGGAAGGTACAGAGTGGGAAGGTATAGAGTGGGAAGGTACAGAGTGGGAAGGTGTAGAGTGGGAAGGTACAGAGTGGGAAGGTGTAGAGTGGGAAGGTGCAGAGTGGGAAGGTGTAGAGTGGGAAGGTATAGAGTGGGAAGGTACAGAGTGGGAAGGTATAGAGTGGGAAGGTACAGAGTGGGAAGGTGTAGAGTGGGAAGGTGCAGAGTGGGAAGGTGTAGAGTGGGAAGGTATAGAGTGGGAAGGTACAGAGTGGGAAGGTATAGAGTGGGAAGGTACAGAGTGGGAAGGTGTAGAGTGGGAAGGTGCAGAGTGGGAAGGTGTAGAGTGGGAAGGTATAGAGTGGGAAGGTACAGAGTGGGAAGGTATAGAGTGGGAAGGTACAGAGTGGGAAGGTGTAGAGTGGGAAGGTGCAGAGTGGGAAGGTGTAGAGTGGGAAGGTATAGAGTGGGAAGGTACAGAGTGGGAAGGTATAGAGTGGGAAGGTACAGAGTGGGAAGGTGTAGAGTGGGAAGGTGCAGAGTGGGAAGGAATAGAGTGGGAAGGTATAGAGTGGGAAGGTACAGAGTGGGAAGGTATAGAGTGGGAAGGTACAGAGTGGGAAGGTGTAGAGTGGGAAGGTGCAGAGTGGGAAGGTGTAGAGTGGGAAGGTATAGAGTGGGAAGGTACAGAGTGGGAAGGTATAGAGTGGGAAGGTACAGAGTGGGAAGGTATAGAGTGGGGAGGTGTAGAGTGGGAAGGTACAGAGTGGGAAGGTGTAGAGTGGGAAGGTGCAGAGTGGGAAGGTGTAGAGTGGGAAGGTATAGAGTGGGAAGGTACAGAGTGGGAAGGTATAGAGTGGGAAGGTACAGAGTGGGAAGGTGTAGAGTGGGAAGGTGCAGAGTGGGAAGGTGTAGAGTGGGAAGGTATAGAGTGGGAAGGTACAGAGTGGGAAGGTATAGAGTGGGAAGGTACAGAGTGGGAAGGTGTAGAGTGGGAAGGTGCAGAGTGGGAAGGTGTAGAGTGGGAAGGTATAGAGTGGGAAGGTACAGAGTGGGAAGGTATAGAGTGGGAAGGTACAGAGTGGGAAGGTGTAGAGTGGGAAGGTGCAGAGTGGGAAGGTGTAGAGTGGGAAGGTATAGAGTGGGAAGGTACAGAGTGGGAAGGTATAGAGTGGGAAGGTACAGAGTGGGAAGGTGTAGAGTGGGAAGGTGCAGAGTGGGAAGGTGTAGAGTGGGAAGGTATAGAGTGGGAAGGTACAGAGTGGGAAGGTATAGAGTGGGAAGGTACAGAGTGGGAAGGTGTAGAGTGGGAAGGTGCAGAGTGGGAAGGTGTAGAGTGGGAAGGTATAGAGTGGGAAGGTACAGAGTGGGAAGGTATAGAGTGGGAAGGTACAGAGTGGGAAGGTATAGAGTGGGGAGGTGTAGAGTGGGAAGGTGTAGAGTGGGAAGGTGCAGAGTGGGAAGGTGTAGAGTGGGAAGGTGTAGAGTGGGAAGGTACAGAGTGGGAAGGTATAGAGTGGGAAGGTACAGAGTAGGAAGTTGTAGAGTGGGAAGGTGCAGAGTGGGAAGGTGTAGAGTGGGAAGGTACAGAGTGGGAAGGTGTAGAGTGGGAAGGTGTAGAGTGGGAAGGTGCAGAGTGGGAAGGTACAGAGTGGGAAGGTGTAGAGTGGGAAGGTACAGAGTGGGAAGGTACAGAGTGGGAAGGTACAGAGTGGGAATGTGTAGAGTGATACTTATTCTTCCCAATGGTCCTTCCTCAACTTTAAAGCATTCCTCAACATGAAAAACTAACAAAATCCGCAGAGGCCTGTACTGTTGTTGCAACCACCACATGTGACTAGGTGCAGCTAGTAGCTGTCTTGTCATGCCTCATCAGCCTAGTTCAATCTATAACAACCCAAAACAGCACAAGAAAGCAAGGGTCAAGGGCTAGAGATCACCTTCAAATGAAGACACAAAGGACACAGCTGTCAAGTCAGTGCCCAGCAAGATACACACAGTGAAAAATAAGTATAATCCTAATAAATTTAAGAATTGTACAGCCAACTGTGGTCAAGGAGACAGGGGACAGGTTCCACTTTAAACTCTACATCACTCCAAATACACTTACCCTTGAGACTTAGGCTCTTCATCAAAGATTTGGGGTTTCTGGGAGCTGTCTTCATTACACACACACAAACAAACAAACAAACAAACACATCACTGATTCTCAGAGTGTCATTGGAGGAATCTAGAGGTGTCCAGGAGGCAGAGGCTGTTAGAAAGCTGATATATTGGGGCTGGAGAGATGGCTCAGTGGTTAAGAACACTCACTGCTCTTGCAGAGGACCCAGGTTCGATTCCCAGCACCCACATGGCAGCTAAGAACCGTCTTTAACTCCAGTTCCAGGGGAATCCGACACCTTCTTCTGACCTCTGCAGCACTGAGCAAAATGGTTGCACCTACCTACATGCAGGCAGTACACTCATACACATAAGTAAAAAAAAAAAAAAAAGCTAGTATGTTAAATCAAATTAATTCAAAATCAAATGTGTGATGAACATGAGGTGTTTCTGGTAGCATTTGCCTGGCAACTTCACTGCAGCCTTGGTTCTGCGAACAACATACCCACATTGCGATGCACCTGCCAAATGCCACTCAACACCAATGACCGCAGACAGAAGCTCCTCAGTTCAGATTCTGGACTACTGAATGTTATGAACCTTAGTGGTCTCACTATCCATGCAAATTTTCTCTCTTATAGAAATAATTACAGAAAATAAAAACTTAATCCTTTCCTAACACCATTCCTTAGCATGTATCAAGTTAATATATCTTTGGATGGTGTCATGGAAGGATGTTTTATTTTTTAAATTGCTGTTGTGGAGCTGGAGAGATGGCTCCGAGGTAAAGATCACTGGTTGCTCTTGAGGACCCAGGTTTGAGTCCCAGCACCCTCATGTCAGCTAACAACTACAACTGTCAGTTACTCCAGTGACAGAGGAATCCAATGCAGTCTTTAGACCTCCACAGGCATTACACTCATATACATAAAACAAATAAAATTACTGTTTGAATTACTGACTTAGGTCTCGTTTAAAAACTGTCAAATGGATGGGTGTGCACATCTTTAATCCAAGAGAGAGAGATGGGGTCCTGCATGGTCTACATAACAACCAGATCTCTGTGAGATAGGGACCTGCATAGTCTACATAATAAGCAGACCTCTGTGAGATGGGGTCCTGCATGGTCTACATAACAAACTACAGGCCAGCTGGGGCTACAGAGAAACCCTGTCTCAAAAAAAAAAAAAATCTATCATATTTTACCCTGAGACTAGGATAAGAGTTCCAACCATTTCTGGAAAGACCTTAAACATACTTCTGCCATTTTGTACTATATGTTTACCCAAATTAGGACTGATGATTTAAAAAATTAAAATATCAAGCAACTGTGAAAATCGATGAAGATGGTCTGCATTATGCAGTATCAAATATTCAGCAAAGACTTAATACTCTATGTAAAAAGAAACAGGCCCATCCACCTGATTATGCAAGTTTGTGGCCAAATTATAGATATCAAAAGCAGCTTTAACATTGATTTATTCATGATTTATCATCATAAATATTTCATTTATATATTTATTTTATATATCTATATTTCTTGAGTGAAAAAGTTAAAGAGATCTGCTTGGGGCCAAGTGTGGTGATACAGGCCTCCAATCCCAGCAGAGGAAGGTGGATCTCTAGCTATGTAGTCTACATAGCTAGTTCCAGGCCAGCTGTGGCTACAGGGAGACTCTTTCTCAAAAAGATTCCAAATTAATTAATTAATAAAACAAAGAGTGGGGCGTGGTGGGGCATGCCTTCAATCCCAGCACTCTGGAGACAGAGGCAGGCCAGATCTCTGTGAGTTCAAGGCCAGCTGGAACTAAAGGGAGACCGTGTCTCAAAAAGACCAAATTAATTAATTAAACAAAGAACATCTACTCAAGCTGGAGAGATGGCCTAGTGGTTAAGAGCGCCGACTGCTCTTGCAGAGGACCTGGGTTCGATCCCCAGCACTCACGTGGTGGCTGAGAACCGTCTTTAACTCCAGTTCCAGGGGAATCCGACACCCTCTTCTGACCTCTGTGGCATTGCATGACATGGGTGCACAGACCTACATGCAGACAGTACATTCATACACATACAAAAATAAATAAAACTTAAAAAAAAAACAAGTAAATAATTTGCCTTAAAAAAAGTTTTCAAAGTACTACAAAAGATAGACTATTTTAAGTAGTTTATGTTCTACTGACTATCAGACATTTTGAGTCAAATTTAAAATGTGAATTTTAGAGTCGATATGTGTATTGGACACTATTTGGAGGAACACATTCCCATGCACCTTTCTTAGAAGACAAAACAACAGCACAGTGCAGGAACAGCTGGTTAGCCCACCTGTGCCTCCCCTGCCTGTACTGCTTCCATCCTTCGGAAGACAACTCAATTGCTTACTAAGCATGCCATATTTTATCATGCTTCAATTACACAGTTCTTCAGATCAACCATGTTAGCATTTAATTACCAAGCAATTAACTCATGGCACTAACACAAACTCATGGGTAATTCTGCTTTGGCCAAGGAAATCATCCAAGCCCACCACATTAGACGCCACCCCCAACTGCTTGAACGCAGTCTCTCAGGCACAGACCTGCTCTATGATTAGAAAATTCCTTTTGAACAAAGTCTCTAACCTCTGCTAGAGCTCCCCCAATGAGGACCAATGTTGGTGCTGGGGTTCCTGGCTGCCCCCAGGACATGGCCCTGCTTAATGGAGACTTGCTAGTGTGAGAAAAGCAACTCAAGCATCAACTTGATGGGGAGTTACCAGACTTTGATATTCAGAGTAGCAAACCCCACTCTTTACAAACATAGTTCATATAATTTGGACTTTAATTTTATAGCTTAAAAAAAGAATCTGAAATCTTTACTTCCTTGAAAAAAGTCAATTTGATACCTAAAAAGTAGTAACATCTTACAATGAAAATCAAGTCTCTGAATTCATTTGTCTTTTAAAAATTATCCTGGGGGCTGGGCATGATGGCAGATACCTTTAATCCCAGGATTCTGAAGGTAAAGGAAGGCAGATCTCTGTAAGTTTGAGGCCAGCCTGATCTACATAGCAAGTTCCAGGGCTGGGGAGATGATTCCCTGGGTAAGAGCACTTGCTGTGCAAGCATGAGAATCTGAATTTAAAGTATTTTTATTTTATGTGCCTGAGTGTTTTGCCTACATGTATGTAACTTTTGCCCAGCGGCCAAAAAACAGTGTTGGATCCTCTAAACTTGAATTATGGACAGTTGTTAGCAGCTGTGTGGGTGCTAGGAACCAAAACAAGGGCCTCTGCAAGAACAGCCAGGGTTCTTAACTCTCCAGCACCAGGACCTGAGTGTAAATTCCTAGTACCCACATAAAAAAGCTGTGAGTGCCTGGGCATGTACCTATGCCCCCCACACTATAGTTATGAGTGGCTGGGCATGTATCTATGCCCCCTACACTATAGTTGTGAGTGGCTGGGCATGTATCTATGCCCCCCGCACTATAGTTGTGAGTCGCTGGGCATGTATCTATGCCCCCCGCACTATAGTTGTGAGTGGCTGGGCATGTATCTATGCCCCCCGCACTATAGTTGTGAGTGACTGGGCATGTATCTATGCCCCCCGCACTATAGCTGTGAGTGGCTGGACATGTACCTATGCCCCCAGCACTATAGTTGTGAGTGGCTGGGCATGTACCTATGCCCCCAGCACTATAGTTGTGAGTGGCTGGGCATGTACCTATGCCCCCAGCACTATAGAGTGGGGGCAGAGAGAAGAGGATCAGGGGGGTTGCTGGCTGCCAGCCCAGCTTCTGGTTCTGTGAGAAACTCTGTCTAAGGAAATGAAGGGACTGTCAGAGCAGGACCTGGCTCAGGCCTCCCTCCCACGAACACACAAAAACACGCAAAATTAATCAGTTAAATACATTTAAAGAAAATAAAATTTTTTAAAGTCATCCTTACTGCTCTCCTTTTGATGACTTCATACCAAGCCCTAGACTGACTCTGTGGGAAATTCTGAATTACATGGGGTATTTTTGTTGCTACTGTTTTTGTTTGTTATGCTATTTTGGTTTAGGGTCTGATTTTGGGGGGTGAGACAGGGTCTCCCTCTAGTCCCATCTGGCATGGAAAGTGATATTAGACCAAGTTGACCTAGACCTCACAGAGATTTGCCTGTCTCAACCACCTGAGTGCTGTAATTAAAAGCATGCACCACCATACCCAGCCTTTAAATAGTACTAAGATCCCTTCTAAGCCTTATACCAATCAGTTCATCACAGCTTAGCAATTATTTAAAAAGAAGAGGACATGTTTGTTTCTCATCAGTCAATAAAAAAGTTAATTTCACATATGCTGAAAAGATGAACACATATAAGCCCTTCCCTCAAAATAAGAGAATGAGAGGAGTCACGAAAGAGAAGCTTTCTATTCCCCTGGTGTATTTCTAGGAAGACCAATTCCCAGGTGAACACTATGCTGTTCACACAAGATTTTAAAAAGCTGTATCTCATGTTCAGTTGTTTAACTCTGGGCCCGTGTGTCACTTTCAAGCTTGGTTATTTATAGCTACAGGCCTGCTTCTGCCCTAGCCAAGTGTGTGAGGCCCTGGGGAAAGGTCACCCTTAAGTGGTGCTTGTTTCAAACACATTGGCAATGTAGAATTCCTACAAAATGGGGGTGGGAGGGACAGACTTTCACATAGGAATGTTTGAGAAATATAGCAAAGTGTCACCTAGCAGGAGGGCTCTGAACTTTGCTGGGTTCAACACAGTTCCTGAGAGAGCTCAAATGCTAGTCTGCAGAGCAGGGTGTTTGTAGTAACAACCCTGTGATTGGCTCAGGCAGATATGCATTTGTTCAGTAAACATCTGCTGACTGGCTCCTATCTCTGAGGCAGGCTAGGAGTCTCTGCATTCTCCCCCCAGCTCACTCGGGTTTCAAGGGGAGGGGCAACAGCCAAGACATGAAATCCTGGAACAACTGCTATACTCCTCCTCGAGACACATTCCTGAAACACAAAGATGATGGCAGAGGACAAAGAAATGCCTTCCTCTTGGGGGTGTCATAGTTGCCTGGGTTTAAACTGGGCCCTAGAGAGACAGACAAAGCCCCAAGAATTTCCCCTCCCACAATATAGAACTAATCAGGGACGGCTATCTATGGGTCTTATTCAAAACTGTTTTCCTTACATCTCGAACAATGTACGCCAAGAAGTAAATGCTCACTGGCTATCTATCCCATCAAAAGAGTAAGGAAAGACCTAGTAGTCATCTGACCATCATGAAAGTAGCTTAAGGCATGGAGTTGGCCAAGTTCATTTACTTGAAAAGATTACCCTCCTCTCTATCCCCATTCCTTGCCTACACAACAGCACACAGGGCCCCAGATGGTCACACATTAAGCAGACATTGACCCTTCCTTCCACATCACTTGTGATTTACTAAGTTTGGTCCACGCATAGGTCACAAATTAATCCAGAACACACAGCAGGTGCAAAGAGAAGATGGACTCCAAGTTTGATGTGACATCTAGTGTTTGTGTTTAAACACACAAGCCAATAGTATTACTTCTAAGCAATTCAGTGAGAAGTCCATCTTGGGGCCACCAGACAGATGACAGAGCTGTGTGAGGATTCTCCCACTAGCTATCTTCTCCACCCCTGACCCCAACTATGGATTCAAGCAGATAGAAACTCTGGGCAGGAACACCAGAAGAACACTAGCTGAAAAGACGATTCCATGCTTACTAACAGGATGCCAAAAGGTGGTTTGAAGGTCAGGATTTCCAAATACATGTAAGTGGTATTTTTGTGTGCATGTATACACAATATAAAAGCTAAACTAAGATTTACTTGCTAAGTAAGAGAAAGCTGTCAGGGTGGAAGAACCGAACCTCCATGTCTCAGCAAGAGGCAAGTTTTTGTTTGGCCGTTTTTTTTTTTTTTGAAACACAGTCTCTCTGTAGCCCCAGATGGCCTGGAACTCACTATGTAGACCAGGCTGGCCTTGAACTCCCAGAGATCCTACTGCCTCTGCCTCCCAAGTTCTGGGATTACAGGCGTATGTCACCACGCCAGGCCTGGCTCTTTAATATTATCACTCAACAAAAAAGAAAGGAGTGGAGCAACACTCTGAATGGCTGGGAACCAAACGCAGAACACAAACAAGCAGCAAAACCAGAAGGAAGCCAGGTGTGGCACCACACAGCTGTAAACCCAGTGTTGGGGAAGGTAAGGCAGGAAGACCATCATGAGTTCTAGGCTAGCCTGGGTGACATAGTGAGTCTCAGTCTTGGAAGATCAAGTCAAAACAAACAACAAAAAGAACACTAACAACTTCCTCCTCACTTTCTCAGTGCTCAGCATTCTGACCCTCCTCACAATAAACAGTCTAAGAAAACTATGAAGAGGGGTGTGTGTGTGTCTGTGTGTGTCTGTGTCTGTGTGTGCATGTGTGTGTGCACGTGTGTGTGCACGTGTGTGTGCATGTGTGTGTGTGTCTAGGAGTACCCATACAGGCCAAAGGAGGGTGTTGGATCCTCTGGAACTGTAGTTACAAGCTTTTGTGAGTCACTTGATATGGGTGCTGGGATACAAACTCTGTTCCATCTATGACAGAACAATGAGCAGTCTTAACCACTGAGCTATCTCTCTGTGCTCTGAGTTTTCAAGTTAAGTCTCTGATCCATCTTGGACTACTTCCTAGATGGTGTAACTTCAGGATCAAGATTCACCCCTTGCCGGGCGTGGTGGCGCACGCCTTTAATCCTAGCACTTGGGAGGCAGAGGCAGGTGGATCTTTGTGAGTTCAAAGCCAGCCTGGTCTACAGAGTGAGTTCCAGGACAGCTGGGGCTACAAGGAGACCCTGTCTCGAAAAGACAAAAAAAAAAAAAAAAAGATTCACCCCTTTCCATACTAATGCTCAATTGTAACATAATTTGTTCAACATTATGGGCATCCATTTATCCACTGACTTTCACTGGCTGCTTTGATGAAAAGTCTATTGACAATGGGGCTAGAGAGATGGCTTGGTGGTTAAGAACACTGGAGGCTCTTGCAGAAGATCCAGGTTCAAATATTAGCACCCACATGATGGCTAACAACTGTCTGTAACTCCAGTTCCAGGGGTCTGATGCCCTCTTCTGAGCTCCGAAGGCACTGCACAACATGGGTACACTAAGATACATTTAGGCAAAACACTCATAAACATAAAGTAAATAAAAAAAATTTAAGGCTTTCAGGTTCCCAAACAAGCTCCCAGCAAAGAGCAGGAAAAGGAGGTACCAGTAATGGAAAGGAAACAAATTCAGAACAGGAGAAAAATCCCCATTTTGAATCCCTAGCTTGATGTAGACCAGAAGCCAGGAGGCAGCTCCAGAGAGCAGAGCCCAGAACACACACCTAGCCATATGCACCTGCACAACAGGCTAGGACGGACAGGCCAGGGAGAACGCACCATGGCTTCCTGTTCACTCTCCAGAAATCATCTGTGTAAGGAGATCTAAGAACACCCAGAGAGTAACTTCCTAATCCCTAGTCTTTCAAGGTGCAGAACACACGCAGGTGAAGAAGAAGAGAGAAGTCAAAATCTGCAATGGGAGAAAGGTGTGGTTTAGGGCAGAAAAATGGCACAACACAGGCACGGTGGCTCAACAGGTAAAGGCGCTTGCCAGAGGACCTGAGTTCAATTCCGAGGATTTACATCTTACAAAGAAAGAACCGACTCCTATAAGTTGTCCTCTGACTTCCAGATGAACACACACATGTTCCAGATGAACACACACACACACACACACACACACACAAATGTAATTAAACTGCACAGATGGGAACACACCCTATGGATCCCAAGTGCCTATAACACACCTAGCTCAGATCTGAGTGAGGCACAGAGGACCCAAAGCCCAGCCCTAGGAGGCTTGGTTCCTTTGTTTCACTTCAGGAAATTATTTTAATTGTCCTCATATTTTTCCTACAACTAACAGCCTATAGTGAACACATATTACTTTTATAATAAAAGACAATAAATCTATTTTAATGGCCATAAAGAAAATGTGTTAACTCGATTTGCAGTACAGCTTAGAATCTGACCACATAAATCCACACATGGATCAAAGTGGCCAGGCCACAAGGCACAAAGCACTTGCCCTTGAAAGAATGGGTAGCTAATAGAGTCATATTTGAAAACTCAGCCAAAAGAGCTGTAAAGTCAACCCTTCCGGGCTTCATGAAATTGTTTTCCTCCACCCCATCTCTGGGCTCTCTGACAGCTAAAATGAAAGGCTCTGCCTCAAAGTTGTTACCAAACACACAAGTGCAAGAAAGGGAGACAGAGGTGACACAAAAGCAGAGAGGCCATCTATCACCTGTCACTGGGCCTTTAGACTTCATACCACTTGCACTCTTGCAATGGCAGTTCTCACAGCCTGCCTGTATGTTCCTATTTCCAAATTCCACTGGATCCGGAGCCACAGGTGATGCCTTCCCTGCTGGGCCAGGAGCCAAGAGACAGATGACACCACAGGACTCTGGACCAATCAACAGCGCTGGGATAGCCAACTCTGGGGTCAAGAATGCAGCTGGTTATTGTCTGAAATCCACAGTTTAAGCTCCTACTTGTCACAGGGGCCTGACAATGAACATGATGCCCAGGGCCAAGGGCACCTTGCGAAGGTCAGGAACAAGGCAAAGGCACAGCTTTGCTGGCTCTTTCTCTACACAGGGTATTTCCTCCTCAGAAACTTCAAATCCTGAGAACTATGTTGATCGCTTCTCAAAGGGAAGTAACCCATTCCAGTGTCTGATTTCTGGGAGCTCCATGTTTCAAAGGCATTTGAGAAAAGCTGTCAAATACAGATTTAAGTTACCATGTATTTTCCTAGAAATAAGAGTGCATATCAAAAGAAAAGGCAAGGCGAGGGTAAAGAGCAGGGGAAGGGGAGGAGAGGGGGGAAGAAGGGGAGGAGGGGGGAAGAAGGGGAGGACCAGATCCTTAAGCCTGAAAATTCTTTAAAGCTGGCTTCAACTAAGGAACGTCGTGGTAATGCCTGTAATCCATGCACTGAACTACCACATGCCCAGTTCTCCTCCACCCAGACTTAGTTCAAAGGCAGCAGTCAAGACCACAAAGCCACTCCAAGTGCCTCTTGCATATCCAAAACCAGGGAAACTGACAGGCCAAGCTACTGATTAACTGGTTTTGTGCTACTGTCATAGAAATCAATCCTTCATGGAAATAATATCCATTCATTAATTTTTTTTTTTTGTCTTTTCGAGACAGGGTTTCCCTGTAGCTCCAGCTGTCCTGGAACTCACTCTGTAGACCAGGCTGGTCTTGAACTCACAAAGATCCGCCTGCCTCTGCCTCCCAAGTGCTAGGATTAAAGGTGTGTGCCACCACACCCGACACATTCATTAATTTTTGGTCTTACAAATAATCATCTTAAACTTCAGTTATAAGACTTTAAGGTTTGTCAAAACATATATTTAAGAATTAGGGGGCTAAAAAAAAAAGAATTAGGGGATTGAGAAGTCAGTGCTGTACAATCATGAAGACTTGACTTGGATCCCCAGCATCCATGTTAAAAAGAAGGAGGGAGGAGGAGGAGGAGGAGGAGGAGGAGGGAGGAGGAAGAGGAGGTCAAGGAGGAGGAGGAGGTCAAGGAGGAGGAGGAAGTCGAGGAGGAGGAGGTCAAGGAAGAGGAGGAAGAGGAGGAAGAGGAAGAGGAGGAAGAGGAGGAAGAGGAGGAAGAGGAAGAAGAAGGAGGAAGAAGGAGGAAGAAGGAGGAGGAGGAGAAGAAGAAGAAGAGGAGGAGGAGGAGGAGGAGGAGGAGGAGGAGGAGGAGGAGGAGGAGGAGGAGGAGGAGGAAAAAGAAAAAGAAAAGCTGGGCATGGTAGCACAGGCATGTAATCCTGGTACTGGGAATGCAGAGACAAAAGCATCACTAGAACTTGCTGGCCAGGCAGCTGCCTGATTGGTGAGCTCCAGGTTCAGTGACAGTCCTTGTTGGTCCCAGAAAACAAGGTAGAAGCTAGAGGGAGAGCTCAGCGATTAAGGATGCTTGCTTCTCTTGCAGAAGACCAAGTGGCCAAGTGGAAGCAAGGAGTAAAGTCCACAGCTACTCTTTTCCTTAAACAATGAACAGAAGGAGGCTCGCCTGCCCCATGACCTGCCATCCTGCTGAAAGGGCATGCGTCTCCTTTCTACTTCGATGGTCTGGAGCCTGCCCTATTGCACATTGCACTTTGAAGCAGAATATTTCTAAACTCCCAAACTTGCACAAGATGAATTTTTTTCAGTGGCACTACTTGGGAGAAAAAGAAACACTCTGGCAAGACCACAAGCCCACTCAGGTTACCAAACTCTAAACAAACAAAACTGTGTTGACACACAGACCATGGTGGGTGGGGTTTGCACACTCGGGAGAGAAGGCCAAGAACAGCCTCTGAGAACTGTCCTTAAACAACACTTAGTGTTCTGTATCTTCAATGGCCCGGAAGATAATGAATATTAAACAGCAGGAGAAAGTTACTTAATTGAGGCAAGAAATTCCTTTCCCAACAGAGTTCACTCAAGAAAGAATTCCACTTTGTGTCCAACTGCAAGCAGGCATGGATGTGGGTACAGATGGCCACCCCAGATACTGTGCGTTTTTGCAGCCATTTTGAAGGTAATCTTGTTCAACAACTCATCCTTTCTCATCTCAATTTAAAGCTGTCAGCTGTGAACTCTGTTCAGAAACTAGGGATATAATGGCAAGTCATCTGGAATGCAGTGTATTCTCTTCTTTTCTGGGACAGAGACCAAACATATAACTCCGTGAGTTTACATAGGAGCACACTGTACACAAATGCCTCTCCTTCAACCCATAAAGTTCAATGCAGCCACAATGATCAGAAAGCTCCTATTGTGTAGATATCAAATATGAGAAAAGAACCAATAACTACCATTTAATTTAGGCCCATTCACTTATTCTTCCCTGAACTGCGATTTTTGAAAGAAATTTTTGAACTGCTATTTGTTAGGTCAGGCTCAGGGCAAACTGAGGTAAAACTTTCCATCTTGGAGGGAAGTTCAGTAATAAACAGGATGTTCTAAGGAGAGATCCATCAGCTGGGAAGGTCCTTGAGCTCAGGAAGTAAAGAACTGGAAAGTTTCAGGAAGTTCCTGAAACTGAACACATTCATTAGGCTAGGCTAACCCCCCACCCCTCACACACACACACACACACACACACACACAACCCACTTTGTGGCCTCTGACCTGACCTGATTGGCTGATTCCAACACCTTACTATCTCTCCTCCCCCAACCTATAAAAGGCCCTCCCTACCTCCCTGACCTGAGCATTCTCATGGTGTTTTCACCTAATTAAAATCATTTTTAATGTTTTCACAGGATTGCTTCTTCAGCTACTGGCTTTTAACAAACACCATTTTTGGTTTTGCATTAAATTATCAGGTAATTTAGTACCTATTAGAGACACAGGTAAGCCTGTGCTTCAAGCCAGATGTGCTGTCCCTGCACCTAGCCCACCCACACTAACTCGCACCTTGGCAAGCTTTCGCTCCCTGAGCCATGCTCCTATGATTAAAGCCAGCCCCCCTTGCAGTTTCACTGTGATAATTGATCAGTATATTTATGCAATTAAGTCATGCATGTGTCTGTCCAAGCTGTCCGTGTGTTAACTGGTTCATGTGTGTTAAATGTTTTATGTATAAGTCTGTCATGTGTCAAAAAGTGGCCACTTCTAGGTTATATTGTGCACAAAACCTATTATATTCAAAGGCCAAAATGAACCCAGGTTCCTTAAGTTATCTGTTAGACTGAATTTGTTCTCCAAATTATGTAGGATGTTTCTTCCAAATTACCTGTTTTAAGGTATTTTTACTGTATGAGCTGCTGCCCTGGCCTATGCTACAGCCAACACAGGTTTCCCCAAACCCTGTGGTACTTCTGCCCTCCTCTCTCAGTCTAGGCTCCTGAACACCATTTTCCTGTCCCCAACTTCATGCTTTTGATATTGTCATCACTGAATTATCTTTGCTTTGCACTGCCTCGGTAGGACTGAATGTCTCCTGTCTCCCCATTCTTCAGCTTCTTCCTTGACGAAACTGTATGTAATTCCATTTTCCATCACTTGTTATAAAATGTTTGGTAACAGCATGATAGAGAAACTGCATTGGCCAGTTTGGCCACCTCAGCCTTGAGAATGCAAAGAAACTGGTTAGGGCTGCATGCTGTAAATGGCATCTACAATGTAAGGTGTTTCATCCAAATGAAAGCATTTCCTTGTATGTGCCTCTCCTCAGTACAACCTTTACAAACTGCCATCACCAAAATTAATTATTAGATCCTTATTCCACAACTGGAGATTCTCATTATTGTGCAACCCGCGGACAGTAAGATTAGGTTTTACTTCCATGGATCACACAGGACAGACTATCTCCTGTCTGCTATAGATATGTGAAAATACCTCCCCTGCCCCCCCCCCTTTTTCCTTCTGCAATTCAGAATTTATTAAGGACAACCATGCTTAAAGCTCGCCTTGACCCTGCCTCCCGAACAGTGGCCACGGTCTTGGCTTCTCACTTTATCTGTTAGTCTTTTCCAGATATCAGAAAAAATAAAAATAAAAAAATTAATTTAAAAGGCTGAGGATGGTCCCTAGACTCCTGTGCAGGATTTGATGAAAATGGCTTTTAAGGTACATGGCTGACAGAAGGCAGCTGAGTCCTCCCGACAGGTTCTGCTACACATGCCCAAGCCCTGGTAGCTGCCCTGAGGACAATGGCATTCCCACACTGGGACACATGGGGCTCTGTCAAGCCCCATCCAGCAGGGGCCCGGCCTAAGTCCATTCTGCCAGGAGCTGCTTCAAGTGTGGCAAAGGAGGTCACTGGGCTAGGAACTGCCCAAACCCCAAGCCATCCACCATGCTGTGCTCTCTCTACCAAAGCTCTGCCAGCAGCCTGGCCATTGGAAGTCTGAGTGCCTGGATATGGGTTCATCCTCTGTGCCACACCACAGTGGTCTGGCCCCATTGCTCCGGGCACCCCAACCCCCTCCAGCCTCTGAATTCTTCAGCTCATCAGAAGACTGATGGTGGCCAGATTCGGAGATCCCCTCTGACCCTTGTCCAGCCCAGGATAATGCTCCAGGTAGCAGGTAAGTACATCTCCTTCCTGATGGACAGCAGGTCTACCTTTCTATACTGACCTCACACTCTGGCCCTACAGTTCCCTCATCAATTTCTGTCACAGGAGTGGATGGGACCCCCGCTTTCCTGAGAAGGACTCTATCTCTCTCCTGTGTCCTCGCATGTCTGTCTGTCCAGTGCCCCTCCTGGGCCATCACATCCTCGGTCGCTTCTCCCACCCTGGATTGTCCAGCCCCTGCCATCCCTGATCCTGTCAACCCTTCCAGGCCTCAGTTTCCTATTTCTAAAACCCACTGCCATGGGCTCAAGCCTATCATTCCCCACCTCCTTTCCCAGGGGCTCCTCATCTCAACTAACTCACCCTGCAACACCCCCATTCTTCCAGGATCTTTGCCTCATCAATGAAGTATTGTCGTCCCCTACACCTTCTATACCTTATTCTCTAATGTTCCTCCCACAGCCTCCCATTTCACCACCCTGGATCTAAAGGATGCCTTCTTTACTGTGCCCTTCATACTTCCTTCTGCCTTCACACGAGAGGACCAGATACCAGGCCTGCAGAACAGCCTGCATGGACAGTCCTTCCTCAGGGATTCCGGGAGAGCCCATGCTTCTTTGGCTAAGCCTTGGCCTGGGTTTGTCCTCCTTTGACTCTGGTCCTAAAGTACTCCTCCGCTATGTAGATGACCTTTCTACTCTGTAGCCCTTCTCTCATTCAATCTCAGCAGTCTACGGCTCAACTTCTAAACTTCCTTGGCCCCTTGGGGTTCCATGTCTCTCCGTCTAAAGCTCAGCTGTGTCCAAAGCTCAGCTGTGTCCTCCACTGTCATCTACTTGGGTGTCCAGCTGAGTCCAGGCTCCAAGACTCTCAGGTCAGATTGAGTCAAGGCCATATGTGACCTACAGCCTGCAGAGACAGTGGAACACATCCTTTCTCTTCTAGGATTGGTCGGCTTCTTCCACCACTGGATCCCTAATTTTGCTGTTACAGCTGAACCCTTGCACCAGGCAGCTAAGGAGACCCCCACGGGGCCTCTCTCCCATCCCACCATTGTCAACTTCTCTCTCCTTAGGATCCCTCCTGGCTGCCCCTACTTCTCCTTAGGATCCCTCCTGGCCGCCCCTACTTCTCCTTAGGATCCCTCCTGGCTGCCCCTACTTCTCCTTAGGATCCCTCCTGGCTGCCCCTACTTCTCCTTAGGATCCCTCCTGGCTGCCCCTACTTCTCCTTAGGATCCCTCCTGGCTGCCCCTACTTCTCCTTAGGATCCCTCCTGGCTGCCCCTACTTCTCCTTAGGATCCCTCCTGGCTGCCCCTACTTCTCCTTAGGATCCCTCCTGGCTGCCCCTACTTCTCCTTAGGATCCCTCCTGGCTGCCCCTACTTCTCCTTAGGATCCCTCCTGGCTGCCCCTACTTCTCCTTAGGATCCCTCCTGGCTGCCCCTACTTCTCCTTAGGATCCCTCCTGGCTGCCCCTACTTCTCCTTAGGATCCCTCCTGGCTGCCCCTACTTCTCCTTAGGATCCCTCCTGGCTGCCCCTACTTCTCCTTAGGATCCCTCCTGGCTGCCCCTACTTCTCCTTAGGATCCCTCCTGGCTGCCCCTACTTCTCCTTAGGATCCCTCCTGGCTGCCCCTACTTCTCCTTAGGATCCCTCCTGGCTGCCCCTACTTCTCCTTAGGATCCCTCCTGGCTGCCCCTACTTCTCCTTAGGATCCCTCCTGGCTGCCCCTACTTCTCCTTAGGATCCCTCCTGGCTGCCCCTACTTCTCCTTAGGATCCCTCCTGGCTGCCCCTTCTTCTCCTTAGGATCCCTCCTGGCTGCCCCTACTCTGGCTCTCCTGGACTCTTCATGCCTTTTCTACCTTTCCACAGACAGAGAGTTCGGAGTGGCCACAAGGGCTTTAGGCCAAGCCATGAGGCCCTCACACTGGGCAGTGGCGTTTCTCTGCAAACAGCTTGACCCTCCTATCTTCAGATGGCAGCCATGTTGAGGGCACTGGCAGCAGGAGTTGAACTCGCCTGGGAAGCTCTCAAACTTACCCTTCTCCAGCCCATTACAGTGTACTCTCCGCACAGCCTTTCCGACCTCCTTTGTCATTCCTCTCTTCCCCTCCCTGCATCCTCATGTATTCAGGATTTCTGCCTGTTTCTCTTGGACCCCAGCCCTCAGTCCCACCTTAAACCCAACAACACTTCTTCCCCTTCTGCCTTCTCTGGGACTCCTCCTCACTTCTGCCCAGAAACGGTGGAGGCGCGACGGCCTCCCAGATCACACCCCCATCAGCACTGCTGAGACAGCTTGTCTACTGATAACCTGTGCCAAGGTGAACCCGCAGGGAGCCCTCAAGATACTCCAGCCCCTGCATGAGCTCCATGGACACCAACTGGGAGAGGACTGGCAGAGAGAAACGCAGACGTGGTGGCACAAACACTCCTGGAGCACATATCACCTCAAGCAGCTGGGACCCACTACTCAGGTTTTCTAGAGACCCTCAAGGACAGGTCTGAATGGTTGGGAACACATCCAGGAGGTCTCCAGAGGGCTCTTTACATCCCTATATCTCTGTGCCCACAGCCCTGCCTACTCCTGAGTCCCCTACTTGTCCCAGCTCAGCAGGAAGAAGCCAGAGCAGAGTCACAGGTCAGCACCCCATATACCCTCAGAGTCTGAGATGTTAGGTCAAGGCTCAGTGCTAACTGAGGTAAAACTTTCCATCTTGGAGGGAAGTTCAGTAATAAACAGGATGTTCTAAGGGGAGATCCGGGAAGTTCAGTAATAAACAGGATGTTCTAAGGGGAGATCCGGGAAGTTCGGTAATAAACAGGATGTTCTAGGGGAGATCTGGGAAGTTCAGTAATAAACAGGATGTTCTAAGGGGAGATCCGGGAAGTTCAGTAATAAACAGGATGTTCTAAGGGGAGATCCGGGAAGTTCGGTAATAAACAGGATGTTCTAGGGGAGATCTGGGAAGTTCAGTAATAAACAGGATGTTCTAGGGGAGATCTGGGAAGTTCAGTAATAAACAGGATGTTCTAAGGGGAGATCCGGGAAGTTCAGTAATAAACAGGATGTTCTAGGGGAGATCCGGGAAGTTCAGTAATAAACAGGATGTTCTAAGGGGAGATCCGGGAAGTTCGGTAATAAACAGGATGTTCTAGGGGAGATCCGTCAACCGGGAAGCTCCTTGAGCTCAGGAAGTAAAGAACTGGAAAGCTTCAGAAGGTCCCTGAAACTGACAGATTCATTAGGCTAGGCCAGGCCACACGCACACGCACACACACACACACACACACACCAACCCACCTTCTGGCCTCTTACCTGATTGGCCAATTCCAACACATCACCATCTCCCCTCCCCTAACCTATAAAAGGCCCTCCCTGACGTGCTCTTTCTCTTGGTCCTTCACCCAAAAGGACCATGGATTTGCCTGAGAGAGAGCACATTTCCTGGAATAAATGCCTGCCTTGGTTTACTTTTTAATTTGGACTGATTTGACCTTAATCCCTGCATCAGATACCTCTTACTATTTTTTTAACTGCTATTTTTTTTTAAGCAATTGGACTAGGCCGGGGTTATAATTCAGTGGTAGAGTGGTTACTTATCCTTTGTATGGCTCTCAGTTCAATTTTTAGCCCTATAAAAATGACTAATAATGGTCACTTTTATTTTGAAGAAAATCTTGTCACTGGCAAATGGGTAAACTACACATTTCAGTATTATCTGTGTCATCTTTGCCCTTAATTTCAATGCTGAAGGAAACCTAGCTTTCACCCAGGTCTAGGCTATTTCTCTGTTGAACTTTTATAATAAAAATAACATTCCAGAGAGTAGAAAGAACATATTGAAAATATAGGCCTAAGGAAAAAAAATGCCAGGCCCCAAGATTGCTTCTAGATATTTCTAAGCACTCAGCATGGGGAGGCTGTAATGCTGTAGTAATGGGCACAGTGTTAAAGAACAGAGCCCAGGGCCTGTCGCTGGTCACTTCAGCAACAAGAACAAGATTCTGCCGGCTTCTGCCAGCAGCGTCTACTCTGCACTAGAAGCAATAACCCTTACTAGGCATTTTCAGAAGAATGTAACAATTCTTTTAGTAGTGTGCCAAATCTCTTTCACTAATTTTTCATTCCCTCCACAAACTCCTTTCATTCCTAAAACACAATGAGTTGGGTAATGGATTAGTATTTATCTAACAAAAGAACAAAACTTTAAAAAGGAAAAAAAAAAAACCTAGACAGCAAATTCTGTTGACAAAATGTTACAGAGGCGGAAAAGCAGTGGCCTCTGACTCCTGTGACAGATATTCTGCTATGGCACAGACTTGGCTACCTGGAACACAGTCACCAAGTAAGAAGCATATTGTTAGCTTTGCTTGCATGTATGTGAATGCAATACCCTCAGTGGCCAGAAGAGGGCACTATAACTGGACTTACATCTCTCCAGCCTCAAAGCATATTTTTGTTTTGTTTGGGTTTGGTCTTTTTGAGACAGGGTCTCTGTAGCCCTAGCTGGCCTGAAACTTGCTATGGAGACCAGGCTGGCCTTGATCTCATAGAGATCTATCTGCATCTGCCTTTTTTTTTTAATTTTTGACAGATGTAAAAGTCTATAATTTTGAATTGCTCAATTAAAACAGGAAGCATATGCTTTCCTCAGTCTTTAAAAAACAAGCGAAGCCAGGCATGATGGCGCACACCTTTAATCCTAGCACTTGGGAGGGAGAGACAGGCAGATCTCTGTGAGTTCAAGGCCAGCCTGGTCTCCATAGTGAGTTCCTGGAGCTACAGGGAGACCCTGTCTCAAAAAAGACCACCAAAAAGAAAAAAAAAGTGAAACTCTTAGCCATCAGCCTCCAGGGACCAGATACTCCCATCAAATGAACAAAGGACCTAGTTGGGTAGTTGGGTAGAGTTGTCAACTATGAATTTACCTTCAGTTGTGAACTTCTTAAAGTTTCAGCAAATTGACCATGCCTCGTTGTGGGGGTGTGAGACCAGCAGTCTGCTTCACAACAGAGGGAAGGAAGCAAAGATGACAGAATCTAACAGAATGCAGAACATACTAACAAATAAGTACATTCAATAAATCACATTGTTGTATGTGTGTGCACTGGGCAATACAAGACAAAGGAACTTGGAAAGAACAGTTGGTCACAACCCATAAAAAAGTGACTATCATTACAACTCTTAAAACGCTAGATCTGTGCAAACTTCAGCTCCCTCTTAAGAGGAAAGGTCTCTCAGCAAAACGAACACAACTACCCAGGTAAACAAACACAACTACCCAGGTAAACATTCCCTTTCCAAGAACCATCAGGCACTGATTGTACCACAAACTGTGTCTCAGCAGGGCGTCTCCTACCTTAACAGCCACACAGATTACCTGGGAGTCCCAATGCAGAGTGAGTTCTGCTGCAGGAAACCAGGGTAAAGTCTACACAGCTGCATTCCTGAAACAGCTCCCAAGTGACTGGAATTGAGGTAGACTCACAGTCCCAGGCCCAGACCCACCAACCTACTTACCCTGGGGCTCTGTTAACAGAACAAACTCCGATCCTCACCAGAAGCCTGCCTACACACACTTACAAAGGAGGTGGTTCCAGGGTCTGTCTTTGTAACCTACCCAGATTGTTCTGAGATTATGAGGAACAGGTTGGTCACTCCTGGTGAGATGGGTGTTCTAAGCAGATCTTTTACGAGCACACTGCCACAGGAATAAGTCAGTTCCTCCCCCTGCACCCCTCTCTCTCCAGCTCAAAGCCTGTAGCTTCCTGAGATCTGCGGAGATATCAACTCAGGGAAAAGATGTCCTGCCCTGCTGTCTTCGTGGGTCAAACTCACCTGGCATCCAGATCAGCCTCCACCACGGGCAGACACCAGGGACAGAGTCCAACCTTGACCCTTTCTATCCATTGTAATTCCTTTCTAAAATGCCTGCTTAAATCATTACCACAGGCTATGTAGCTTCATAAAACTCACAAAGAGGGGAAAAAGGAAAAATTTGTGTGGAGTCCAGAAATTATAGATAAAGGGTCATCCAAGATGAAAGACTAGGAAGAAGCTGGAAGGCAAGCGTGCAATTACCCAGCCCAGGGCCTCTGGGCTCTGCCTGTGAAGGGCTCTCTGGCCACACCCCTCCTTGCTGCAAAGTGTAATTTTATTAATGAAGGGATCCAGTGGAATGTGGTCCTTCAGGGCTTCTCACACAGAAACCAAGAAGGAAGAGTTCCAATAGCCTTCCCTCTCCTGGAGAAATAGGTGACAGGTCTGGGGTTATATAAAAAAACAGCATTTCAAATTTTTCCTATATCTACATTCCATTTACCAGCGCCCTCAGACTCCATTCCATGTATCTGGACTCACGCTGCAATTACAGCCGTCACATTAAAAGCTGTATGCCCACATCCCTGTCTTGCTTATGGTGCACTTAGCTGGCAGTGGGCAAGGAACTAACTCTTCAATAGAGAGATCTCTTTTGCCCTGTAAATGAGATTGCCATTCCCAGGAGAGGTTTTCCTAAGATGGGTTTCAAGGCAACACAGTCAGGGTGCAAGGTCAGGATGATGTTCCTCTGGGAGGAGGCTCTGAGTTTCCTCAAATATATGGATCCCTCAACAGGGGGGAGGCAGTTTAGGATAACTATCATGTGTCTCGAGGTATCACATTCAACTCTCTATTCCTGGGTCCTGGGAGGGTAATTGTATAAAGAAATGAATAACTAGATAAATGACTGGAAATAACAGGATCAACAACATCCTGTCCTCCAGGAGTACAGTTTTCTAGCTGGGACACTTTGAAAGCACTGAACAACATAATTGCAGTGCAGCCCAAGATGGAGGCTCAGGAGCAGAGAGAGCAGTGAGGCGAGGGAGTGGGAGAGCCGGGTCTGGGCCTGGGTCATCTGGTGCCTGCTGCATGAATGCTCCCTTCCCCTGGCATTGCCTGCTAGGAATAGGAACGTGGTACACTGAAAACAGAAGACAGAAGTGCTAGGTTGGGGGCAGGTAGCAAGGTGAGCTGTGACAGGCGGCATCTAAGCTATGCTTGGAGGAGCCGAGGGGGCTGGGGCTGCCAGGAGTAAATGTGCTCAGAACCCACATGCCCCTGCACCAGAATGAGATGGGAGGGGAGGAGGGAAAGGAGAGAGAGGAGGGAGAGAAGGAAAGTAGCACACGGGGCCACCATTTCTTTTTACTCTTTCCTTTATAAGAAGTGTCATCTGTATCCTCAACTTCTAGGGCTGGAAAGGGGGGAACAAAGCCTAGGATGTGCAAGAAATATGGGAGAACACACACACAGACAGAGAGAGAGAGAGAGAGAGAGGTGGAGGAGGGGAAATCAAAAGGGTACTGATAATTTTATCACATCCATGGAAACATGATTCTTAAAATGGAGAATCATCAGGAAAGAAATCTCCCGTGGGGCCAGAGCCTCTGCCGTGTAATGATTTTTCCTTCTGAAGAGAAAAGGTTAACAGGGAATAGCCATTTTTCTAAATAAGGTCACACAGCCTTTTCCAAGCCAATAATATCTGCTTTAAAGGAGATTAGCAACATGCCTGGATCCCCGCACTTTAAATGGACATCACTCTAATCTACTTCTGCCTTTGTTTAAACTGAGACCAGCCAGGTGAGGTCCACACAGCAGAGGCTGTAAATTCAGTTCAACAAGGGCCCATGCCCTTGGGGCAGGGCATGTCAACCCAGGTGGAAGGCTGCAGGGATAGAGTACTAACTTCATGGCTGTCTCCACCCAAATGCTGAGAGAGAAACAGAAGAATGCAAGCACAAGCTCCTGGGTCTGCTGTGGTTTGATTAAGAGATGTCCCCAGAGCTGGAGAGATGGCCAAGCGGTTAAGAGTGCTGACTGCTCTTGCAGAGGACCTGGGTTCGATTTCCAGCACCCACATGGTGGCTGAGAACCGTCTTTAACTCCAGTTCCAGGGGAATCCGACACCCTACTCTGACCTCCTCGGCATTGCACGACACGGGTGCACAGACCTGCATGCAGATAGTACATTCATACACATAAAGAATAAATAATATTAAAAAAAGAAAGAAATGTCCCCAGAGTCTCATGGGTTTGAACACTTGGTCCCCAGCTGGTGGTGCTGTTTGGGGAAGTAACAGACCTTTTAGGATGACACTGGTGGGGAGGGGGTGTCACTCTGAAGGTTTATGGCCGTGCCCAACTCTCAGCTTCCTGTGTGTAGAGACAACGTGGCCAGCCAGCTTCCTGCTACCACGCCTCCCTGGCCATGATGGACTCCCCCTCTGGAATTGTAAGATAACATAAACTCTTCTTAAGTTGGTTTTTGATGGGGGTCTCACTATGTAGATCGGGCTGGCCTCAAACTCACAGAGATCTGCCCGCTTCTGATGGGATTAAAGGTGTGAGCCTGGCTATCACTGTATTTTAACACAGCATTTAAAAAGCAATATAACTAATACAGAGCCTGAGGATGGGAACATGGGCCTAAGGATGGGAACACAGGCTCAGAAGCCTCAGAAGGCAAACACCTACTCAAGGGTCCGAGGATACAAACACGGACTCACAGGCCTGAGGCTGCTGGAGGCCATCAAAGCACTGAGGATAAAGTTCATGTGAAAAGCTCTGGACAGTCTCTCATTTGGCCTCTTACTATTTATTTGTAATTCCAGTCTCCCACAGGCAGAAGTGACAGCCCTATTTGTGACACATCTAAAAACAACCTTCTTTCCCAGCATCCTTCCTTCTTTCAGGCAAAGAGGTTCAGTGCTATTTACCTGCGTTAGTGCATTAAGTGCTGGACCACTTCCTATGTGACAGCACACCAAGGGACATGACTGTAGATCTGGGGGATTTCTGTAACACAGACTCATTCCTGGTGATGATCCCCTCAGTTCTATCCTACACTGAACGATAACAGTTGCAGCAGAGGATGATAATTTCCATGGTGACTCGACCAGCCAGGCAGGGCATGACCTGCATCATCTGGTCTAATGCCTTTCTTGCAGAAGCACTGCAAGGGATGAAGTACATCACCTGTGTTTCCACACAAGGAGATAGTAAGACAGGGAACTTCAACACTGGCCTGCAGCTACTGAGCCCTCAGGTGAGAGAGGTTGGCCCATGCCCAACGTGGACATGGGATCACAGCTGTGCATAGCTCTGTTCTCACACCATCTAAGATTCTTGAGTGAACCATTCACACACGGTTTCCCCAGTTACCAGCACAGCTGGCCTCGCCACATCATGATCTGTGCCTATTATCTGGCTCTCCAGCTATGTGCTGCAAACATTCTGCTCAGCACCACAGACAAGGCAAAAGGGAACACAAAGCCAGATAATGAGCTCTTTCTGGGTTCTCAGAACATTTTTTTCTTTTTGGTGAGTGCTGAATTTTCATTTTCTTTTTCCTTCTCTCCTTCCCTCCGTCCTTCCTTCTCTTTTTCCCTTCATTCCATCTCTTTTGCAGATCAGGGTTGCCTCAAACCTGCTATGTAACCTAGAATGACTCTGAGCCCCTGTCCCACTCCAACTTTCCCAGTGCTGGGATTACAGGCATGAGTCAACACACCTCGGCTATACTCAGTGCTATTGACCTAATCCAGGGCTTCCTGTATGGTAGACAAGTACTCAACCAACTGAACTACACCTTTGGCCAGAATCTTAATCCTTCCAATCTTCATCCCCTCACCAGGAAGATAACACCAATACTCCAAGTTAATTCTCTAATGTCACCAAGAGCAGAAAGAATGCTATAGCATTGCCCTGAAGCACCGCACCCATCCTAGGCATTTCCTCCAGAACCTCTGAATTGACAACACTCTTGTAGATAGAATTCTGTGATTATAATCCTTCCACCATAACAGGAAATAATCATTTGAAATAAACTGTAAGAACTTATTTTAAATTTTCACTTTTAAAAATAAATTTGAGGACATTTTAAATCTATAGGAGAAAAAGTTGAAGGGGCTGGAGAAATATCCCAGCAATTAAAAGCATTTACCGTTCTTGCAGAGATCTAAGGTTTGCTCCCAGCACCCACATAGCGGCTAATAAAGTGTCCAAAATTCCAGTTCCAGGGCATCCAGCTCCTTCATCTGGCCCCACGGGCACTGCATATAGATGGTGCACTTACAGACATGCAGGGAGAACACTCATTTATATAAAATGCGAATATTTCTAATTAAAAGAAAAATCACAGAAGGAAACATTTTTACCTTCCTTCCTTTCTTTTCTGGATTTTTAAGACAGGGTCTCACTGTAGCTCCAGCTGGCCTGGAACTTGCTATGTAGACCAGGCTGACCTGGAACTCACAGAGATCCACCTGCATCTGCTCCTTGCCTCTGCCTCTACCTCTGCCTCCCACATGCTAGGATTAAAGGCATGCACTATCATATCCAGCTTTAGCCAAATATTTTTAAAATAGGTTGTAAAGCTTCTAGTTAATATTCTGGAACTGAATTGTTTATTTATCTATAAAAGCATAAATAAACGATATCTGTATAACAAATATAAGTTATGAAAGGCATTTGCAGAAAACTGGTTCAAAGTTTATTACAGTGCAGTCATTTAGTAAACTATGAAACTATATACACATTCGAAACTTTGAGAAAATGACTTCCCTACAGGGACTGCTGCTCGCTGATTCTCAGGGTTCAAGTATTTGCTTCTTTGCCCTTGGGAAAGAGGCTTCATCTACCTGAAAGCACTTCAGATAGGGAACACCCTTCACAGGAAGAGGGAGAACTCCCTTCCTAGCAGGGAGTGAGGGTTTGTGACTTCCAGGGAACCCTCAAGCACCACCCACGTCCACAGTGGGAATAATCGCTGAAAGATCAAATGGGCTCCAGCCGTGATAACTCCAGGCCAGCTTCTGCAAGGCCATGCTGCATCTCCTTACACCCCAAACGTGGCATGTTCACAGTCTGATGTGCACCTGTAGGGAGTGCACATGTACACGTGTGCACTTGCATGTGGAGGTCAGAGGTTAACATCAGATGCTTTCCTCAATCACTCTCCGCCTTTCAAACTGAGGCAGGGCTTCTCACTTGAACTGAGAGCTCGCTGATTTGGCTACTCTAGCAAGCCGGCCTGTGCCAGCAGCAACTAGGCACCCAGCTCTTTCTTCCTGTCTCTTCCATCGCAAGGCTGGGATTCCAGGCAGGCCACATGATCCTCGTGCTTCCACATGGGTGCTAGGAATCCAATTCCAGGCCTCACACTTGTGTGGCAAGTGCTTCACCCACTGAACCATCTTCACAGACCTGAATTTGTCTTTTTGTACCCATTTACCACAGAGCCAATTATATTAATTCCATCAGGCTGGTCTTGATCTCATAATCTTCCTGCACCGGCTCCCTGGGTGCTACAATTATAGGGCTTTGCCAACACACCAGCCCTCATCTGTACTCTCCATTTTCTCTGAAATGTGGGACCTTCCAGTTCTGGAGAGCAGTTAGGAATGTTACAAATAGAGTCCAGAATCCACAACCCTCTCTTTAAGGCACTCTCCCACACCAAACCATTATTTTTCCTTCCCCAAATCTTTCAAAGCAACCAGCCCTGTGGGGCAAAGACCTCAGAAATTTTCAAATAGCCAACCCTGAATTTTGCCTTACCTTTTCCTTAGAAACCTCAATAACTGCTTTGATGTTATCTTATGATTCCTGTCTTCTCCCTCCAGGCCACCCTGCTGCATGTGGGAATGCAAGTAATAAAAAAAAAAAAAAATCCATTAAGAAAAAGATCTATTAAGGGACTGGAGAGATAGCTCAGCATTGGCTGCTCTTTCAGAGGACCCAGGTTCGGTTCCTAGCACCCACATGGTGACTAACAACTGACTGTAACTCCAGTTCCAGGGGATCTGATGCCCTTTTTGACCTCCAAGGGCATTGTATGACACAGGTGTGCTTGCATGCATACAGGTAATACACTCATACAGATAAAATAAAAATAAAATATTTTTAATCTATTAAATTACATTGTCCTCTATGCTATCTCTGTCAGTTTTGTAAATTAAGGACAACACACAGAACAACTGCCAGCTTTGAAAAGGCTTTGGGCAGCAAAAGAAAGACCCATGACTGAGCTGCTGTACCTGGAGTCCTAAGAGCAGAGAGCGAGATACTCAAGGCCAGTCTATTACTGGACTCACTAAGTTTACCCTAGCAACCATCACACCTGCCTGAAGCCACTGGACCATGCAAACAGCACAGGGCCAGGGACCCTGGGCAGACCCTGAGCTGTGACCCACTAGAGATGATCCTCTGAAGAGGGCATTACTCCTCATCTTTAACAGGCTGACAGACAGCCACATCAGCAGTCAGCACAGAACTCTATCACCAGAGAAAGGTAAGCTATGATGTTTATCTGTTTTCTTCAAGTGGGAAAGCACATTTTTAAGAACACTGAAAAAATTCTGACCAGTAATTGGGAAAACCTTACTTAGAAAAGATTTAGGGGGCCAGGGGAATGGATCAGTGGTTAAGGGGGCTTGATACACAAGGCCAACAACAGTAGTACAGTCCCTAGAACTTATCTGCATGTGGAACAAGTGAACTGACTCCACAAAGTAGTCCTTTGACAATCACATGTGTGTATACACAGACATACCCACAGACACACACAGACTTAAAAAATGAAATTAAAAAAAAATTCCTTTAAGGGGGTAATTGAAGATATATTTAAGTATATATCTATGAGATTATTCATTGAAATAAGAGGAATGAAATTCCAGTAGAATGTGCATTAAACTACAATATAATTATATACAGACCTTTAAAACTATGCAGTCATTTAAGACTAATTATTAGAAAAATATTAAATATTTTCATTTTAGTCAGTATGTTTTAAATTATGCAGGGCAAGCAACAATGGTGATAACTGATTGTCAAATTCTAGTAGATTTAAGAAGTAGGTTTATNAAGAAAGCTGGGTATGGTGGCACACGCCTTTAATCCCAGCACTCAGGAGGCAGAGGCAGGCGGATCTCTGCAAGTTCAAGGCCAGCCTGGACTACAGAGCAAGTTCCAGGCCAGCTGGAGCTATAGGGAGACCAAAAAACAAAAAACAAAAATCAAAAAAAAAACAAAAAAAAATACTCATTCAAAATTCCTCCCCCAAACCAGCAGGATAAACAAAGCAATACTGCATTTTCTTGTCACGTTCAGTTTCTTCCAGCTCTTTTCCAAGCTGTAGTTATTCTCTACATTTCTTGAATATCAAAACTCTAAGTCCATCAATGCAGCACCTCATCTCCCCGCATCTATTCCTCCTTATGACCACTAACAGATCATCCAGGAACAAAAAACTCAGGGTGAGAAGAGAATATGTGAACTGAGGAGGGAGTTGGTTCAGTGGGATCCCCAGCATCAATGTAACTGCTAGACAGGCATGATGGCCTACCTATACCCCAGTGGTCGAGGCAGAGTCAGGGGATCCCCATAGAAGCCAAATCACTGAGCTCTGGGTTGAAGCAAGAGACGCTGCGTCAATGTGATATGGAGTGACTGGATCAGCTACCTGATATCAACTTCTGGGCTCCACACACAGGTACCCACATGTACACATGCATCTGCATACACACATGGGAATATACATATCAGAACACACACACATACACACACACACACACACACACACACACGGAAAAAGGAAAACAATAAAGAGAATCAGTGCATGGCCAAAAGCCCTTCCTCATGAAAAATGTCCACAGGTAGCAAAGCAGAGCTATACATTCATATCTTAAAAATTAAGATCATGCAAACCCTAGAGAACCACTGTGGATCCCAAGGCACAAGATAAGGAACTGGTGAAATCCTTTTAAGGAAGATGGACTGTCTCCTAATGCAGTTTCCCTAGGGCTGCCTATAATTTTACTCCAACTCAAGCAGATCCTCTGGGAACATATGCCCAGGCATATTTATTTTTCCAACCAGCTGTCTTTGGGATGTGCCAAAGGCCTCCTGTCACCACAGATTCCTGTGAGGGCATGGATAAGCACATGTCCTGAGTCGTGCAGAGACAGACACATGAGTACATTCAAGCATTAACAACTGCCCAGAGCAAATTAAAAGAATATTGGAGAAACAAATGAGGCCATGAATCAATTTAATCTTTGCAAAAGTCGCCGGGCGTGGTGGCACACACCTTTAATCCTAGCACTTGGGAGACAGAGGCAGGTGGATCTTTATGAGTTCAAGGCCAGCCTGGTCTACAAAGTGAGTTCTAGGACAGCTGGGGCTACAGGGAGACCCTGTTTCGAAAAGACCAAAAAAAAAAAAAAAAAAAATCGTAGCAAAAGTCTTTTCAGAAGATGTACCAGAGGAAGAGCTATTATGTGATCTATCTCTTTAAAAAGCAAAGCTGTAAAATAATGCTAAGATTCACCTCCCTACATATTGTGACTCAAGGGTAGGCATCTGCCAACACAGACCCAGCAACAGCACTAACCATTCTGCCTTCAATCTACTATTATGAGCTTTGCAAGAGTTACTCCAAAATGGGGTAGCTTAAAATAAACATTATCTCACAGCTTCTGTGAGTCAGGAGCTCTCTGGAATCTGATAGTACTCTGCCACAGGGTTCTTTCTGGGGCTATGGTCATAGGAGGAGTTCCCAGGGCCAGAAGCTCCACCTCCAAGATGGCAAGTGCACTCGTGTGGCTACTGACAGATGCCTTGACAATTCGATACACAGGACCCTTCATAGGTATTTATTTATTTATTTATTTATTTATTTATTTATTTATTTATTTATTATGTGTATGAATATACTGTATGCATGTACGTTTGTGCACCCGTGTCGTGCAATGCCGTGGAGGTCAGAAGAGGGTGTCGGATTCACCTGGAACTGGAGTTACAGACGGTTCTCAGCCACTATGTGGGTGCTGGGGATTGAACCCAAGTCCTCTGCAAGAGCAGTCAGCACTCCTAACCGCTAGGCCATGTCTCCAGCCCCCATAGGTGTTTATTAACAATGCTCTTGTTGAAACAGGAGCTCATGTAGGTCAGGCCTACCTGGAACTCCTGACCCTCCCCCTACCTTTTACTTCCAAGTGCTGGAATTACAGACATGTGGCACAACACCAGCCCATGCAGCACTGGAGACATGAGGCATGCTAGGCAAACACTACCAACTAAGCCACATCCCTACTTGTATAAACCTGTTTTGAGAAACCACCATGATAAGATTAAGAAGCCAGGAGAGAGAGGGGAAAAAGAAAGGATTGTAAGGAAATAAAGCCAGGCTCTAGAAATTGAGAAATCTCCAATTAGCTACTAAATGCAGTTTCAGGGAATATTTTCCTTCTTTTTTTTTTTTTTTTTTTTTTTTTTTTTTTTTTGTCTTTTTGAGACAGGGTCTCCCTATAGCTCTGGCTGTCCTGGAACTTGCTATGTAGACCAGACTGGTTTTGAACTCAAAAAGATCCACCTGCCTCTGCCTCCCAAGTGCTAGGATTAAAGGTGTGTTCTACCACGTCTGGCTACGGAATATTTCTTTAAAATTTATTTTCTTTTAATTATCTGTGGGGGGTGAGCAGTACACAGGGATTGAACTCGGGCTTGGTGGCAGGAACCCTTGTCCCCTGAGCCACCTTAACAGGATTCTCTCTCTCTCTCTCTCTCTCTCTCTCTCTCTCTCTCTCTTTTTTAAGAGGATACAGGGTTCTTTTTTTAAAGTGCCTCAGAAAACATCCTTTAACTACTTGGGCCCCACATGCTTGTGCTATGTCTAAGAAGTTGTACCCAAGTTTGATGTGTGCCTTCTTTGGGGATTTCATAGATAATGAGGTCAAAAGAAGCAGAAAAGAGGACCTCTGTATGTATTTTTAGGTTTTTCACAGAGCTGTACATTTTATATCTTTAACACATCTGTGACATTTGTTTTTGTTAGTCTTGGAATATGTGTATTTCACTGTCTTTTTTAGGCTAAATCAACATCTTGAGACAGGAAACTATCGTAGTGCTAGGCTCTATAAATATTTTTAGATCAATTAGGAACCATTTGGCTGAACATTGTATTCTGAAAATAATCACTCAAGCCGTAAGACTGCATCACAAACACTGTTTATGTTTCATCAGATGGAATCTGAAAATTGGCCTCATTCAAGTTTTGTTTTCATTGGCAGTGCTGGATAGTCACTCACCAATTATTCAAATTCAAACACACACACACACACACACACACACACACACACACACACACTGTTCTGCACGTGCTTCTCACAGTCTAGTCAGTTGCAGGGCATCTTGCTGGTGGTCTGTGGGGAGGAGCTGCTGTCATCAACCCCCACCCTGACCTTCAAGTTTCCACCCCCACTCTCTACTGTTAAGGGCTTCCTTAGGTCTCTTTCTGTTCCAAGCTAAGAACAGTAAACTGTAAATATAAACAGTCGCAGTGGAAGAGGCTGCTCCCTCAGCTCTCTGCAGCCCCAGGGCCTCTTCTTCAGAGAAAAACTGACTACAAAGAAGGGGACAGCCTGCAAAGGAGTTATACACCAGGCATCAGCAACAAACAGACCAGGGGAGCACTGAGGCTGAACGTCTCAGGAGATAGGAGGGGTCTTTGGGGCTGCTTAGGCCATCTGGCTTCCTGCCCAACTACAAGACTACTGCATTTGATCCTGGAGTCAGCAGAAAACAGTCTTCAAATACATCCACATTGTGAATGAGGGAAATTTCACAAGATCCACCTCTAGATGAAGAGCTACAAGTTATCAATGAATGCCAATGGAAGGAGAACCAGTTTACTCCAGAGACAAACTACCTGATGAGTTATCGAATCCCAAGTGGTCAACCAAAAACACACGTACACATGGGCATCACTAAATGGACTCAGTACATTGTAGATATATGCATGGATATTTATGTATGTACATGTAACAATATTAATCAAGGAAGGGGTCATGAAGTTGAAAGGGAGCAGGATACTCATGTGAAAATGTCAAAAAATTTTTAAAAATTTTAAAAATAATAATTGAGATATTAATGACTGAGATTAATAATAAATGAGAGGGCTGGAGCGATGGCCTAGCGGTTAAGAGCGCCGACCGCTCTTGCAGAGGACCCGGGTTCGATCCCCAGCACCCACATGGCGGCCGAGAGCCGTCTGAAACTCCAATTCCAGGAGAACTCCAGTTCCAGGGGAGTCCGACGCCCTCTTCTGACCTCCGCGGCATTGCACGTCACAGGTGCACAGACTTGCATGCACACAATACATTCATACACGTACGGAAATAAAAAAAAAATAATAATAATAAATGAGAAACAAAAAGCATCAATGTCTTCATCTTTGAAACCTTATGTGGCAAAGAGGACTTTGTAGGCATAATGAAGTAAGGACCCTGAGAAGGTACAAATTTCAGAGACCCATAGGCATAGGAGACCACAAAGGCCTTAAAATAAGAGACACTTTCTGGTACATCCTACTCAATGCAAGGCTGTATCTTTTCTTTCTCAGCCATTAAGTTGGTGACATTTTGACCTGTTGGAACATACAAATCTTTTCCCGTAGTTAGTTTTAAGATTTGAATTCCAAAGTTTTTGACAAAAAGGTTTCATATCTATCTGTATCCCCCTATTTTATTTTAAGTTTTTGTTTTTTGACCCATGAGTCTCAAAAAGGCAGTTGTATTATACATACCTATAGGGTGGAATCAAGACCCAGATTTCATCAAATTCACCCATGCTGTTTGGGTGACTGTATGTGATTAACTTGGGAAGCAAACTAAATTTTTAAGTTAAATCATCCTATAGGTGAAAGAGAATGCTACAAGGTGATACTGTACAACAGAAAAATTATAGAGAACATTTGTATGTGCCAACCCCAAAGTTATTGTATACAGATTTTAAGTAAAACAAATGTGGACAACAGCAATTTATATCTCCAATTAATTCAGACGCATTACCGTTTTTATCAGAGCCTTTAAACCAATGTTGTTTAATATACACATATTTATTTTTACTAAGTCCTTAAACACCATGTAACCTGTAAACAGAGTCTGGGCAAAACTGGATACTTGTTGAACTCACATCAATTAAATATGCATTAATCGAATATACACCCATGTCCCTCTCCCATCCCTCCCACTCTTCCCAGTTCACCATTTCAGTCAGTTTTCTGATGCAGTCTTTCTGTTATTGTTCTTTTAATATGCATCCCTCCCCACAAGAAATATTTATAACTGGGTTATTGGCACTAGCATCCACATACATATGAGGGATACCATTTGTCGTTTGTTTTTCTGGGACTGTGTTACTTCACTTAACATGATGTCTTCTAACTCCATCCATTTCCCTGCAAAGTTCATGATGTTATCTTTCTTTACCACTGCATAGAATTCCATTGTGTACATGTACCACATTTTCTCTATCCACTTGTCAGTTGAGGGGCATTTGGGTTGGTTCCAGCTTTTTGCTATTCTGAACAGAGCTGCAATAAATATAGCTGTTCATGTATCTCTGCAGTAAGATGAGTCTTGTGGGTATATACCCAGGAGTGGTATGACTGGGTCAAATGGCGAGCTCATTTTGAGTCTTCTAAGGGTTCTCCACACTGTTTTCCATAGTGGCTGTACAAGTTTACATTCCCACCAGCAATGGATGAGTGTTCCCCCTTTCCCCACAACCTCTCCAGCACTTGGAATCATTTGTTTTCTTGATCCTAGCCAGTCTTACTGGAGTAAGATGATAACTTAAAGTGATTTTAATTTGCATTTCCCTAATTATTAGTGATATTGAGCAGTTTTTAAGATGTTTCTCAGCCATCTCTAATTCCTCCTCTGTGAAGTCTCTATTCAGTTCTTTGCTACATCTTTCTGAACATTGAAAGGAAGAAAAGCCTCAGATTGCTACAAACATCAAACCCCTCTGTGGATCCTACTTGTAACAACTATTTATAATGAGTCCTAACAAAACTTAACCTTCTAGGTGCTGCAAAGGTTTTAATATGAGAGACTCTCTTACCTCCCCCCCCCATAGAACAAGGAGAAATATGATGATGATGATGATGAGGTCGTTCTCCAACTGTAAATTGGAGCCAACTGTTATAGAGGTAATCTCTTATACAACCAGTAAAACTGCCTTCTTTAATTGACTAATAGACATAGGAACTGTGAAAAGGATTATCCTCTATTCAGAACGAAATATAATACTAAAGTCTCCTTAAGCTATGCACTTAAGCAAAATATATTAATATAGGAGCTCTGACATCAGCAATGGATTATTCTACCAAGGAGATGTTGGCCAGGGGATCCAAGCCCCCACAAAAGGTAAAGGCGCCTTGCCTCTAAACTGGGATATCTTCAAGAAGAGAGGCGATAAAGCCCTGCTGTCAAAGACCTGATGTAAACATGAGAAAGATGTATTGAGATCACACTTGCAAGTGTACAGATGGTCTCTGGAATACCAGAGAGTGTTACCAAAGGCCACTAAACCAATAAAGCAAATATAGGTCTCCTTGAGTCAAGCAAGACTCCTCCGTCAGCACCAGCTACACCTCACCTGCCTGGAAATACTGTGCAGCAGTGGCAGCCATATGCCTGTATATCCCAAATCTAATTGGCTATTAGCTCTCTACTTGGAGGAATAACCCACGGCTGATGCCACAAGCTTACATCCTCTAATGGTTAGGAGATGTTATAAGCCATAGTAAGACCCTGTCATATTTAACAGAAAAAAAATGTAATTCATGGATTAACATACCATCCAAACATATGTGTCTATACCAAAGTAACCTACCATAACAATTAGTACTGTTTAAATACCTATATATCTAATTGCTTGTGCTTCATTAGTAGGATCAAAAGGTTATTCCTGGACAAACTGTCAGCCCATGAAAGGAAACAGCCTGAACTGACCAGAGACCAAGACAACAGCTCCAGAGAAAGTAGACTGTTTTGCTTCTCATCCACTGTGCCCCTTTTCTAAGCCTAGGGAACAATCTGTGGAAGAGGAGGCGTGATAGAATGTAAGGGCTGCGATTGGGGTGAAAGGTGAAATTACAGCAATATAGACTGGACACTTATTTGATCTACTTGATTGAACATACAAGTCCCCCCTGCTGGATGGTGGGACCCATGGGCTGTGTGGGTTTGGGCACAACTGCTTGCAAATTGGTTTTACGTGAAGGATGCTTGTACTCACAAATTATTACTTAATGTTGAAAAATGAAAAAAAAGCTGAGAGAAAGATGCAGGACAGTTATGGCAGAATGCATGATCTGGGGTGGGGTGGGGTGGGGGAAAGGGAAATATGCCTGAACTGAATTGGAAAATGATGTATGAAATACACAAAGCATCAATAAAAAATGAAAATTAAAAAAAAAAATAAGAGACACTTTCCTAGGCATGGCCAAAAGATGTGAAACTGAAAGAAGGCTCGGGGGATGATAGCACACTGAGACATGATGATGGACTCACGGTTCCTAGTGTGAGAAGGCAGGTGGCCTCTGGAAACTGCAGTGGATAACAGCTGGATGCTCTCCCAGGGGCCAGGGAAACCTGGATTCTAGCCCCAAGAGACCTGTATCAGAGTTCTACAGGACTGCAAGATAACGGGTTAGTGCTGTTTTAAGTTATTTGTCACAGCAGAGAAAGAAAACTAACACAGACTTCTATGTTTGGAAGCATCCTTAAAGACTTGGTCCAGGCCTAGGGTGCGACTGGGAGGTGCCAGCGCATAAGCACATACGGCCTAGTGTAAGGAAGGCAGTCACTGGAAGTAAACCCCGGCAGAGATACTGGGACCTCAACCCTTTCCCTACATCCTCTTACTTTCCAACTATCTCAAAGTAAGCAGGCTACTGTCCATGTGCTCCCACCACAGCCAACAAAGCCACATGGATTGAAACCTTTGAAACCATGAAACAAAACAAAGCTTTCCTCCTGTGGAGTGGTTTAATCAGTATTTTTGTGACAGTGGTCGAGAGCTATAATGATCAGCACAGGTCCTCTTCTATTACTGGATACAGTGGGAGGGTCATTTTTCTGATAGGTGGGAGTATGGAGCCTGGACTCTTGACCTCACAGCATCCCTTCCTGGGGCACTACAAGAAAAACCATGACTCTTAGACCCAAGGCTCTCTACAGATAATTAATTCACAAGATGAATGTGCTCTCTGGCAGCTGAACTTATGTGGTAACATCTGCCCTTCTTTTACATATTTTGCTACTAGAACTCTGTGGTCTTTTTAGAAATAAAAATAAAGCTTGGGCTGAGGAGATGGCTCAGTTGGTAAAGTTCTTTCTGTGCACACATGAAGAGGTGAGTTCAGTCTCTAGAACTCAAGGGACAGGCTAGGACCAAGGGCACACACTTGTAATCCCAACACCGGGGAGGCAAAAGGATTCCCTGAGGCTTGCTAGCAAGCTACCATAGACTAAAAGCGCAACAAGAAAAGAATACAATTAAAAAATAAATACATAAAAAGGGCAACAAGCCCCAGGTCCCAGTGAGAGACCCCATCTCAAAAATAATGCAAACAAAGGTAGCAAGGTGGCTGAGTGACGACCTGAGTCTCAATTCTAAATCTCTCATGGTTGGATTCCATTATAAAGTAGACACACCTAGAAACTGAGAAATTCAGTTGGGGAACTGGACTGTGGGCATGTCTGAGGGGCATTTTCTAGATTGCTGAGCACTGTGGACAGTGCCATATTGGGCAGTCGGTTCTGGGTTGTATAAGAAAGCAGTCTGAGAACGGCCAGAAGGAGCAAGCCAGCAAGTAGTTTCCTTCATGATCTGTGTATCAGCTCTGCTTCCAGATTCCTGCCCCGCGTTTCTGCCCTAACTTCTCTCAATAATGGATTGTGATGTGAAATGTAAGCCACATAAAGCTTTTCTTCCCTAAACTGATTTTATTGCTGCAACAAAAAGCTACTAGCAATAGGTAGCAGGAGAGAGCCATGCCAAAAGTTATCTTCTGACTTCTACAACATACTATGGCATACACACACACACACACACATACACACACACAGAGTCAATAAGTAAAAGTATATTAAAAATAAGGCAGTTTCTGGGTGTGGTGGTGCACACCTTTAATCCCAGCACTCTGGAGACAAGAGGCAAGCAGATCTCTGTGAGTTCATGTCCTGCCTGCTCTACATAGCAAGTTCTAAGCCAGCTGGGGATGTAGGGAGAGCTTGTCTCAAAAAGACAAAAAAAAAAAAAAAAGTAAATGGTCCCTGAAGTTGGCCTCTAGCTACTGCACAAGGCTCACAGTTGCATATGTAACCACACACGAATGAACATGCCCATACACACACACACATGATGATAATAAAAACAACAAAAATAAAATTAAGTTACCATGTAACTGGCAGACCCCAGTGGTCGGGAGAGTGCTCAAGCATCAGCTCACATCCGCTTCACCAGGGAACTTTTCCTAGTAACCCCACGCAGCCAACTCATTCTTCCTCTGCTCCTGTGCTGAAATCAGCATAGTCTCTGTCCAGACTTGTGAGTCATCCTCCCCTGTACAGGCCCAACAGCCGTGGGACAGAGCTCAGGGCAACAAAGCTCAAGCTGGCCTGGGGAGACCAGCAGCTGGTAGAGAATCATCTCCTCTCACCTCCTGACTTTCCCTAACATGTCTTTGCAACTGCACTGTCCCTTGGGAGCCACACAGCTGGCCAAAGGACACACTGCCAAATGCAATCCATGGGTGCCGGGCATGCTAGGCTACCGGATAAGAGCTGCTTAAGGGATTGTCTCTGCTCTCAGGAGGGCGGGTATTTTATCACGGAGCTATTTCCCTGGAACCAAACATCTGGAGGAGACAACTACTGTCCTGACTACTACACTGTCTCGATAAGATCATGCCCAGCCCAGAGGCTTCCGTCAACGTGGCCTGTTTCATGGTGGAACCTGTTTGGAACTACCACTTCTTTGTTCTACCAACATCTGGCAAGAAGCAGCTCCAAGGGAGGGAGGTCAATGCAGCCCCTGAAGAAAAGAGCGGAGGTTATTTCTGACAGGCCTGCCTGCTATCCATTTTAAAGTCTGTACCTACAGGAGTGCCCAGGAGATGGATCCAGGAAGGGGAAGCATTACTTTCAAAGGAAAAGGCATGAATAAACCAGAGGAACTTGGGCTGGAAACAGTTCTGGTGTGTTCCAAGGAGCCCAGTAGAACAGGGAGTGCCCCTGTGAGCGAGAAGTGAGGGAGGAGAACCAGGCCACAGAGGTCAGTCCTCGGCGGGCACAGGCAAGGGTAACCTCCAGAGGTCAGTCCTCGGTGGGCACAGGCAAGGGCAACCTCCAGAGGTCAGTCCTCGGCGGGCACAGGCAAGGGCAACCTCCAGAGGTCAGTCCTCGGCGGGCACAGGCAAGGGCAACCTCCAGAGGTCAGTCCTCGGCGGGCACAGGCAAGGGCAACCTCCAGAGGTCAGTCCTCGGCGGGCACAGGCAAGGGCAACCTCCAGAGGTCAGTCCTCGGCGGGCACAGGCAAGGGCAACCTCCAGAGGTCAGTCCTCGGCGGGCACAGGCAAGGGCAACCTCCAGAGGTCAGTCCTCGGCGGGCACAGGCAAGGGCAACCTCCAGAGGTCAGTCCTCGGCGGGCACAGGCAAGGGCAACCTCCAGAGGTCAGTCCTCGGCGGGCACAGGCAAGGGCAACCTCCAGAGGTCAGTCCTCGGCGGGCACAGGCAAGGGCAACCTCCAGAGGTCAGTCCTCGGCGGGCACAGGCAAGGGCAACCTCCAGAGGTCAGTCCTCGGCGGGCACAGGCAAGGGCAACCTCCAGAGGTCAGTCCTCGGCGGGCACAGGCAAGGGCAACCTCCAGAGGTCAGTCCTCGGCGGGCACAGGCAAGGGCAACCTCCAGAGGTCAGTCCTCGGCGGGCACAGGCAAGGGCAACCTCCAGAGGTCAGTCCTCGGCGGGCACAGGCAAGGGCAACCTCCAGAGGTCAGTCCTCGGCGGGCACAGGCAAGGGCAACCTCCAGAGGTCAGTCCTCGGCGGGCACAGGCAAGGGCAACCTCCAGAGGTCAGTCCTCGGCGGGCACAGGCAAGGGCAACCTCCAGAGGTCAGTCCTCGGCGGGCACAGGCAAGGGCAACCTCCAGAGGTCAGTCCTCGGCGGGCACAGGCAAGGGCAACCTCCAGAGGTCAGTCCTCGGCGGGCACAGGCAAGGGCAACCTCCAGAGGTCAGTCCTCGGCGGGCACAGGCAAGGGCAACCTCCAGAGGTCAGTCCTCGGCGGGCACAGGCAAGGGCAACCTCCAGAGGTCAGTCCTCGGCGGGCACAGGCAAGGGCAACCTCCAGAGGTCAGTCCTCGGCGGGCACAGGCAAGGGCAACCTCCAGAGGTCAGTCCTCGGCGGGCACAGGCAAGGGCAACCTCCAGAGGTCAGTCCTCGGCGGGCACAGGCAAGGGCAACCTCCAGAGGTCAGTCCTCGGCGGGCACAGGCAAGGGCAACCTCCAGAGGTCAGTCCTCGGCGGGCACAGGCAAGGGCAACCTCCAGAGGTCAGTCCTCGGCGGGCACAGGCAAGGGCAACCTCCAGAGGTCAGTCCTCGGCGGGCACAGGCAAGGGCAACCTCCAGAGGTCAGTCCTCGGCGGGCACAGGCAAGGGCAACCTCCAGAGGTCAGTCCTCGGCGGGCACAGGCAAGGGCAACCTCCAGAGGTCAGTCCTCGGCGGGCACAGGCAAGGGCAACCTCCAGAGGTCAGTCCTCGGCGGGCACAGGCAAGGGCAACCTCCAGAGGTCAGTCCTCGGCGGGCACAGGCAAGGGCAACCTCCAGAGGTCAGTCCTCGGCGGGCACAGGCAAGGGCAACCTCCAGAGGTCAGTCCTCGGCGGGCACAGGCAAGGGCAACCTCCAGAGGTCAGTCCTCGGTGGGCACAGGCAAGGGCAACCTCCAGAGGTCAGTCCTCGGCGGGCACAGGCAAGGGCAACCTCCAGAGGTCAGTCCTCGGTGGGCACAGGCAAGGGCAACCTCCACGCCCACCTTCCCTCTCTCTATACCCGACTGGGTGTATGACCTCCTCGGTGGGCACAGGCAAGGGCAACCTCCAGAGGTCAGTCCTCGGTGGGCACAGGCAAGGGCAACCTCCACGCCCACCTTCCCTCTCTCTATACCCGACTGGGTGTATGTGATGTGTAAGTATCCCCCAATGTTGAGTGCCATGAGGTCTCACAAGAACCAGAGATGCAGGAAAAAGGAACCCTTGGGAAGAACTAGGCAAGTCTAGGAGGTTGAACCATAGGACCAGAAAAGGCCTTCTGGCCTCTGGGTCTGCTGGTTATACAGCTTTGCAGAAGGAGGCTGAAGAGATGGCTCACTGAGCACTGGCTAAGCAAACATGAAGACCTGCGTTTGGATTCACAGCACCCATCAGAAGCCAATCACGCCAGTATAAATCTAGTAAACCCAGTGCCAGGGAAGCAGGTGGATCCCTGAGGCTAGTCAGACCCAGAATTAGTGAGAAACCCTGTCTCAATGGATAAATAAATAGGTGGAGAACAACCTCTGGCCACCACATATACAGACAGGTGAGTGCACCCTCACACATATGTGCACATAAGATAGATAGATAGGAGGCTGGTGAGATGGCTCAGTGGTCAAGAGCACCAACTGCTCTTGCAGAGGACCTGGGTTCAATTCCCAGCACCCACATGACGGCTAAGAACCGTCTTTAACTCCAGTTCTAGGGGAATCCAACACCCTCTTCTGACCTCTGCAGCATTGCACGACACAGGTGCACCAACCTACATGCAGACAATATACTCATACACATAAAATAAATAAATTAAAAGATAGACAGATAGATGATAGAAAGATAGAGATGTCTTTTGCTGAACATTTTATAGACATTTTACTTTTCAAAATAAATCTTAAAAAAAACAAGGTTTGTAACCTCTGCTACTATTGCTTTTTGAGACATATATTTTATATTTGGGGGATAGGGGTTGGGTATTTTTTTTAATTTATTTAATTTTTGAGACAGGGTCTCACTGTGTAGCCCTGGCCGGCCTGGAACTTGCTATGTAGATCAGGATAGCCTCAATCTCACAGAAACATACCTGCCTCAGCCTCCCAAGTGCTAGGTTTAAAGGTCTGTACCACGACACCATTTAATATTTTTAAAGAACAAAAAGTTAAAAGAACCATGTATGACCTTGATATTCTGCAGACATAAACCATCACCATCTATACAAAAGCATTACAAAGAAGCTAATTGAAAAAAGAAAAGAAATATGAGGCTGAGGAAAGTCGAAGAGAGAGCTGGGAATGAGAGAATGGAGGGCTGCATGTGAAAACAGGAACGGCATAAGGGGATATGGTGTAGTCATTAAACATCTGTATTAGCACAAGAACAAGTGTCTATGACATATTAGGCTTCAACTACATCACATGGAACAACACTATTTATAAAAGCACTTTCTCACACACAAAGGCTCATGAAGATATTCTATAATTTATAGTATTTTTCCTTCTCACATAAAACAAAAACAGGATTAACACCATTTTTGTGGGTTAAGAGATCACTCTACAAAGAAGAATAAAAACTTGCTAATTCCAAGTCTAATTCATTTCTTGACTTAGAATCATGATCTTTCATTTTTCTGTTTTTTTATGGGCAGTTATTTTCTGAAAAGTAAGTAATGACAAATTATGTCAAAATGAACATAATTTCCAACAAAATATTAAAATGGCTTGGAACACCATGGCTGCCTAGAGTAATGGGACCTCTGTGTCTTAGTCACAAACTGTAGGCAAAACCCTCCTGTGTCCCCCATGGCAAATGTTCTGTGACAAGGCTGGCTCTGTAGCCAGACTAATGAATGGGGAAGAAAGGCTGAGAATCCTGCCAGGCGCCACAGCCAGAAGGAAGGGAGGGAATGCAGTGAGCAGGGAGCTCAACACAGCACTGCTGCCGAGGGGAACAGCACCGACTTAGACAGAAGTCACAGAGAACCTGGGAGGGTTCTCCTTCAGAAGGGCTTTCTATAGACAGCAGGGAGTGGGAAAGCCACTCAGGTCCAGGAGAGAATTTCACTGGAAGGATCACCATCAGGGAGAGTATCAAGGGGCTTGAAGGGAAAGCACCTTTAATTTCCTTCAGTTCCAGATTAGGAGAGTTACAGGCAGCATGATGAGACCCCAAAGAGACAGACAGACCCTTCAGTTCCATCCATTCTGGTCCCATCCAGGAACAAATAAAAGGCTTCATGCTGTTAGAGGCTTCTAGAGGTAGATAAGAAAGTTCCATACTATCCGGCCTAGCCTACAAGCTAAGATATACTATGAAAAAAGTGAAGTTTTAATTCAAGGTTGTCTTGGTTCCAGACAGTAAAAGGGTAAGAGACAGGCCTTGCTTGTCGCTTTAAGGTGGGAGAATTCAGCTTGGTGAATTTCATATTTTTTTTTAATATCAACAAGTTGTAAATTACTTTTGAAACTCTGTAAAGTAAGAAGGCATTTAAATGAAATGCGAACACCACCTGTGAGACAGAAAAGAGTGAACTTTCAGATCCAACATATTCCACCCCACCTGTTCTCTCCCATTACCTCATATAACAACAGGAGACCCTAGAGATGTGGCCAAGTCGAGTCCACAAAAGGCAAGGTACACCTGCTGTGTGATTTCATTTATAAATTTGTCATTACAGAAGACAATATGATTGCAGTTCCCACCCACAAGGTCTTCATAGGTAGTGTGTTCCTTTGTTCCTCTTCAGGCAGAGTGGAATTAAGGAAGCAAATGGAAGGAGGGACATGATTTTATGGGGTTCAGCCAATAAATGCTTATTGCACTCAAGGTCTAACACTAGGTCCCCAATGCAAAAACAGAGGAAGGCTCATCCATCTGTGCACCATCCCTGCCAGGAGGGACTCACGGTCTAAGGACTAATGATTCCAATGGTGAGGAAGCACTGAGAGTGAGCAGGTCAGACCTAACTCAGAACAAAGCAGATAGACAAGAGGGGCAGAAGACACTTCAGGTAGTCCTTGAAGGATATGTGGCTGGAATATACACAGAGAAGCCCAAGCACCTATATCTAAAACTGTCTTATACAGCAAAATTATATATCCCCTTTCATATTTAAGAAACAGGCTCAGGAAACAAAGAAGCTGCTGCCCATTAGGCCAACATGAGCAAGAGGCCCAGGGAGGCACACAAAGGAAAGGCCCAGTGAAGGCTGAAGTTACCACATCACAGAGCCTAGCTCTGACCCTGGCTCCCATTAGCACAGAACCTTCATTCCTTACGGAAAAGCAAGCCTAACTGTGGTCAAAAGGAGCTGCTAAGATACCGTTGGCACACTGGACAGCCGGGCTTCCCAAGGTCCCAGCAGATGCTCTTCAGATCATATAAATCTTTTGCCTTTACTAATATGCCATCAGAGATGCAGGCGTCAGTGCAGCAGAAGAGCTTGTAACATGAACAAGAGCTTGGCTTCAGTGTGTCATGGCCTGCGATCGAAGGTCTGGCATGCCCACTTCTTGGCCCAGCACAGAACTACATACACACATGAAGCCAAATTGAAAATGTAAAGTCCACTGAAGTGCTACAACTGTGTATTTGATACAGAACAGACAAAAGAACCTTGAGCAGAGCGAAACAGTTTGGAGACTGTCTTTGATACAGAAATGCCAGAGAGGTCAGAAACTCCATCTTGAGGATGCAGTGAGCTGAGCCAACCAAGCCCTGGCCCTTTCCCTTCCTACTTCCCAGCTGTGAGCTATCAATGACTGAGTTACAGTACCAAGTCTCTCAGCCACCAGACCCTGAAGGCTGGCTGAACAGGTGCAGAACACCTGACTCCTGAAGTCACACTTTTCCTCTTTCCTGTTAGTCTATTATATAATTAAATTCTAATTGAAACATTCCATTCCGGGAGGGAAGGGGAAGGCTTTGAGACTGGGAACGTAAAGAAAACTTAAAAAGCAGGAAGATCCTGTGAGGTACAAGATTCATAAGGCTCCCCCACAAAAGCTAGGGAAGAGGGAATCTCCACCCAACCAACCCACCACCCACATGCAGGTTGGTCAAGGAACTCACAGTTGGTCAAGGAGTCATAGTTAACACCCATGCTGAGTTGGGCTTCCTGGTGATTACAGCTGCTTCTGAGTTTTTTGTGCTCCTATATGTAACCCCTACCCCATGCTCCTCCACGTGACCCTTCCCCATGCTCCTCCACGTGACCCTTCCCCATGCTCCTCCACGTGACCCTTCCCCATGCTCCTCCACGTGACCCTACCCCATGCTCCTCCACGTGACCCTACCCCATGCTCCTCCACGTGACCCTTCCCCATGCTCCTCCACGTGACCCTTCCCCAAGCTCCTATAACTGACCCCAGTAAACTCACTAGTTTACCAAGCTAGATGCAGGTGGAATCATTTCTTTCGTCTGGGGCAAAAAGACATTCGTTCTTGTCTCCTCAGGTAAATTAACACACCACCACCCCATGCCACCCAAGTCCTTCCCAACCTCAAGGGCTGACATGCTTTAAAGTTGTCCCATCTTCCCCGGGACATGTTGAGGGTAAGAGAGAAGAATATAAATAATATGAATTTCAAATAATGAACGCACTCTTCCATTGTCCATAATTCCCCATTTTCAGTCAGGAGCAGGTGCTCATCTGTAATAACAGCACTCAGAAAGCACAAGCAGGAGGACTGTTATGAGATCAAGGCCAGCCTGGACCACAGAGGGGTAACCCATATCAAAGAAAAAAAGAAAAAGTATTTCTAGTCATGGCCCAGGTAGCAAAATCAAGAGTGGAAACAGCCTTGACTGAGGCTCAACAGTCCAGGCTGGATTCACACTACCACACTCTTGTAGAGCAAACAGCAGTGATTTTTCATCCCTGGGGCTCACACTAAAATCATGACCACACCTGCCCTCTGGGCTGTGGGAGGGTTAAGATACAGGAATGCAGGCCATATATATCATTAGCCCAGCAAGGAGGATACTGCACAGTTCCAGGTATGACTGTTGGAACTGTTAACCACTCGGTTGGGGAATCAGCTTAGTTCTTATATAAGGGAAACCAGATTTTAGTGCCTGTCTACTGAGCAGTTTGCCACTTGCTCAGCCTGCAATGCTCTGCGAGTGTCTCAGGCAAAGTCCTACAGTGTCCTTTTGCTGTGTCCCACAAGCCCTTGCTCCACCTGCTCGAAGATTTCTAGGCCAGTTTGTAGCTTTGAACATGGCCTCTCAACACTCCACTGCAATTGTCACATAAGGTCAGCTGATGCCACCTGCTTGTCCAGATAGAAAATGCCACCTGTTCTTTAGAGATACTGACAGCATGCCCCTACACAGACACCCTGTTAGGTTTTACTGCATGAAATCTGAGTAGTACAACGTGGAAAAGAGGATACGGACTTGGGGAACCTAACAGGTCCCCACACACTTCAGTTGACCTCAGGTGGCTGAGCACTCAAAGTCCAAATGAAATCCTGCCAGCCCTGAGTCCATGTGCAGGCGCACACACACACACACACCATCACTCAAGAAATCCACCAAGTCACACCGAAGGACAAATGTTTGAATCCAGAACCTCACTTCCTCGACTTCCTTCTTGCTGGGAATTCCACAACAGCAGGTTGACTCCATGGCTGATGTTTGCAGCCCAAACATCAAAGCAGTATTCTCCCAAGTAGGTCTATAAACCAGGAACTTACTGGCAGCACCAAGACCCTCTGTAGCAGGATTTGATTTTACTTTCATCATTAACACATATTAATTGGACAATAATGGGATCTGCTGTGATATTTTACAGGATCTGAGGTTTTTTGTTGTTACCGTTTTTGGTTTTTTTTGGGGTCTTTTTGAGATGGGGTTTCCCTGTACCCCAGCTGTCCTGGAACTCACTATGTAGACCAGGCTGGCCTTGAACTCACAGAGATCTGCCTGCCCCTGCCTCCTGAGTGCTGGGATTAAAGGTGTGTGCCACTATGCCCCACTTAGGCTCTGAGTTTTAAGAAGACAGCTTGGTGTCCTTGCCAGAGAATTTTTAAAATGCAGCAGTATATATCCAGGGAGGATTTTATTTGATCACTTCCTTTTTGTTAGACTGAGTTCCACAACAACAGGCCAACTCCACGTCTGCTCTGTAGTCAATAAATATGTAGGCAGTCTACAGACTGATGAGACCTATCTTGTGACAAGTGCAAAGGAAGATGCAAGGAAGGGTGGGAAGAGGGAGAGAAACTCTGAGGGTGACAATCAGATCAAGGGGGTGGAAGTGGGATGGGACCGGCTGAATGGTGAGACATACAACAGGGGAGAGGATGCTGGGAAGGCCATGCTACTGGCATCTGCCAAAATATGGACTGTTTTCCTGTAGACCAGGACAAAAGGCCAGTGAGGCAAGAGTTCCGTGAAAGGAAGGGCAGTGGACAGAAAGTCAGAGATGGCACCAGAAGTATATATTTGGCTCTGATGGTGTCTAATAGTGGAGACAGAAAGGCCACGTGTGCAATCTCAGGCTGCCACCTCTAAGGCTCTTGAAGCTGAGCATCAGAGACTCTAGCTGTAACAGGTATGTCCAATCTTTTTGACATTGTAACATGTTGTCAACATCTACAAAGTTGAAAATACTGTATAATTGACTTAAGAAAAGAAAATACACATGGACACATATATGCAGCATGACTAAGCCATGTTACAGTATGCCTCCATAGAGAAACAGCCTGACCTGAGCCTTCATGTTACGGTATGCCTCCATAGAGAAACAGCCTGACCTGAGCCTTCATGTTATGGTATGCCTCCATAGAGAAACAGCCTGACCTGAGCCTTCATGTTACGGTATGCCTCCATACAGAAACAGCCTGACCTGAGCCTTCATGTTACGGTATGCCTCCATACAGAAACAGCCTGACCTGAGCCTTCATGTTACGGTATGCCTCCATAGAGAAACAGCCTTCATTTTAAGGCCAAAGTGGACCTGAGCTCTCTGAATCCATTTTTCAGATGTCTCAGGGAAAGATGATCTCAAGCCAGGCTACAATCAATCTTCTGTAGAATGAGGATCTCCACTATGAACTGGGAGTTAGAAGCTAGGATTCACCTTTATCAGAGAATCTTGCCCTTTGATCCCAGGACTAGAATATCTCACACACACACACACACACACACACACACCACACACACACACACACAATTACAGACAGACTTGTCAATTCTTCTGTTTTCAATGAGAAAAGCATGCTACTTTCAGGCCCTTGATAGGTTAATAATGCACACTCACATTCATTCACTATTTTGGGTCCAGGGCAAGGTGGGGTCCTGGGGGATTAATATCAGGTGCTCAGGTCACAAGAAGAGCACAGGGCTCAGTGAGCTTGCTTATATTATATCTTTTTGGTTGCAAGATTAGGCGAAAGTGATTAATTTAGATTACATCCACATTGTAAAAGTCAATCCTACACATACATATTGCATGTATCACAAGATGAACCTCATAATGCTTTATGTAACTCATGATTTTGTGTCGGGCTGAATTCATAGCAACCTTGGGGCACAAGGTCCCACAAGGAACTTGCAGGCTGGATGAGTCCATAAGAAAAACTTGGCTGAACTCTGTAACTGCTGCTCAAAACTGACAGAGTCCTCAGATCTGGAGAGGCTGGTGGAACAGCCGCATGGAGATTACTCACGATTTTCAATGGGCTGATCCAGGAACTTGTGGGCTTCTGAGCATCCAAGGGGCCGCAAGTCCAGTCCAGGTGTTACCCTGCAGCTGTGCACTGGAGGAAACACAAACACCTGTCAGTGCAGGGGCCTCATCAACAAATGCATTCATTACTCACTGCTGTGACAGAATCTGTGCCAAAGAAGAAATATAGTCAAGAATACAGTCCATGAGGACAGGGAGGGGCTCACAGCAGGGTGGGACAGCAGTCCTGAATTCAGGCAGACCTTGTGCATGTGCAAGCACAATCTGCCCAGCACACTAGGCAATGCTGTAGTACAGGGCACACCCTGTCACCTGATGCTACCATGCAGTTGGCACCAGGAGCCAGCTTGTCTGCACGCCCCTTTCTGGGTATGCCCCACAGGCTGGAATGACACATGATGATATGGAGGTCTAGGATTGGTCTCTGGGAGGTGGGGGCCATATGATGTAGAGGCTGCCCACTCCAGACCTATATAAGGTGCATAAAATAAATGGATTTGCACCCTCTGATGTGGTCCCCAGGATGTTACTAAGTGTACCCTCTTCAGCCTGTTTGATTGTGGTGTCCCCTCACAGCAGGAATATGATGCAACCAGTCACATTATCCAGTTAGAAAGCAGAGAGAGAAAAAAAGCCTGGGGGGAAAAAAAAAGAAAAAGAAAAAGCCTGCATGGTGGTGCATGCCTCAGGGGCAGAGGCAGGCACATGTCTGTGAGACTGAAGCCAGCCCGGTTTACACAGTGACACTGCTCTAGGTCAGCTGCTGCTACAGGGAGACTGGTCTCAAAAAGGCCAAAAGAAGAAGAGGGAAGGGGAGGGCAAGGGAGGGGAGGGGAAGGAAGCACAGAGGCCAACACTGGTGCTCAGTTCACTTTCTTTTTACTCAGTTCACAGCCCCAGCCCATGGAATAGTGTTACCCAAATTTAGTGTAGATCTTCCCACCTAAGTTAGACCAATCTAGAAACTCCCTCACAACACGCTCAGAGGCTTGTTTCCATGGTAATAGTAAATCTCATCAAAAGACAGTCAAGATTAATTAACACTGAACACTCCTGATGGGTTTCAGATCATAAGAGGGAAAAGGGTTCATAGCCTACAGCTTGAGAACCAGACTCCATCCACCAGGTACAGATCAGGCCCAGCCTCTCTGAGCCTAGACTGAAGGCTGCAGGGGCCCCTGGAAACCAGGAGCTCTGTTCAGTCAGAATGCAGCTGTGCCTTGCCTCCAATCAGCAGCAAGTAATAGCTAAACCAGGAATTTCAGAATCACAGAACCAGCAGCACAGAGCTCAACTTCTACCTGTAAACTACCTTACTAATACACCTCAGTGTCCAAACACCACCCACAGCAGTCAGGACTCCACACTGGATCTTCCCCTTCCCTCCCTTCCAATAGTTACACATTCCTCACCTAAAAAAGCCATCGAAGTCACAGACAAACCAAATACATGACAAAAAATTGTTGATAGGCCCTAGATCCATGTAAAGAAAACACAAAAACCTTCCCACCATGTCTACAATATTCCTTATTCTTACTAAGGACCAGGAAGAGGGAGTGTCTCAAATCTTCAGAAAAGACTGTGGGCCTTTTCTTCTGAAAGGAGAAGAGAGCCAATTACATGCTTGGTGTTAAGGACTCTGAACCACAGTTTCTCCCTGTATTTCACAGTATAAGGTTCCCTATGTTACCATATTCCAGAAGTTCTCTTCTATAATTCTCCCCAAAACTCCTTCTCTTCTGCAAGTGGAGCAGTGAGTGACAACTCATTCTATAAAGAAACACACATGAGCAGAGGATACTGGCTTCTTGCAGCAGGTGCTGTAGAGTGTGGCTCTCCTGGCAGCCACGCCTGCTCAGGACTACTGGAGGCTTCCCAACCAACTTCGGCAAGGGCTTTCCCCTACAAAGCTAGGGCGAAGCTCAGCACCCAATGTTTCAAAACTAATAATTAGTACTAATAAACAAAAACACGTAAAGAATATGCACAATAATAATTTATTCTTGTATGAAAGTAGGTATGCTATTTTGTAAAGTGTTACCATTTCTTTACATCTAAGGTATATTATTTTCCTACAATTAATAAAACACAAATATCTAAGTTTGTGAAGAAACTTATGGGGATTTTAATTGGGATTCCAATTCAATTGCAGTGAATCTGTTACTTTGGGTAGGATGGTCATTTTTACTACATTAATTCCATCCATGAGCATGGGAGTTCCTTCCATCTTCTGGTATCTTCTTCAATCTCCTTCAAGGTTTTAAAATTTTCATTGTAGAGATCTTTAGTGTCTTTGGTCAGGTTTGTTCCAATTTTTTTTTTTTTTTTGAGGCTATTCTGAATAGGAAGGTCTCTGTGTATTCCTCCTCCAATTGCTTGTTATTGGTATAAAGAAAGGCTACTGACTTTTCTGAGTTAATTTTGTATCCCGCCACTTGACTGAAACTGTTAATTGTTTCTAGGAGTTTTCTGGTGGAGTTTCTGGCATACCTCAGATAACTATCATATCATCTGCAAACAGGGACAGTTTGACCTCCTCTTTTTTAATTAGTACTCCTTTAATTTCCTTTTCTTGTCTTATTGCTCTATCAAGCATTTCAAGCACTATATTGAAAAAGAGGGGAGATAGGGGGCAGCCTTGCCAGACTCCTGACTTTAAGGGGAATGCTTCTAATTTATCCCCAATTTTAGAATGATGTAAGAACCCAGATAGCCAAAGCAACCCTCAGGAAAAAGACCAAGGTGGGGGGGGGGATTACTATACCACACTTCAAAGTATATTACAGGGCTACAGTCATAAAAAACAGCTTGGTACAGGCTGGAGAGCTGGCCTAGCGGTTAAGAGCCCCGACTGCTCTTGCAGAGGACCAGGGTTCAATACCCAGCACCCACATGGCGGCTAGGAACCATCTGTAACTCCAGTTCCAGGGAAAATCCGACACCTTCTTCTGACCTCTGTCTCATTGCACAACACAGGTGCACCAACCTACATGCAGACAGTACACTCATACAACATTAAAAAACAAACAAACAAATGAACAAACAAACAAAACTGGATCACCACTTGTAGAAGAAAAAATATAAACCCCTACATTTCACCCTGTACAAAAATCAACTCTGAATGGCTCAAGCGCCTCAATGTGAAACCTGCAACTCTGAAAATGATAGAAGAAAACACGGGCAGTAACCTACAAGATATAGGTGTAGGAAAAGACTTTCTAAATCAGACAGCAGCTGGGCAAGGAAATAAGGTCAACAATTGATAAGTGAGACCTCATTAAACTCAAAAGCTTCTGTACAGCAAAAGAAACAATCAAAGACATGAAGAGAAAACCCACAGAGTGGGAGGAAACCTTCACCAGTGATACATCTGATAGAGCATTAACATCCAGAGTACATAAACTACTCAAAAAACAAAGGAGCAAGAAAACAAATGACCCAATCAAATGGAGTAAAGACCCGAACAGAGACACAAATGAAGAAGTAAAGATGGCTAACATCTTAAAAAGTGTTCAATGTAAAAAAAAAAAAAGTGTTCAATGTCACTAATAATTAAGGAAATGCAAATTAAAACCACTTGAAGATTCCATCTTACCCTGGTAAGACTGGCTATGATCAAGAAAATAATGATACCAAATGCTGGAGAGGTTGTGGGGGAAGGGGAACAGTTATTCGCTGTTGATGGGAATGCAAACTCAACCAACCCCTATGGAAAGCAATGTGGAGAACTCTCAAAAGACAAAATGAACCTACCACCAGATTCAGTCATACCACTCTTGGGTATATACCCACAAGACTCATCCTACTGCAGAGATACATGCACAACCATGTTTACTGCAGATCTTTTCACAACATCAAAGAGCCAGAAGAAGTGTCCCTCCACTGATGAGTGGATAAAGAAAATGTGGTACACCTGCACAGTGGAGTTCTATGCAGCTGTAAAGAAAGACAACATCTGCCGGGCGGGTGGCCCAGCCTTTAAACCTCACACTTGGTGGCAGAGGCAGGTGGATACTTGTGATTTCAAGGGCCAGCCTGGTCGACAGAGTGATTCCAGGACAGCTGGGGCTAACAGGGAAACCTGTCTTGAAAAGAAAAAAAAAAAAAAAAAAAAAAAAAAAAAGACAACATCATGAATCTTCAGGTAAATGGGATGGAACCAGAAGTTGTTATGCTAAGGAAGTACCACAGTCCCAAAAAAACAAGGATGTATGGTTGTCCCTTATTTGGGGATCCAGCACCCCAATCCTTATTTTGTCACGGCAAACTGGTGATTTTTTTTTTCTTTTTTAGTAAATATAGTACCTGATGCTACTATAAAAAAATACATTAGGGCTGGAGAGATAGCCTAGCAGTTAAGAGCGCCGACCGCTCTTGCAGAGGACCCGGATTCGATCCCCAACACCAAGGCGGCCAAGAACTGTCTGAAACTCCAATTCCAGGAGAACTCCAGTTGCAGGGGAATCGGAGACCCTCTTCTGACCTCCGCGGCATTGCACGACACCGGTGCACACACCTGCATGTGGACAGAACATTCATACACATACCGAAATAAATAAAAAATTTAAAAAAATTTTTTTAAGTATATTAAAGCTGGGAGAGGGACACATGCCTTTAATCTCAGCACTTGGGAGGCAGAAGCAGGCAGATCTCTGTGAGTTCAAGGCCAGCCTGGTCTACATAGCGAGCTCCAGGTGAGCTGAATTAAAGGGAAACCCTGTCTCAAAAAAAAAGACCAAAAACAATTTTTTAAAGTACATTAAGGCATACATCAACTTGCTATGTAATTTAGTAAAGTAATATTTCTTTTTACCTACACGCAACTCTACTGTTAAAATGTGAATCCCTAAACATGTTTTGGAATTAACCTATAGCTTATTTTCCGACATCATAATTTTGGTGTATGTGGGGAGTTGTATATATGCATATTCTGGAGCAATATAAAATTGAAACAACAAAAAAGATTTGTTCAAAGTCTTTTGACCAAAAAAGTAAGCTTCTGCCTGAAGCAGCAAACATCTGCCTTTGAAAAACTTTTTAAAAAGACTGAGAAAAAGATGCAAGACATGTACAGCAGAGTGCATGAGGTCTGGAGACAAGTACAGCAGAGTGCATGAAGTCTGGAGAAACATGTACAGCAGAGCGCATGAGGTCTGGAGAGACATGTACAGCAGAGCGCATGAGGTCTGGAGACATGTACAGCAGAGCGCATGAGGTCTGGAGAGACATGTACAGCAGAGCGCATGAGGTCTGGAGACATGTACAGCAGAGCACATGAGGTCTGGAGAGACATGTACAGCAGAGCGCATGAGATCTGGAGAGACATGTACAGCAGAGTGCATGAGGTCTGGAGAGACATGTACAGCAGAGCACATGAGGTCTGGAGACATGTACAGCAGAGTGCATGAGGTCTGCAGAGACATGTACAGTAGAGTGCATGATATCTGCAGAGACAAGTACAGCAGAATGCATGAGATCCGAAGACATGTAAAGCAGAGTGCATGAGGTCTGGAGACATGTACAGCAGAGTGCAGGAGGTCTGGAGAGACATGTACAGCAGAGTGCATGAGGTCTGGAGACAGGTACAGCACAGTGCATGAGGAATGGAGACATGTACAGCAGAGCACATGAGGTCTGGAGACATGTACAGCAGAGCACATGAGGTCTGGAGACATGTACAGCAGAGTGCATGAGTTCTGGAGACATGTACAGCAGAGTGCATGAGGTCTGGAGACATGTACAGCAGAGTGCATGAGGTCTGGTGAGATGGGAGAATGGACGGGGAAATGTATCTAAATCTGATTAAGAAATGTTGTATAAAATGTACAAAAGTTCGGGCTGGAGAGATGGCCTAGTGGTTAAGAGTACCGACCGCTCTTGCAGAGGACCCGGGTTCGATCCCCAGCACCCACATGGCGGCCGAGAGTCGTCTGAAACTCCAATTCCAGGAGAACTCCAGTTCCAGGGGAATCCAACACCCTCTTCTGACCTCCGCGGCATTGCACAACACGGATGCACAGACTTGCATGCAGACAGTACATTCATACACATACAGAAATAAATAAAAAAAAATTTTTTTTAATGTACAAAAGTTCAATTAAAAATACAAATATCTGGACCCTATGACAATAAACTATTTTAATTTAAAAATAAATTGTACTGAATTGTAATTCTCAGTTTTGATTTTTTTTTTATTTTATTTATTTCTGTATGTGTATGAATGTACTGTCTGCATGCAAGTCTGTGCACCTGTGTCGTGCAATGCCGCGGAGGTCAGAAGAGGGTCTCGGACTCCCCTGGAACTGGAGTTCTCCTGGAATTGGAGTATTCAGACGGTTCTTGGCCGCCATGTGGGTGCTGGGGATCGAACCCGGGTCCTCTGCAAGAGCGGTCGGTGCTCTTAACCGCTAGGCCATCTCTCCAGTCCCTCAGTTTTGATTTTTTAAAAAGCAGGTATTACTTAGGAATGCTAATGAAGGTAAATAAAGATGAAGAACATAGAAATCGGCTAAAATACTATGATCAGGGTTACCTCTTAGTAAAGAGGAAGATGTGAATGGCATGAGTGAGCATTTTACTCCTAGGATTAACTCTACGCCTCAACTTATTTTATTCCTAGGATTAACTCTCCACCTCAACTTATTTTTAGAAGGGTTTTCACTTTGTTGCCCAGGATGGACTTGAACTCTTAAGTTCAAGTCATCCTCTTCCTCCAGTCTCCCAAATACATGGGGCTACAGGTGTTTACCACAGTCCCCCACCTTAAAAGTGGTGGCACATAGCTTTAGTTCCAGCACTTTGGGATGCTGAGGTAGGCAGAGCTCTGGTGAGAAGGAGGCTGAGGCAGGTAGACCTCTGGTGAGAAGGAGGCCTACTACATTGCATATTCCAGGCTAGCTAGCACTACAGAGAGACCCTGCCTCCAAAGATAGAAAGAAAAACAAATCTACCTACACATTAAAACATTAAAAATAAATAAATAAAAGCCAGGCATGGTGGCACATGTCTTTAATCCCAGCACTCAGGAGGCAGAGGCAGGCAGATCTCTGTGAGTTCAAGGCCAGCCTGGTCTACAAATGGAGTTCCAGGCCAGCTGGGGCTATGGGGAGACCCTGTCTCAAAAAACAAACAAACAAACAATAAAAAAAAAAAGATTCATGCCAGTGTCAGAGTGATTCTGAGAATTATTCACAGGCCTCATCTAAGATTCCAATCCAAGAGCTTGTCAAGGGGCGGCGACTAACAAGTGAGCCACAAGTCCTGGACCTAGGGCCATCTTCTATAAATACATCTTTGCTTTGAAAAGTCCACACCCCAGGACTAGTACTGCATGCAGAGCTAATGCCACACTGATCACCGATGCTGCTCACCAGTCTGGGTAGGACCAGCATTGGGTTTCTGGGGACCCTGGGGTCTCCCCTGACATACCCTGCAAGTCTGTTTCCTGTAGCACATAAGTAACCAGGAACAGTCTCCTTACACTGATCTTAGCAGCTGAGTAGCCAGAGAAGAGGCAGACATTCTCCAGAGCTGGGAGGAACTTCCTCCTAAGTGGATGCTAAGCCCGCCTCATCATTTCCCTGCTCTTCTCATGAGAATTCTGCTCATTTGCTTAACTGGATCAAGTCATTCAGTGGCCAGAAAAAAAGATAAAAGGTATCAAGATGCAGTCCCTGTGTGTCAATCCCTAGCCCTTCCCCCACCCTCTGGAATAGCATCTCAACCACATTAGTGAGCAAGAACATGTGGTCCAGACCTCTCTATTATCTCAGTACAAACAAAGCTTGCCACTTTCACTTTTTAGCTACTCTCTGCGTCCCTTTTTTACTGCTAAAACAGAAGATTTGAGGCTGGGGAATTTATTTAAAAAATAATAACAACATTCCTTATGGTTCCAGAGGCTGTGGAATGCATGGCCATGAGGTTCATATCTAGAGAAGGTCTTCATGTCACAGCATCCCTTGGCAGAAGAATGCGGGGGGGGGGGGCTGATTAACCTTCGCAACAAAACCCACTGTGAAAGTGGATGTGTAGGTGTGGATGGGTGCACTCACATGTACAAAGGCCAGAGGTCAACCTCCAATGTTATTAATCAGAAGCCATGCACCTTAGTTTTCTGAGACAGTGTCTCTTACCAGGACTTGGGGTTCACCTGCTAGGATGGCAAAGGGATTTCAGTAACGGGACTACAAGCCCACGTTAACATGCTCAGCTTTTTACATGAGTGCTGGAGATCGCTCTCATGGTAGTGAGGCAGGCACTTTACTAACAAAGCTACCTCCCCAGCCCAAAACACGCTCTTGAGATAACTAACCTACTATCATGGTAATGAGATTAATTAGTCCACACATGGAACAGAGCTCTCATGATGTAAAAACCTCTTAGGTCAAATCTCCCAGCACTAATGCATTGGGAATTGTCTACACGGGAAGTCTGGGGGACACATTCAAATCACAGCAGTTATAATAATAGAAAAATCACACTACAGGGGGCTGGAAAGATGACTCAGCAGTTAAGAGCACTTGCAACAGGCATTAATCTCATGGTGCACTTACATACACACAGGCAAAACATTCACAGGCATAAAATAAAAACAAATGAATCTTTTTAAAACATTCATACTATAACACCCAATAACATTCTGACCTGGTTTTATGTAGCCCACATGTACCTAATACCCAGGTGAAGGCATCAAGGCCTAATGATGGAATTATTTTAGTTCCTCCTCTCTTGCTAAGAGTCTCCTCTACTCTCCTTGCTAACTGTGCTGTTTACAGCAAGGAAAGCGAACCTAGAACACAGAAAACATTCCAAGGTGTCACCTTCAAAAGTAAAGCAACTTACTGGATTCTGCTGTTCTTCCTGAGTTGGGGACAGTCACGGCTGTGCTTTTGTGTGTGTGTGCATGCATGTGCATGTACCAGAAAACACCACATACATGCATGCATACACATGCATACAGGACTCTTCTTGATTGACTCAAAACAATAGCTCTAGAGGGAAACCATTGCTAAAAGCTCAGGAAAAGCAAAGGCCTGCCAACTCCAGAAGGACAAAGGGTTCCAGGAACTAATGTGGGAACAAAATGACCTCACCACCGCACACCCCCTACCCCTGCCCCCAAGCCCATGTACTGGGGAATCCTTTTCAAATTTGGAGTACTCCCTTAAAGACACTGTTTCCAACCTGGAGATGAGTGGATGGCCAAGCCAGGAAACAGATTCCAGAGACGGCTCTTTGATGTTTAACCCAAGCAACCCACGGGCTAGGCCTCCTCCACCAGAGAGGGGGCTGAAATTCTCAGTGAGGAGTGAAACCTCGGCCGACCCACAGGATTAGTCACTACATTCAGCAGCTAGGTCCTTCCATTGCCGCCTGAGTCAGGGCTGAAAGCCATCTCTCTGGTAAAAACCTTGAATCTCTGGGGCATTACACTGCTCACCCTTGGCTCACAGTGGCTCTCTCTAATGGGCCCTTCATGCACCTCAGAACACAGGCAGAAAGAAGCCACATGTTCTGGGCTTCATGGGGCCTGTATTTCTAACATTATCATGACAGCTGCTGAGAGTGGTCTGGAGCAGACACTGGGATGCAGGGCATGTAGGGCATGCGGTCCCACAGGGAAGGGTGGGACAGAAGTACAAGCCTTGGCACCTAGCCCTACTCCACTTACTGACTACATACCTAAATACTTGGTGCTAAAAGAGGATGGTAAAATATCCTTTCAATGTCTAAAGCTTTTGTGAACAATGCACTTATACATACACACACCAACAACAAAAACAATAGAATTCTTCCATCTTTAGAGAAATCAAAACAAAAGGCTCATAATTAATATTTCATTCATTCCAACAGCTCCTCTATACATTTTTAAGTAGCAGTATTTATTTTATAGATAATACTGGGCACCTATGAATGAAAGGTCCCTGCAGTAACTTCCACAACACAGTAAAATAGTCCCACAAGTCCATTCTTGTAGGATTAACCATGTATTGAGGCAGCAGGGCAGCAATACATTCCTCTACATTCTGTGCCTGTCCTCCCCAGACCCCAAGAGTCCAGCACTGTTTGGTGATTTTACATTCAGCACTGAAAATTAAGGAGCTGGGGATGGGATGATAGTTTAATCAACCGCTAGGCCTGAGTCTGATCCCCAGCACCCCCACTTCTAAAAATCCAGGTGTGTGATGCACACATATAACCTGGGGAGATGGAGACAGGCAGATCCCCGGAGCTTGCTGGCCAGCCAGCCTAATCTACTTGGCAAATTCCAACCCAATGAGAGACCCTGTCTCAAAAAAACAAGGTAGATAAATGTTTTAGTTTGGTTTCTGTTGTTGTGACAAAACTCCATGACCAAAAGCAACTTGGGAAGGAAGGGGTTTATTTCACCTTACACATCCAGGTAAGAGTTCACTGAAGGAAGTCAGGCAGGGAAGGAACTCTAGGCAGGGACCCAGAGGCAGGAACTGAAGCAGAAGCCATGGAGGAATGCTACTTACTGCCTGCTTCCCCTGGCTTGCTCAGATACTATTTTTATACACCCCCAGGAACGACACCACCTACTGTGGACTGGGCCTTCCTAAGTAATTGCAATCAAGAAAATACCCCACTGACCTGTCTGGAAGCCATACTGATGGAGGAAATTCCTCAAGTAACGTTCCCTCTTCCTAGATGACTCGAGTTTGTGTCAAGTTGACAAAACCTAGCAGCAGATTGGCATCTGAGGAATGACAGCCAAGGTTGTTCTCTGACCTCCATACACATGCACACACACACACACACACATACATGTCCCTACACATACACAAGAAAGCAAGGAAAGGAAGGAAGGCTCAACAGTCTAGCTAAAGGTCCAGCCCAGATGAAAGAGAGTGTCCCCCAGCATCAGGCAGAAGTAGAAAGGGATGCAAAGATGCTGCCCTTCCAGTAATTTCCCACACAGTAGCCAGTGCAGCCTCAGAGTGCTGCCTCCTCCCATCTGCCCTGTGCTTAATATTCTTTCCTGTCTTCAGGGAAAAGTCCAAATGTCTCACCTTGGAGTACCAGGACCTTCAGAATCTCAGGCCATCTCTCCTGACTCATCCCTGTTCTTACCTTTCCCACACAGACACATACTGCAGACGAGTCTCAAGGGGGAATTTATTGCCTGGGGGGAGGGGTCTCTCCCACCTCCACAACATCCTGTCCTCTACCCTCTCACTGCTGGGTCATTGCTCAAGTCAGTCCCCCCAGAAAAGCTTGTCCCAATCCTATCTTCCTGACATAAATATTCCTTCCTCAAAACCCAATACATGGCATGCAGCCTCCAAGATTCTCCAAGTCTCTGTCATACTGTGAGAAACACCACACCAGATGGCTCCTGTAGTAAATTTTCTTGCTGTGACAAAATGTCTGACAGAAACAACCCCAGACACAAGGGTTACTCTGGCTCACATTTGAGGGAACATTCCACACTCCACCATTATGGGGGAATCCTGGAGGCAGAAGCAGGAAGCAGCTGGTCACGTCGCATTCCCAATCAGGAAGCAGAGAGAGATGAATGCTGGTACCCAGCACACTTTCTCCTTTTTATTCGGTCCAGGACCCATGGAATGGTGCTGCCCACTTTTAGGACAGGGCTTATCACCCCAACCCAAGTAGAAAGTCCCTTACATACATAGTGAGGCTTGTTTTGGATGATTCTAGATCCTGTCCATATTAACCACCACAGTTCCCTTCCGGATGGCTTTAAATTCATCAGAGCATGCTCCTAGTACCCCTTGAGAACTCTTACCTTTGTACCCTATAGAGGCTTCAAAGTAGACCTTACCTGACAGTGAGGTCTTGGGTGTTAAAAGGGCCTCTCTAAAGACCAATCCTAGAAGCAAATCGAGCACTGGACAAGCGGGTGGCTTGGCTTTATACAACCATCATCATGAAATAATCCATTACTTGACCCATCTCTCCAGGCTTTTCTTCCCAAAGGCTGAACCACCGAACTTCCTTCACAAACTCCAGGGCTCCCCTGGGACCAATTTGAAAGTGGGACCTCAGAATGCAGGGAGTACACTTTGCCTCATAAAAAACAGCGTCGCATTTCAGGGCTGGAAAGATGGTTCAGTGGTTAAAAGTACTAGCTGCTCTTCTAGAGGACCCAAATTCAATTCCCAGCACCCACATGCAGCAAACAACCACTCCTGACTCCAGTTCCAGGGGATCCAATACCCTCTTCTGACCGCCTCGGGCACTGCACTTTTACATACATGCACATGACACACTCATACACATAAAATTTAAAAAATAAAAAAGAACAGCTCTGGACAAGCGGCATTATGAAAGAATCTGAATTTTAAGTGCATGAGAAACCCAGGTATTTCTTAGATAAACGCATCCATCTGTTCTTCTGACTCACTTATGTTCTAGAACCACGGTTCCCCAGGCCGATGAGATGGCTCCATGAGTGGGAGAGGTTGTTGAACAAACTTGATAGCCGGAATTCAATCCCCAAAACCCAGGTAAGAAAAGCCAGGTGGAAGAGCACTCACCTATAATCTCAGCGCTCCTACCGTTAAGAAGGAAAGCAGACGGAGAAGCACCTAACAGGCCATGGGCCAGACAGCTACGGCATGCAGTGTTACCTAAACAAGAGAGACTGCTCACCAATCAGGGTGGAAGAAGAGAACAAGCTCCTGAAGGCTGTCTTCTGACCTCCACACATGTGCTGTGCACATGCCCACCCACATACTCCCATATAGACACACAAACACAAAATAGTAATAAATTAAGAAGAACAGAATTACACAGTTCCCTAGGACAGAAAGTACACTTGCTTATGAGAGGATAAGAACAGCAATCTTCTCAGTACTCCTCTTAGCAGAGGACTCTGCTTCCACACTCCAGTAAAATAAGGAAGCAATATTTGACCCTAGTCAAGAAGCCTCTGGAATCTTTTCCTACCACATCATACAACTGTTTCTCATTTAGTCCAAATTCTTTCAATTACATGCCTGGAAGAAACAAAGAAACCCCTGCTGCCACCTACTCCTGCTTTCATGAAACATTATAATGCTACTTACGTCAGCAAGTAAAGTGGCCTGATGGTTGACAAATGGTCGCCAAAGCCTGGACCACCACTTGTCTGTGGTATTCTTTTGCTGCTCTGCTGCACCTTCACCTTAGTTCTCTTAAGAGAACACTCTGCACTGGGAAGGGAGTTCCACCTCCAGCCTTTGCTATTTGTTTCTATCTGAAGACTAATGATGGGGCTGGGGCTGGGGCTGGTAAGAGTGCTTACCTAGCATGCCTGAAGCCCTGTGTTCCATCCCCAGCACTGCATGAACTGGGTGTGGTGCCACATGCCTGTAATCCTAATACTCCTGAGGTGGTGGCAAGAAGATCAGGAGTTCAAGGTCTTCCTTGGCTGAAGAGCCAATTCAAAGCCAGCCTGGGCTACAAGAGTCTATGTCTGGAAAAAAAAAATTCAGGATTTCGAGACTGGCGAAGGTTGCTAAACCAGTTATCATGTGCTGGTCTAACAAGGTAGGAAAGTCCAAGCCTTGCTTTGAGTTGGGAACTTGCATTTACACCCATAAATGTATTCATCTTTTTAATTTATATAACTATTTTGTACACAACTCTTTAAGAAATGACAAATTGTGGTTGTCTACCATTCAGCGAGGACATTAGGCCCCAGAAACATGTTGTCGTGTAAAGAAAAATAACGTGTTACAGTTCTCTCTCTCTCTTATTCATGTGTGTGTGTATATATATATATATATATATATATATATATCACAAACATGGACATCAAAGGGAAATTCCTTTTAATAATTTCAGAAAGAGATAATAACTAGATCCTGACACCCTAACTTCCTTCCATCTTTGCCACTAGTTATGACAATCAAATTGACCCTTTCATCTTAGAGGCATTTCAAAGAAATCTTCTGACATAGTTCCCATGTAGGTGAAATGAGGTCACACGGTATAGACCTGAGGACATCACACCCAAGCCCATATCTCTCTCTGGTTACGGTTTCAACTTCTCACTCCAGAACAGAAGCCAAGCACCTCAATTCCTCAAGACCAGGAGTGCTTTAATGTGGTTGTCTGTTCTTCCCAAGATCCTCTCTGGTGACCTGCCCAAGTATCTATATAAAAAAGTATCTTAGCCAGGTGTGGTGGTGCACGCCTTTGATCCTAGCACTTGGGAGGCAGAGGCAGGTGGATCTCTGTGAATTCAAGGCCAGCCTGGTCTACAGAGTGAGCTCCAGACCAGCTGGGACTAAAGGGAGACCCTGTCTCAAAAAGACCAAAAAAGAAAAACAAAAACAAACAGAAAAAAGTACCTTGTTTTATTCCAATCAGAAAGTTTAAATGTAGAAAAAACTTTGGGGATCGTGTAGCCCGGGGTTTCCACGCTCTCTGATGAGCAGTGCAGAAGTCAGTCACTGAGCACTGGGAAGCCGTTCCCGGCAAACACTGCATTTTGTTCATGGAATTCTGTATGCTAGCTTGAGTTCAAGTAAAGTTTGCACTTAACGTCAGCACGCTTACTTTCATTTTAAAAGAAAAATTTTGAAATTCCACATTCCCTCAGAAAACGTAAGGCCTCAACATGATGTCTCAGGTTCATCCTGGTTTCATAAACCCAGGCTCACCCCTCGCCCCTTCACCGCTGTGTAGGAAGCAGCAACTTAGTCTCTTTCTTCCCACCTACAGGAAAGGAGCTTACTGCCCAAACATATTGGGTCATTTAACCAAGAGCCTCACAAGTAGATTCAAGTATAGAACCCAGATCTTTGACCACTATTAATGGGCTCATTAGATCTATACAGTTCACAGCCACTCAAAGTCACTCTAACTCATAAGATAATGTTGACTTTAAAATCTGCCCACACACTTGCTCCATATCGACATGTTTAGGTTGGTAAGCTTCCCATCCCCAAGCCTGACCCAAAATCAATTAAAGGGAGACTGATTATTCAATAGGATCCAGACTGCAGAAAACTCCCCAGCCTTGGGAATATTATGATTTATTTCCCCCCCACCACAATCTTTGACCCATTCATACCCATTCACAAAAATTAAAAATACAAGTTACTTAATGGATACAAGTCAGTGGAGCCAGAGTGAAAGCCGCCTTCCTGTTGCTAGGACAGATACCAAGGAACAGTTTACAAAGAGGCAAGATGCATTTTGGTTCACAGTCTCCAAGGATTCAGTCCACTGTCATGTGACCCAGCTGCTCCTTCCAAGGCATACCTACAATAACCTAACTTCCTTTCTCTGGGCTCCACCTCCTAGCCTACCATCTCCCCCCACTGCCACAGGCTGGTCAACAAACCTCTAATACATGAGATTGTGAAACATTACAGGTTTAGACTACAACAGCCAGAGTCATCATTATCCAAAAATAAGACCAAGGTTGAATCTACTCAAAGAAAAACTCATTACAAACACGAGGCTGAGTTCAATTGAGAATTATGTTGAACCCGTTCCAAAAATTAGCCTTTGAGCCAGTGTCAGCTACTGTAACAGCTGTAGCAAATATAGTACTTTAGCTGTGTAATTTGCATTACAAAGCAAAATTAGGAAGGAGGTCACACTAATATTAAAATCATGTTTAGGAACTGTAAGGGATGTCACACATCTTTTTAAATCTGTGTGATTGTATGTATGTGTATGCAGGCACCTTCATGTCGTAGCATGTTGTGAAGATCAGAGGACACGCTAGGCGGCAGTCCTCATTGTGCTTGAGGCAGAGACTTCTATTGCTTTGCTGCTGTGCCCTCCAAATTCATGCTGCCAGGTGTGGCTTTACATGAGTTTTGGGGATCTGAACTCAGGTCTTCACACTTACATGGCAAGCTCTTTACCCCTTGAGCCACCTCTCCCAGCCCATCATACACGTCTTAACACAGTAGCTTCTAAACAGAGAACAATGTCCTATCTTCCTATCACGGCAATATCTGGAGACATTAATAGCATCACAACTCCAGGGGACAGCTGTGCTACTTGCATCTACTTAGTAGAGGGCAGAGGCAGTACTAAATACCTGACCATGCAGAACACAGCCTCTATAACCAAGAACTATCTGACCAAAATGGCAGCACCTGGAAGAGACTGTGGCAAAGTCTCGAGTTTTAATCCTTCCCTGCCAGAGGCCTACTTGGTCTGCAATACTTGGTTCATAGGTTTGTGGTTCATTTTCACTAGGTAGAGAGGATGGCCTGTCTGAAGCATTTACAACCAATGATCTGGGTCCAAGTACTAATTCTCAAGCCTTCCAGCTTGGCAGCTCTCCAGATGTAGAGTGGCTGCCTCTCTGGGGGGCGCTTCTCACCAAGTGTTTTCGAGCATTGCTGAAATCAGCTCCTTTCTCCAAGTCATCATCCACCAAAAGACTCCCTGGAGACTTTGCACCCACAGAAATGAAACCCGAAGACCTCTGGGGTAACACAACTCCAAAACCCCATGCTTTTCATCCAACAACTAGGACAGACTCAGGAACTTATTGTTTTATAAAAAATAAAACAGAGTAGAACTAGGTAGTCCCAACTGGCCTGGAACTTGCATTATAGACCATCCCAGGTGATCCACCTGCCTCTGCTTCTGGAACACTGGGATTAAAGGTGTGAGGCACCATGTCTGACTAGAAACTTCATTTTTAAAACTAAGTTCTGTTTTGGAAAAATGTATCAGCCAAAAAGAGAAAACAACAAAACAAACAATGCTTTACTAAAGAAAAACTCAAAGACATCAAGACATGCAATATAAAGATTTTACATCTCCACCAGCTCTTGACAACTATAAATCAGCCCATCATCCCAACTTTAAGAGTAGACCCCGTATTACACTATTTCTCTGGGGACAGGGAAAACAAGTGACTAGTTCCTGATACATTCTCCACTGGCTCTGGCTGTATCCTCAGCGAGGTTGACCCTTCCTCACACACCAGATGATCTCTAGGACCACAAAGTGCACCAGCTCTTTTACAGAATCCTCACTTACAGAAAAAGAAATATAACTTATAAGACTGCAGAAAACTAACATTCTAGACCATGTTGCAAGTTTTTCATTGTATCTTCTCTTTGGGAGATAGTGAGAGAAACTGAACTACCGAGTTAGCCAGGTTACACAGGAACAGCAACATCCCTACCAAGTAGGAAGTCAGAGACTCCAGACAGCAAGCTGTAACAGAGTAGCTAGGCTAGAAGTGACAGAAGATTCTTAGAAGACTCAGGAGACAGGAGACCTTTCCTAGGGCTTAAAGGAAACAGCACATAGGGACTCAGCTAAGTAGAGGCTAAAGGGGTTAGCACATTGCCTTTGCCTCAAAGAAAAAAGAAAACACCTTCACTCACCACAAATTTCCCAGCATATCCATCATCCATTAAAAAAAAAAAAAAAAAGGATCCAAAGATCATTGGGAGGGTAGAGAGCTCTAGGGAACACTCTCAGAGCAATCACACTTACACCCACATGCTGGCACTTGGCAACAGAGAGTTAATGTCCTGGGGCCAAGGCTGCCTCTCAGCATGTTCAAAAGTGAAATCATAATAAAGATGTGGAGGGATTTAGTCATGATCCCTCCCCTCTGCCATCAGATGGAATGGCAAAAATGCAGAGCTGGGAGCCAGAACAATTTCATTTGCCTCCTAACCATGCAAAGAATTTGCATTTAAAATGAGCATCCCACCAGCCTTCCAAGAAGGCTCATAGTGGGCTATTAGCATGAGGAGGAATAAAAATGACCCTGTGGCAGACAGCATTTCCCCTCCTTATTGCAACCTAAGTACCTGGGTAGCCTTGCAGGCTGCAGGACTCTTCTAGTTAATTGCATCTTCTGAGGCAGGTGCCAGAGAACCCACAGATAGAGTCAGATCACATGAACGAAAAGGGAACAAGGTAACAAAACTGCCATGAGACCAGGCTTTACTTTCTCAACCATGTCACAAGCAGGAGCTAAGTGCATCAGGAAACACAGATCTGGGTGAGAACCAGAGCAGAATGCTATCGGGGAAAGAAAACGTGGAAGCCTGCCTTCTATTCAACAGCCATGAGCTGCTTACCAACCAGCGTGGAGCAGGCACTACAGCCTCCCCCAGGTACTGCCAGAGGGCAAAGATGGTGCCATTACTGAGATCAGTGAGATAACAGCAGTAGAGCTTGGGATCCATATCTAAAAGAAGCTGAATTTAACTAGGGACGCCTTTAATCCTAGCACTCTGGAAGCAGGCGGATCTCTGTGAGATCGAGGCCAGCCTGGTCTACATAGCAAATTCCAAGCCAGCTGGACCTACTGGGAGACTCTGACTTAGAAAAAAATTATTAATAATAATAATAAATCAATAAATAAATTATAAAATAAAATGAACTAGATTATTTTGCATGTATGTATGTATACATGTTTGCACATGGGGACAGGAGCACATGGGCGTAGATGCATGTGCATGAGCCAAAGGTCAATCTTGGGTGTTGTTTCTCTGTCAGTATCCACCTTTTTGAGACAGGGTCTCTCACTGGTCTGGGTCTTGCTGAATGACCTAAGCTTGCTGACCCCAGGGGTCCACCTGCCTCTGCCTCTCCAACATAGGGATTACAAATGCAAACCACCTTGCCTAGCTTTCTCACATGAGTTCTAGGGATTAAATTCAGTTCCTCATGCTGGTATAGCAAGCACTTTATGGAGTCATCCTATGGTCCCCTGACATGGATTTTTGGAAAAAGGAGGTGGGACGGATGCAGAGAACACCAGAGCATGCTTCTCAACTCCTCAGGCACCAGAGGAGAGAGGGAAGTCACGGGGGCAGGTGCCACTTTGCTCCACACCCTGGATAGTTTTAAGTTTATTAAAAATAGAAGAGTCATTTATCTTCCTTACAATAAAACTGGATGGTGGAAAGGAACACTAAGAAAATACCACGGGAGGTTCAGAGAAGGTCTGCTCATACCATGAGGCTGGAAAAAGGAAGAGGCCCCACAGCCCTCCAGAGCCTACAACGGGAAGAGGCCCCGCAGCCCCACCAGAGCCTACAAGGGGAAGAGGCCCCACAGCCTCCAGAGCCTACAAGGGGAAGAGGCCCCACAGCCCTCCTGAGCCTACAAGGGGAAGAGGCCCCACAGCCTCCAGAGCCTACAAGGGGAAAGAGGTCCCGCAGCCCCTCCAGAGCCTACAAGGGGAAGAGGCCCCACAGCCCTCCTGAGCCTACAAGGGGAAGAGGCCCCACAGCCTCCAGAGCCTACAAGGGGAAGAGGCCCACAGCCCCACCAGAGCCTACAAGGGGAAGAGGCCACACAGCCACCAGAGCCTACAAGGGGAAAGAGGCTCCCAGCAGCCCCACCAGAGCCTACAAGGGGAAGAGGCAACCCCCCACCGGGAGCCCCCAGCCAGAGCCTACAAGGAGAGCCCCGCCTCGAGACAAGGGGACAGAGGGCCCCACAGCCCCCACCAGAGTCTACAAGGGGAAGAGGCCCACAGCCCCACCAGAGCCTACAAGGGGAAGAGGCCCCACAGCCCCCCAGAGCCTACAAGGGGAAGAGGCCCCACAGCCTCCCAGAGCCTACAAGGGGAAGAGGCCCACAGCCCTCCAGAGCCTACAAGGGGAAAGAGGCCCGCAGCCCCTCCAGAGCCTACAAGGGGAAGAGGCCCACAGCCTCCAGACCTACGAAAGGCCCCCTCCAGAGCCTACAAGGGGAAGAGGTCCCTACAGCCTCCAGAAGCCTACAAGGGGAAGAGGCCCCACAGCCCCACCAGAGCCTAAAGGGGAAGAGGCCCCACAGCCCTCACCAGAACCTACAAGGGGAAAGCCACAGCCCGGTACAAGGGGGGGGAGGGCCCCACAGCCCTCCAGAGCCTACAAGGGGAAGAGGCCCCACAGCCCCTCCAGAGCCTACAACGGGGAAGAGGCCCCACAGCCCTCCAGAGTACCAGGTGGGGGGGGGTGTGGGGGGGTGCGGGGGGTGGGTGGGTGGGGCTGGGGGGGGGGGGGGGGGGGGGGGGGGGTGGGGGGGGGGGGGGGGTGTGGTGTGGGGGGGGGGGGGGGGGGGGGGGGGCGGGGGGGTGTGGGGGGGGTTGGGGTGGGTGGGTGTTGGGGGGGGTGGGGGGGGGGGGGGGGGGTGGGTGGGGTGGGGGGGGTTGGGGTGGGGGTGGGGTGTGGGGGGTTGGGGTGTGGTGTGGTGTGTGGTTGTGGGGGGGTGTGTGTGGTGGGGGGGTGGGGTGTGGGGGTGGGGGGGGGGTTTGGGTGGGTGGGAAGTTGGGGGGTGTGGGGGTTGGGTGTGGGGTGGGTGGGGGGGGTGTGGTGTGGTGGGGGTGTGGGTTGGGGGGGGGGTGGGGTGGGGGGGGTGGGGGGTTGGGGTGGGTGTGGGGTGGGGGTGTGGGTGGGGTGGGGGGTGGGGGGTGTGGGGGGGGTGTGGTGGGGGGGGTGGTGGGCTGGGGTGGGGGGGGTGGTTGGGGGGGGGGGGGTGGGGGGGGGGGGGGGGGGGGGGGTGTGTGGCAGCGCCCTACAAGCCCCTCCAGAGCCTACAAGGGGAAGAGGCCCCACAGCCCCACCAGAGCCTACAAGGGGAAGAGGCCCCACAGCCCTCCAGAGCCTACAAGGGGAAGAGGCCCCACAGCCCCACCAGAGCCTACAAGGGGAAGAGGCCCCACAGCCCCACCAGAGCCTACAAGGGGAAGAGGCCCACAGCCCCACCAGAGCCTACAAGGGGAAGAGGCCCCACAGCCCTCCAGAGCCTACAAGGGGAAGAGGCCCCACAGCTCTCCCACCAGAGCCTACAAGGGGAAGAGGCCCCAACAGCCTCCAGATAACCTACAGGGAAGAGGCCCCCCAGGCCTCCAGAGGCCTACAAGGGGAAGAGGCCCCACAGCCCCACCAGAGCCTACAAGGGGAAGGGGCCCCACAGCCTTCCAGAGCCTACAAGGGGAAGAGGCCCCGCAGCCCCACCAGAGCCTACAAGGGGAAGAGGCCCCACAGCCCCACCAGAGCCTACAAGGGGAAGAGGCCCCACAGCCCCACCAGAGTCTACAAGGGGAAGAGGCCGCACAGCCCTCCAGAACCTACAAGGGGAAGAGGCCCCGCAGCCCCTCCAGAGCCTACAAGGGGAAGAGGCCCCACAGCCCTCCAGAGCCTACAAGGGCTCTGTGCCATACCCTCCTGCCAACCTGTGCAAGACCAGGGTAGTCCCAGGGCTCCGCAGTTGAATGCTTCCCTCCACATCCTCTGTGTAGTGGAGGATGCCCTGCTAGACAATTTCCTAACAAGTATCTTAATTTAAAAAAAGAGACAGAGTTCAACACAATGACCTCCAGGCCAGCTGGGACTAAAGGGAGACCCTGTCTCAAAAAGACAACAACAACAAAAAAGACAAAAGGCACTGCAGGAAGAAAAGGGAAATCTCCAGAGGACACCATCCAGCCTGCAGCCTCCATGTGGTCACCATCCCACCAGGGCCTTGCACCAAGCAGCTTTTAAACTCGATCATTCTGGAAGGCCTGGTCCAGCTAGCAGGAGCCACACCCAGAGCTCAGGGCCATTTCCTCCTGCTCAGAACCCTCATTATTCAGCCCAAGCCTCTTCCTCAAAACAGGGTCATCCTCTGGCAAAACAGATTTTTCCCTGCTCCCAAGAGGATGGCATTGCATCTGCCCCCCAGAGTCACCATGTAGACCTGGCAAATGACCAGCATGGGGAAGATGAGTCACTCGCTGAAAACAAGGACCCAAATGGGCAGTGCCTGTTTCCAAAGCACAGGGCCTAACTAACAACTGTTGACCCAGCTCCCACCAGTAAATAGCCCCAGAGCCATTTGGTAAGCCCTGGCTGGCGGCCAGCTGTGGACAGCACAGAGTCCAGGCTCACTGCCTGGTCCTCTCTTGGAGGCTGCCATGAAATGATTCACTGTGAGGATCATTCTGCTACCATTTAATTACCATTTAGACACAATCCTCCATCTTGAAGGAGGAGTGCTATATGGATACACTTCAGTCAGTAAAGTACTTGGACCAGATGTGATCTATGCCCCCAACCCCAGCACTTGGGAGGTGGAGGTAGGAGTATCAGAAGTTCAGTTATCCTTGGGCTACATATGAAGTTCAAGGCCAGCCTAGGCTACATAAATCCCTGTCTCTAAATAAATGGACAAACAAATAATAACATAAAGAGAGGAGAGAGTTAAATGGCCCTCAGCTATTTCTAAGACTTGGACAGAGTCTGCCAACACTTGGAGATTTCTGTGCCAACCAGGTCACTCGAGGCAGTTCTCAACGTCCATCAGCATTGTGTACTCACTCTCAGTGTGAAGGGTTGTACCTGGCTGCTTGCTCTCAACCTTCTGTCAACTCTGTTTAAATGACAACTCTCTAGAGGTCCATGCAAAACAGCTACTCTCTCCCCCAACCATGCTCTTGCTCCTACTGTTACCTTAGGGTCTGAGACAGAGCTCGGCCCACAGCAAATCCTCTGTAACTATTTACTTTATCTGGGAAATGCAGAGCAAACATATTGGAAATCAACAGGCATATGGAAGATTATCCGCATGAGCCAAAGTTGGGGGCCTACCCTAATGTCCATGTACAGAAGACCAGTGCTGTGGTTTGAATGTGAAATGCATCCCCATGGGCTCAGGTGTGTGAACATTTGGTCACCAGCTAGTGGTGATGTAGCCTTCTAAAGGCTATCGGACCTTTAGAAGATAAAGCCTTCCTGGAGGAAGTGGGTACCTGGGGGTGGAACTTGAGGCTTTACAGCCTGGCCCAGCTTCCTGTTTGGGCCTGGATTCCTGACTGTGGGTGCAGTGTGACCCACATGAGAATATGATTAACGGAACTACAGCTGTCATGACAAAGTAGACAGAACCTACAAATAAACATCACGCTTAAAAAAAAAGCAACCAGGAACAAGAGGAATTGGTGAGTCTATCCATACAAAACAACGACAGGGTGGTGGGTCTGAGGGAAGATGAAGCCACTCACTGTTAGGGGCCTCTGGGGCCACTGAAGTTTTGGTCTTGTTTTTCTTTCCTGATCTAGATATAGGTTACCAGGATGTGTTCAGTTTTAAATCTATGATTTGCATATTTCTTTCATGTTCTACTATAAAACATCATTCAAATCAGTATCTTACATCTAACATAAACATAAGGTCTGCTTCTTAACAAAAGCCATCTGATAGGCTGGGTGTGGTGGCAAACACATTTAATCCCAGCTCTTGGGAAAGAAAAGGATCCCTTATGAGATCCAGGCCAGCTTGGGATGAACTACATAGTAAGTGCCAGGCTAGCAGGCTAGCCGGGGCTACATAATGAGACCCTGTCTGTGATGGTTAATCCTGGGTGTCAACTTGACTGGACTAAGGAACAAATAAGAGAAAAAGGATCTTCGGATTGGACTACCTCAACCTGGATGGCCCACCCCAAATGTGGGCGTTACCTTCTGCTGGCAGGCAGTATTAAAGGCCATGCCAGAAGGATCTGGTCCCTTTTTTCCTGTGGCTTGCCTCTCACTGGTGAGTTTGTCTTGCTGCTGTGATCAACCCTACAGATCCCAGCATGTACTGAGACCAGCAGATCTCCTGGAATCCATCGGGCAATCAGCACCAGATTGGGACTACTGAGACATCCAGCCTTGCAGACTGAGCAGTTCCCTGGATTTTCATGCTTTCCAGTGCAGCGCAGGACTGTTGGACTCCTTGAACTCTGTCACGTGAGCAAATCAATAAATTATATATGGGTATATATTCATCCTGTTGCTTCTATTTCTTTAGAGAACCCTGACTAACATGGGAAACCTCACCCAGCCTGGACACAGACAGGATTGACAGATTGATAGCTCTTTCTCAATTCCGTGGGTGGCGGTGCATGGCCATTCTTAGTTGGTGGAGCAATTTGAGTAATTCCTATAATGAACGAGACTCTGGCATGCTAACTAGTTATGCGACCCCTGAGCAGTTGGTGTCCCCCAACTTCTTAGAGGGACAAGTGGCGTTCAGCCACCCAAGATTGAGCAATAACAGGTCTGTGATGCCCTTAGATGTCCGGGGCTGCACACGCGCTACACTGACCGGCTCAGCGTGTGCCTACCCTATGCCAGCAGGCGCGGGTAACCCGTTGAACCTCATTCGTGATGGGGATCGGGGATTCCAATTATTCCCCATGAACGAGGAATTCCCAGTAAGTGGGGCTCATAAGCTTGTGTTGATTAAGTCCCTGCCCTTTGTACACCACAGCTAGGAATAATGGAATAGGACCACAGTTCTATTTTGTTGGTTTTCGGAACTGAGGCCATGATTAAGAGGGATGGCCGGAGGCATTCGTATTATACCGCTAGGGGTGAAATTCTTGGACCAGCACAAGACAGACCAGAGCGAAAGCATTTGCCAAGAATGTTTTCATTAATCAAGAACGAAAGTCGGAGGTTTGAAGACGATCAGATACCGTCGTAGTTCCAACGATAAACGATGCCAACTGGCGATGTGGTGGTGTTATTCCCATGACCCACTGGGCAGCTTCCAGGAAACCAATCTTTGGGTTCCAGGGGGAGTGCTTTTGCCAGGAGACACAGCAAATGTTCCATTGAACTGGAAGCTAAGACTTCCCCCTGGCCACTTTGGGCTTCTACTGCCCTTAAGCCAACAGGCTAAGGAAGGAATAACAGTAGTAGTAGGAGTGATTGATCCAGACTACCAGGGGGAAATTGGACTTTTTCTCCACAATGGGGGCAAGGAAGATTATGTCTGGAAGGCAAGAGATGCTGTAGGGTGCCTTCTGGTGCTACCATGTCCTATGATTAAGGTCAATGGGAAACTCCAACAACCCAAACCAGACAGGACAATAAATGGCCCAGACCCTTCAGGGATGAAGGTATGGGTCACTCCTCCAGGGAAAGAGCCAAGACCTGCAGAGGTGCTTGCTGATGGTGGAGGAAATACAGAATGGGTAGTAGAAGAAGGTAGTCATAAATATCAGCTGAGGCCACGGGACCAGTTGCAGAAACGTGGATTATAATAGATATTAACTTTTGTCCTATTTGGTTAAGAATGTGCTTGTTCATATATATATGTATATTAAGCAGATACTTGTGTTGTTCCCTTTTGAATGTGCAACTGAGATAAGTGTTAAGTGTTGTCATATTTAGGTTATTAGATACTGAAGGACTAAGTGTTCCTCAAGGACATTACCACCTACTCTAAGATATAATGCTTTGCTATTGCACATGAGACACTTATAACATGTTAGGTGGAATTATGACCTTGCCATTGTTCGCAATTGACATTTAAGCATAACATAAGGAGAGGCTATTTATTGGGTGTCAAGTTGACAAGGGGTGGACTTGTGATGGTTAATCCTGGGTGTCAACTAGACTGGACTAAGGAACAAATAAGAGAAAAAGGATCTTCGGATTGGACTACCTCAACCTGGATAGCCCACCCCAAATGTGGGCGTTACCTTCCGCTGGCAGGCAGTATTAAAGGCCATGCCAGAGGGATCTGGTCCCTTCTTTCCTGCAGCTTGCCTCTCTCTCACTGGTGAGTTTGTCTTGTTCCTGTGATCAACCCTATGGATCCCAGCGTGTACTGAGACTGGCAGATCTCCTGGAACCCATCGGGCGTTCAGCACCAGATTGGGACTACTGAGACATCCAGCCTTGCAGACTGAGCAGTTCCCTGGATTCTCAGCCTCTCCAGTGCAGCGCAGCTACTGTTGGACTCCTTGAACTCTGTCACGTGAGCAAATCAATAAATTTTATATAGGTATATATTCGTCCGGTTGCTTCTGTTTCTTTAGAGAACCCTGACTAATACACTGTCTCAAAAAAACAAAACAACAAAAGGGCTGGAGAGATGGCTCAGCAATTATAAGCACTGACTTCTCTTGCAGAAGACCTGGATTCAACTCCCAGCACCCAGTGGGCAGCTAGCTAACAATTGTTCATAACTCCAGTTCCAGGATATTATTCTACAACCTCTTCTGACCTCCACAGGCACTGCATAACATGGGTGCATTTACACACATGCAGGTAATACACTCATACAAGTAAAATAAAAATAAATAAAAAATGTTAAAAACCAATAATGGCAAAAAAGTCATCCATAGATAGACTCCTTTCTGTCATGAAGACAAGCATTCCTACACGGAACACCCCAAATATTAAATGACATCTGCCTCTTTATACATGGTCCAGGTAAGATCTGAACATGCCAAAAGTTTCCTGAGGCCAAATCTCACTAGGACATGGGGCAATCTTTTATAATCTTCTCCTTTGCAGTCCTAGAAAGACAAGCCTGGGCACTAACACATGTTTCTTTGGACAGGAAACAGGACCAAAAGGTGACGAAAGTGACTGCCTCGAGGGGATTCAGCACATATATATGTGGCTTCGTGTATCACTGTGGCCAAGGAAGACCTCCAACTTCTCGTCCCAGACCTCCAGCTCTCAAGTGCTAGGACTCCATGTCCTGTTTATACAGCTTCAAAATTGTATTTGTTATTTTTCTGTTGCTGTGATAAAACACCATGACCAAGGCAACTTCTAGAAGGAAGAGTTTATTTGGTTTAGTTTCCAAAGGGGTCAGAGTCCATCGTGGTGAGAAGGTTTTGGGGGCAGAGGTAGCAGGAGCAAAAGGCTGAGTGCTCACATCTTCAACCAGCACATAGACAGGCTAGAAGTGGGGTATGGCTTTGAACACTCAAAGCCTGCCCCACTCTGCCCGTCACGTGCTAAAGGTTCCATGACCCTTCCCAAACAACAGCATCAGGACCTAGGGACTAAGTGTTCAAAAACCTGGAGCCTATGAGGGATGTTCTCATTCAAACCAGCACATGGATGAAACCCGAGGTTTTCTACAGTAGGAAAGCACTTTACCAACTGAAGCACAGCCCAGCCCCAACCCAGCTGAGCACTTGAGTGGGCACCTGACACCAAACTCTGCTCACAAGCTTCTGACTGGTCTTGAGTGGGTGCCTGACAACCAACTCTGATCACAAGCTTCTGACCAGTCTCAAGTGGGCACCTGATGCCCAACTCTGATCACAAGCTTCTGACCGGTCTTGAGTGGGCCCCTGATGCCCCACTCTGATCACAAACTTCTCACCGGTCTCGAGTGGGCACCTGACGCCCCACTCTGATCACAAGCTTCTGACCGGTCTTGAGTGGGCACCTGACGCCCCACTCTGATCACAAGCTTCTGACTGGTCTTGAGTGGGCACCTGACGCCCCACTCTGATCACAAACTTCTCACCGGTCTCGAGTGGGCACCTGACGCCCAACTCTGATCACAAACTTCTCACCGGTCTCGAGTGGGCACCTGCCGCCCAACTCTGATCACAAACTTCTCACCAGTCTTGAGTGGGCACCTGCCGCCCAACTCTGATCACAAGCTTCTGACCAGTCTCGAGTGGGCACCTGACACCCCACTCTGATCACAAGCTTCTGACCAGTCTTGAGTGGGCACCTGACGCCCCACTCTGATCACAAACTTCTCACCGGTCTCGAGTGGGCACCTGACACCCAACTCTGATCACAAGCTTCTCACCGGTCTCAAGTGGGCACCTGATGCCCCACTCTGATCACAAGCTTCTGACCAGTCTTGAGTGGGCACCTCACACCCCACTCTGATCACAAGCTTCTCACGGGTCTCGAGTGGGCACCTGATGCCCCACTCTGATCACAAGCTTCTGACAGGTCTGGAGTGGGCACCTGACGCCCCACTCTGATCACAAGCTTCTCAACAGTCTCAAGTGGGCACCTGATGCCCCACTCTGATCACAAGCTTCTCACCGGTCT